>CANSNZ010000529.1:2327500-2725901 GCA_947646795.1 Beta lomatogona | reverse complement strand
AAGCAACATAAAAAGATATAGATAGAGAGAAGAAGAAAAAAAGCAAACAACAATCATGAGATCTATGGTGGTTTCAAGGGGAAAAAAAATTCCATATAAGTTAATTTATATAATATATATTGCAAATAACAGTATGATAAACCGTTATGCGGTCCATGTTGAACGTATCCGTTCCGTTCCTACGAATCCGCAATCGTTTCTGCGACAGTGACCAAAATCGTATTTTCAAACCATGCCTAAAACCCTTGGGGAACTCCTAATCAAAAACGTCTTTTTCAATTCCTCGCAATCAGATTGTACAGTCACACAACATCCACATCAAATTAAATGTACCAAATAAACAAAACTTCTACCATGCTACACTTATTAAGAGCAATGGGGCTCTTGGAAGGGCTCTCCAACTAGCTCTCCTAGGAGAGAGAAAATGGAGAGCTACTTCTTACCCAACAATGGCTTGGGTGTATCTTGAGTGTATCTCCATAGAGAAGTGTCTCTTGGAGGAGATACCATTTGGGAGAAATGGGAAATGACTGTCCATTGCCCCAACCAATCAATTGGTGACACATGGCACAAAGGTATAAGTTTCATTAATTGACATGGGGACCATTACATAGTGAAATATACAATGGAGAGCTCCTTAAAGAGTTCTATTGTTGTTGAGTGTTTTTTAGATATAGTTTTTAAGAGTAGCTTAACGAGAGAGAATAGTGGAGAGTTCATTGGAGAGCCATTACCATTGTACATGCTCTAAGGAAAGATGAGATCTCCTCACTAACCACTTCCAGGAGACTTTTAAACTATGTTCCTGAGACTCTTCATTTCCCTTGAATACACATACTGGTAACTTACAACATCTACACGGACACTTGAAGTTGACACTTAAATTTGCAGCCAATGAAAACAAAGATCAAGAGAAAATAAACCAAGAGCTTCATATACCTGTTAATGATTTTCATAAAATAACATGGTAGCTTCCAAGAACATGACATTAAAAGATATAACAACGGCATTAAACTATCTCATGCAACTTTCACTTACGTAGCAACATTTCTTTCTACTTGCATGTTGAATAGATACATCATTCGTGCAAGACTCCATTCGAGATCTCCGATAGACGGTAGAGATACATCCAAGTTAAGAGGTGTAGGCTTGTTTAGTGAACTAGACAAGGAAGCAAACAGCAGTTTTCTGGACCCAAAAGCTTGCATTGAAAAGGCATGCAGACAGTTGATCATTTTCAGTAATATGCTGCCCATATTCAAAGGACACCATCTAAGCAAGATAAAGGATGATATTGATAAGGAGTGAATTACGGTAGCTAGGTGATCCTGCGCATATAGAGAGCAAAGTCAAACACTGCAAAAGCAACTAGTGTCAAATAGGTCATAACCTATTCATGAACTATGTTCTGTAGAAAGAGGAACATAAAACTCAAGGCATAAGAACAGAAAATTAAGTTCTAAGAAAAAGCAAAAAAAAAAAGGTGATTTAGGGGCCTGCAGTGGTAAATGCCTCTAAGAATTCACCTTCTCATGAAAGTGGATATGAGATTCCAAGAGGAAAATGAAGAAGAGGGCCCTTTAACTCAATAAAACATCAGCTATTCTTTGACAGCTAGAACCTTTTTCACCCAAAAAGTAGAAAATATAATTCCATCATCTCTAATCAAATCATCAGGCTCCACAATGAAACCTAGTTACTTATGTCCTGTGACCAAAGCTTCACTCTTTTCTAATAGCAGCTATTATCTACTGCCAGTCACTTTTATTCATCTCTCCTTGTGTTTACCACATGACTATTTGTGAGTTGTGACCATAAACTTCTCAACAAGCACAAATGTCAAATTGGTATCCCCTGTACCTTTTCTGATTCATCCATAACATTAGCTCCAGTTGGGGAAGGGGGAACACTTCAACACCAAGTGTTGCCTGACAAATTCTTCACATCGGTCAAAGCCTTGATTCCGAAAATTTGGTGAGAGAAACATAAAAAGGACATAAAAACTAGGAGAGATACTACTTAGACACGGTGTATAGCAGTACTCACCCAACTAAAAAGAGTTATTAGTTCAATACAGAGATAACTTGTGTCGGAATTATGAGTCTTCGGTACTCAGTCCCACATAGTAAGTTTGTATAATTTGAAACAATTAACATCCACACATTTGAAGCTCAACACTGCCTCAGCTAAACAAGATCTTCTGACCAAGGAGGTCAGAAAGGCACACTACAAGAAGATCAGAGCGATCAACAGACAAAGCGTCAAGCTGTAAAGATCCGTTCCCTTTGGCCCAAACATATATAGGAAATTCGACGAAGCAACTAACATTTTTGTGATTTATCACCCAAACCCTAACTTGTGGAAACATCCCAAAATGACCCACACGTCCAAAATAATCTTCTGCATGGATGAAAATTAACTCTGTTACTTAATGTGGTTATTGTGGTGAAATGAGTAATACCTTCACTTAAAATCTACATGGTGAACCTGTCTTTTGCAAAATTTATTTGGAGGTTAAATAATATAGGATCATAGGATGTCACAAATAGCCCTTCACTGACTACTATTTCAATAATTGTCATGACCTTAGTATACAAACAGCCAAACACCATCATAATGCAGTTAACCCCTTCACCAGCCAACTCTAATATGGCCTATCTCTTCCCCCCCCACCCCCCAAACCCCTTCACTTACCCTCTCCTCTGACACGGACACGGAAACCGGGAATGATGGTCCTTGCCACAACCTCTGTCTCTCTCACACAGTCTCTCTCTCCCCCTCTCTCTCTGTTCCTTCCCCCGCCTATGGGACCATGCTGCTGCAGTCCAATTGTCACATGCCACCACCACATCATCACCAATTAACACCCTCCCTCTCATTCTCGCTATCTCTCTCTCATTCCAATACCCTTACGGCCCGTTTGGTAGTCATTAATAAATTGCGGTAATGGGAATGAAATTTAAGTGTAATGTTATTAGGGAAGCACCCTTAAAATCTCCATGGGGATGCATTTTTTCTCTATGGGCAAGCAATCTCACCCCTAAACTTGTGTTTTTGTCTCCAAGGGGAAGCAATTTTTATTACCACTCATTACCACCTACAAGGTGGTATTGGATGGGAATGAAAATTATAGAAGAAAAGTAGACACTTTAGGATAAGTTAGCATTACCATGGGAATGGACAATGATATTCTTCACAAATTTACACACAAATGCATTCTCATTACCACCATTTATAACCAACTACCAAACGGGCCGTTACGGTTAAGCGCCACAAATCACCGGCCAAAATTTGACCACCACACCGTTGAGTCTGCCACCACCACCATCTTCATCTTGTCTTCCATTGTGATCTCTTTTTTCCTCTGGGTCATCTCGTCCCTCACCCCTCGTTTGACTCTCTCACTCCCTCTCTTATATTTACTGGTGTTGCCGCGTCCAACCCTCACTGAATCCTTGCCATGTCTTTTTATTGCTAGCCACCGGAAACCTCTGCAGACCATTGCTATTGATGTAAATTAATCAAATTCACCATTCCCTCATTTTGTATTAGTCAAACCCGATGACACGGATACTATATAAGGAATGTAATTGTTGAGCAGCTTACGTATGCCGCCACCACCACCACCATGAGTGCCACCCTACAAACACCTTTGTCACCTTGCCATCCTATCCACTACCCTCTCCACCATTCATCCTCTCTCAACTATTGAGAGCCAAAAACCAGTAATGTTGTAGTAAAAAAAAGAGACTTAACAATTCTATCATTTTGAGGACATGGAAAGCATTGAAACATTAGCAAGGGGTTAATTTATGAAATTTTATCTTAACACTATCCTCCAATTTGAAAATGAAAAGACAGAAGGTCACCATGTACAATTTTAATCTCAGATTAACCAAAAAAATGCATAATGTTGAATACATAAAAACAAAAACAATATAAATGCCAAGTTTTCTCCAATTCTTTCCTCCCTCTCCCCACTCCAAGCTGAAGATCCCCTACAGGCTCCAGCGTCTTTCTTGAAAGGGAAATTTCCTGAGGTACCCTTGAGGTTTGGCTTAATTCTCAAAATACCCTTATTGAATTTTGAAGTTCAAAGTTTAAGTTTCAAGGGTACCTTGGGAAATTAAAGCACTTGAATTTCTGTGTATGATAAGGGTATTTTGAGCCTAAACACAAAGTTCAGGGGTATCTGAGGAATTCCCCAAATGTGAGGGGTAATTTGAGAATTACGTCAAACCTCAGGGGTACCTGAGGAAATTTCCCTTCTTGAAATGCTTCAGCCAGTGGGCTTGCTAGCAAATATAAAAAATTATCTTAATAAGTCTTAGATAGTAGTATACATCTCTTATGCCATAGAAGACCAAAGAAATCAACCAAATGATGTCGAACTCCAAGGTATATTACAAAGTTCCTTTACAAATCAAATGCATCTTAGATTTGAAGAAAGTCATGTCCATCACCATGAATACCATATGTCTCACAACGAATAGGGGGAAAATATGAGGAATAGGCCGCGAAAGAAATCAAATATATGACACAAGTTAACACATGTATTCTAAAAGACTTAATCTTCAAAAAAACATAAGAACAAGCATTTACATGTTTCTTAGAACTTTTGACTTGAAAATTCCACAGCATCACATAAATTCTTACCTTCAGACTATGTTTGAGTTCCGGTCTTGAACATGTACCTTTCCCCTCATTTGTCAAATCTGAAGAAGAAAGTAATTTCTCCATATCTTTCCTCATGGCATAGGTCAACAACTTCCCTAACGAACGATATGAGACATTACAAAGTAGAAAAGAAAAGCTAAAACTCATAATTCTAAAGATCGCTAACAATAAAAGCATATGAAAAATTATCGTGAAATAAAGTGACAGCATTTAGACATGTATGATGTATCCAATGTAGATCAATGATGTCTCATAGACCATATCAGTTTCCTAGTTCTGGAGGTTATCGCCATAAATTTCACTCACAAGCTTATTTTAAGAAGAATCTCAATATTGTGTTGCCATTTTTCACTAAACTTGTTGAGTTTTGTCACTCTCCACTAGCATTATTACAACAATAATCCTTCATCTCTTCTAGGTAACTGAAATATGACATGTTTATGTAAGACGCAAAACCAAAAACTCTAAAAAACATCTCTATAAGCATTTATTCCTAGCCTCTAGAGTGGTGGACATAAAAGGAATGTGGCAGTCAAGACACTCCAGAAAGTATGAATTTCCAACGCAAATAGAAGTTTATTGAATCAACTAGGGTTAATTTACATATGCATATGCTTTAAGAATCCATGTGCAATTGTACCATTATACATAGAAACCCGCCACTCCCCTCCCTCTACCCTGAAATGCCTGATTAGGGATAACCAGCCAATATCATGGTAAGGTATGGTAAAGTGAACTGGCAAGTATGTGACAGTATCTGACAATAAAATTGACATCCATTTAGTACTCACTTCTATGATGTATATTGTTATTTGACAATAACGATGAACCTTCCAACCAAAAGTCCTGGGTACAAAATGTATTCCTGCAAAATATCATTAAAGTAAGTTTTGAAACCACGACATAGGGCAGGAAAGTAAGAATATGCTTAGGTTTTGGTCATAAGTGACATAAGTTAGACCAAAGTCCTAACCATAATTATCTGCATAATGTTATTTAACTATCTTATATTCACAGAGTTCTTTTTTGTTCCTACTTAGCCTTCTATACAGACATCTGGAGCAATACCATTCCATATTATTTTCTGAACATTACCAAACCAAATGCACTCAAATGAAAGTTAAAATCTTTATCACTGCAACTGTGTGCACTGCTATCCACTCAAAAAATATTTAGGTTACAAGATACCTCACTTATACCCTAGTCACACTCAAAGATAAAGAAATTCAAGTTAAGGCAGAGAAGCCAGCATCGTCAGAAGAAATATAATGGTCTCTTTTTACTTGCTACATTTGCTTTTTGATGGTGTTCCGATCCAACTTTTGACCATTAATATCTTTTATTTATGTCATATTAAAATTATGAAAAGTTGATACTATGAAAATACACATCGAGACCAATCTAACAAGGTCCCACAACATAATATTTTCTCTTATATACTTGCAAAACAACACGGACAAGCAAGTAAAAAGTGACGAAGGGAGTTACACAATCTCCCCTTATTGTTCCACAACTTCCATTATCTTTCGTCCCAACAAATAAAACAAAGTGCCTCCTTCCACATTTAGTCAGTTCCAGTTTAGCTCTTCTACATAAAAGGCGTGAAAGAGAGGCTCTAATGACAGAAATTGCTACTTTACTAATACGTTTCATGTAGTAGCAGGAGAAAATTTATTGGGCTAGGTCCTTTGCCTTTGTCCAAATGAACGGAAAATCCTTGCGACTTCTCCAACTAACTTTTGGAATTGAGAACAAATAGATGAAATCTTTCGAAATAGCTTGTCTAGTTCCAGATGCTTTCGGGTGGAAAAGACAGTTGCAATTGCTTCCCTTTACACATGCTTTCTCACCCTCCTATGATTTTTATGTCTCATGTAATGTGTGATTGACACACTTTTTTTTTCATTTTCTACTTCATTCTAGATGAAGAACTCCTAACTCTTTTCGAGTTGCAAAAGTTTTGTTCCCTCTTTAATCATACCCTTTGTGAAGGCCAAAGATAATTCATACAAACTACTTCTTCCTAATTACTTCCTCCACATTTTTTTACTTGCATCATTTCCCACTTCTAGAAATTGCAAATTACTTGCATCATTTTCTTTTTGGACAATAATTGCTCTCTACCTCTCTCCTATTACATGGGTCCCCTTTTTTCCCTCTCTCTATCTCTCTCCTCTCCTTAGTCGGTCCTTGTGCAAACACAAATGATGCAAGTGAAAAAAAAACTGGAGGAAGTAACTCTTATTGAAAACTTGTACAAAACCCAACCATCACAATTCAAAAGTTCGACTTCGATATCAAACAACTTCAACAATCACAACTGCTACAAGACTACAGAAGCTCCAACAATGCCCCAATATTATGTAAATTAGTAGTACACAGGGGCGAGGCTATTAAGGGGCCTAAGAGGGCGATGGCCCCTGCTAGCCCAACCGAGGCCCAAATAATTGAAAATTAGGAATTCTAGTAAATGGCCCCTTACAATGTAATAATAAAAAAAAGGAAAGTATACTTAACCTCCTCGTTAACCAAGTCTAGCTTCGCCCCTGGAAGTACACTAAGTACTATGATTTATGAGTGTCATGAAGTTGCATATTATTTACTCCATCATAACAAAATCAAACAAATACACATTTTAATACTTAATTTAATAAACAGACAAGTTATTTCCAATACAAGTACAATCTCAAATAACAAACATTAACATAACTCTCATTATATCATAATGTAAAAAAGATATAATCACGATTCAAAACTAAGGAAAATAGGGAGAAATAACCTGAAGGAAGCGGAGAAAATACGCCGACGAAATGTGAAGCTGCGAGTAGAAAACGAAGGTGTCGCCGGAAAAACTGCCATAGATGGCAAAGACGACGACGTCGTTGGGTGACTCATTTGATTTGGGAAGAGAGAAATGTGGAATGAGAAGAAAGAATGCAAGTCAACAATGAGAGATCATTAAAATGGGTCCCAATAGTGGAAAGTTTATGAAGTATTTTTTTTTTTTTTTTTTTTTGATGGAGTGGAAAGTTCAAAGTGGGGAGTACTATGATCAGAAAGTGAAAATTGGTCCCAACTCCCTAGGCTACTAGCAATCAACATTTGTCCCAACGTACGACTTCTATAAAGTATAAATGTCACGTCATATTCATATTATGGACTATGTACTATGTAGTATATAAATGAAGTCCCAAAAAATTACGTAAACAAGTACCATATGGTGATATGGACATCGACTCCATAGGTGATAGGTCTATATTTATCTATGACCTTGACTCCTTGAGCCATTTGTGGATGTGGTCCATGGACATATATGGAATATGGTTTTGTTTTATGCTACTATGAGTATAAAGTTGGTGATGGCTCAAAAGGGGGGTGGTGGATGAGCCAAAAGAGAATCACTCTCCCATCTTGAAAAAATAAAATAGTACTAACTAATTACTTAGGTCCTTTTTTTTGGACTTATTTTCAGTTTAGTTCAGTTCATTTACTCTCTGTATTTCATTTTCTCTCAATTCAGTTTCTCTCAGTCCAAAAGAACGGAGCCTTAATTGTAGTAGGAATTAAGGTTCACCTAGTTGGTTGGATGCTCTCTTTTTTTTATCTTTGTCATGAGATCAGTCACATGAGGCTTGATGTCTAGACTTCAGTAATAGGAGGTGTGAAATGATGTCACTACTTCATCACCTCAGCCTCATACATCTAAATTTATTATGTCTTTCTATTTAGGTTCCGTTTGATTGGATGTAAAACATTTTCAGTGTAAAATGATTTTCATGAAAAACAATTTACAATGGAAAACGCAATTTCAAAATTAGTTTTTCGTTGTTTAATTCCACGAAATAAAAATGATGAAACGAAAGGAAAATGAAAGGGAGAGTAAGGAGGTAGTGAGAGGAATGTACAAGAGAGATAAGAAAAAGGAATTGAAGGAAAACGGTTTTCCCTTTAGTATTTTGAAGGGAAAATGGTTTTTTATCATTATGAGAGCAATTTTCCTCATAGGGAAAATGGTTTTACACGTCTTTGCAAACCAAACATTGTAATATTGAAAATAGAGGAAACAGTTTTCCTGAAAAATGTTTTACGCCCTACCAAACGGAGCCTTAGTGGAAAATAAAAGCAAAAGCTAAAACCAATACAAAAAACATGTGTGACAACATTTTACTGTTGGTTAAAAAGTTGACGTTTTAAATACCTAAAAAGTCATTTACCAAATACTTACTTTTTTGGTTATTTGGCCATATGAAAATGTCATAAATCCATGAAAAAGACGCACAAAATTCATTTTACACAAACCGAAAGTATATATATATATATATATGGATGTCATAAAACTCTTTTAAATTTTTTGGCATGGATGAAAAGGAGAAGTTTTTTTCCTTTTCTTAAATAATTTGTTCATTTCAGTTATTTTTTTTTGGCTTTGCTTGTACTTTTTATTAGGACCAACGATGATCAATTGATCAGTCCATATTACTGATAACGTTGTCTTTGGATTTTGGTTATTAGCAGGTAGTATAGTACCAGAATCACGTACAATATTCACAAGCAGCTACAGTACCACCATGGCATTATATCAATTAGGCAACACGAAATCGATGTGATTAGTGGAAATATGACTTGGAAATATCTCAAAAAACCCACCACCCCATGACCCACCTTCATAATCGATGAATGCGAAATTATAATTTATTGTAAAACCAAAACACATAAACTATTTTCTTCTTCGTAGGGTTTGATTCATTATTGGTAAGATGATGGATGCCATTCTAACATTACTACGATGAGGATAACATCAAAAACTACACGTAAAACCTC
Organism: Beta lomatogona; assembly: GCA_947646795.1. Classification (NCBI taxonomy): domain Eukaryota; kingdom Viridiplantae; phylum Streptophyta; class Magnoliopsida; order Caryophyllales; family Amaranthaceae; genus Beta; species Beta lomatogona. The sequence goes on along the minus strand of CANSNZ010000529.1, from coordinate 2,716,403 downwards.
ATTCTCTCGATCAGGGTGTTAGTTGTTTAACGTGTTCTACATAGCAATTGCAATTTGCAAATAAAGCTTTCATCTTGCATGCTGATTGCTGCGTGTGAGATATGCACAACTCATGAAATTAATATGCTATAGAGTATAGCCTATATAGGAGTGACGAGGATGAACTATCCACAGCTAAGCCTAGATTAGATAAACCTTGCTGGCTGCTGCCGTTGAAGACAAAATTTAACTATTTTTACGAGGCTTTAACTGATGTTGGGGGACAACTATCATATTTTATAGGTTAATCAATGGGTAATCCAATTAGTTATCTTCGGTTTCTTTTTAGTTTACTCACTTTATTTTGGAGGAGAATAAAGGATAAAATAGTAAGTACAAAAGTATAAAAGAAAAAACTAAAAAGGTAAAGAGAAAAACTAAAAAATGGGTTAAAATATTAAAAAATAGATGACATGGACGGAAAAAGAAGAGAAAACATATGAGACATGTAACCAAGGAAAAAAAGCAACACTGTGTTGATTAAAAGAAAAAGAACAAAAAGGAAAGTGTTAGATTAAAAAGAAACGGAAGGAGAGAATATGTATAGTACACCTGGGTGTACCATGAGCAAAATGAGGAAATGAGCAAAATGAGAAAATGAGCAAACATTTCTACTCATTTAAGAAAATGAGCAAGCACTTTTATCACAAAATGAGCAAAATGAGCAAATGAGCAAAATGAGCAAAATGTCCAAATGAGCAAACTTGGTGCCAAATGAGCACCAAAAATTTTAATTTATTACAAAAATACCTCTGGGTGTACCATGAGTAAACTCACGGAAGGATTGGTATTTATTTTGTTACAGTAATATATACGTCAAATGATATATAGGTTATCTTTTTATTCCCAAAGTTAGCGTGTGGTTTGTACTTTCCTTTTTCTTTCTACCTATTTTAATTCATTTTAACTGTTTATTGTCGTAATTAATTCCCTAATTTATTGTCCTTTCCCACCTTTTCACATATAACTAAAAGGAAGGGAAGCAAAGGTACAATTAGGGATCTGCAAAGACTAGGGTCGAATCGGAATCTGGACTATATCGGACCAGAATTTGGACCGGACCGGATTGCAGATTCCAATCCGGTCCTCAGTCCACAAAAATCTCGATTTCGGGTTTCCTCGGTCCGGTCCAAATCCGAAAATTCTGATCTGGACCGGTGGACCGGAATTTCTGTTTTTTTAAGTAAAAAAAAAAAAGTTTATATGTTAAAAAAACTTTAAAAGGTAGAAAGTTAGAAAGTTAAAAACATATAATTTATTATCTTTAGGATTATTGTTATTAAAATTATTAAATGTTAATGTATCTAATTTATAAATATCTTTAAATTAAATAAAATTTTTAAAAAAATATAGAGATTCCGGTCCAACATGTCCAAAACCGGACCTTTCCGGTCCAGTCCCGGCCAAAAAATCCCAGATTCCGCTCAGCCTGTTCCAATACGGCACTGGACCGTGCACACCCCTAGGTACAAATACAATTGATATGGTAGGAATCTGGGAGATATGCAACACCACAACTAACAAGGAGAGGAAAAAAATGGCAACAATATGAGACAGCTACATCTGAGAAAAAATAAAGAATGCACACAATTACGCGCTAGCTCCGGTTAAAAGGTGACCTAATATCTCAATACTTATTTGTCGCCATTGACAGAATGAATATCCATGTTGCAAAGGTATGCTAAGTTAAATACCTATCTGGTTAATTGGCGTAGATGGATGAAAAAAATTATTTAATAGTTTTTGGCTGGAGTTCATCTCGACATGTAATATATCTAAGACAATATAATGTTATTTTTGTTATATATTCAGATTAAATATTTTGATTTAAATCATCATGACTATTTTAAATCTCACCAAAATTAGGTAAATGATTTTTGGGTATCTATCAAAGACTTTCCAACGAAAGAAGATGACTAAATTGTTAATTGAAGATTTTATTTACAGTAAAAATCTTACAAATAGTTCATGCTAGAAATGAGAGAAAGTAACATGGGCCCTCTCCGATTTCTACGAAGTATATTGTAATAATAGATAGATTGAAAAATCCAATGGCTAGGTTACTCATCTATATATATGACATTGTTATAAAAACCCTAGCTAGCTACATAGTAGTATTAGTCTTGAAAATTTAGACATATAGTAACACCATGGTCATTATAAATTTATAATCAAGCATTTACTACTTAATATTGCTAATTTTCTAATGATAATTAACCACTTATCACACTCACATTTAACGTAACATTAGTTTACTTGGCATTAATTTTTTGGAACTTATTAAACATCATTGGACCTTATAATTGAAACTTTTTAGATCTGATTGAAAATGTTTGGACCTGATTGAAACTTATTGGAACTAATCTGAATTGAACTTATTAGTCCTGAAACTTATTTTATTAAGGCGAAGAGAACGTACCATTAGAATAGAATTGACCCATTTAAGGAAAGAGGTGATCCATTTTCTAAAAGTGACCCTTTTATAACAAAAGAGTGGGGTGAACTAATAAACTTAATCTTGTAGTAAGGCGATCTTATACAATACATATATTGTAATCTTTTATTAATAGTATTATTCTTTCTTCAAATAAACTAAACTATTTCCTATGTTGTTTAAATATCAATAACCATAGCTAATCTAAAACAGAAGCCAAGTTTTATGCGTGTGGCCTTTCTTTTTCAGAAGAAATTATGGGCAACACTTGGAACTAATTCAGGTTAAAACTTAAACCCTCACGCAGAGGGCGAGGCACTAGTGCCCAAATTTTGGCAAGAGACACATCATACAAAAGCCAAGAACGGAGAACCGTTAGTCCCGAAAAGAAGAAAAACGGAAATAAAGCGAAAGCTCAAAATAGGCCAAGATTCTTAGCAATAGGATTCAACTGAAAGGCAGTCACATTTATGCAATACAGAGAATGGAGACGGGTTCCTTTTCTTTTTCTTATGTATTTCTTCTTTTTCCAATAGGTAAACTAAAGTGCATGCTAATAGTCGAGGACCTATATATATTGATGCTAGGGGTATCACTTGACTAGAGGTGGTAAAAATTAACGTGACCCACTAGCTCGATCGACCTAAATCCGACACGAAATTAGGGGATATGTATTAACGTTTTCAACCAGTTTAAGTACGCAGGTTGATCCGACACGAGCTATTTATTAAATGAGTTGGATTAGCTAGGGCCAAACTAGTTAACCCATAATTGACAAAATAATATTATTAGTTTCGCTTGGAATAGTTCGAATAATTCCTTAACTGCATAAGATTTAGTCTTTGGTTGTTCGATTTAGTTTATTTCTAGTGAAATATTAATAAATGATGAGAATTGGATTAAGAAATATATATGAGGTTGATTTGTTTGGTTTCTGCATATATGCGAGCTTAAAATAAAAAGGAATAAATCAATAAATAAACAAGTCGGGTTAGGATTGTGGTTTGTTGACTCGTTTAATAAAAATAACGAACAAAGAAAATAATATGATTACTAATTAAATAATTTACAATAAATATGGAGAATTCACAATAACTTTACACCAATAGGAAAACAGGATCTCCAAAAAGACTTATTTTCATGGAACTAATATGCCACATAAGTATGTGTTCATCCCCTTCATCACCATATCTCATGCAATACTCCAAGTGTTGTAAGAAAATCTCTCCCTTTTTTACGGTTAAGCTTCTACTTTTTTTTGGCTTTATGTTCTCATCATCAAATTATTAGAGTTATTGTTACTTAAAAGCCTCAAACCTCCCCCTAAAACCCTCCTATATATGTACTAACACATAATAAACGCTCTCATTCACTTCTATACTACAAACACTTATACACATTAATTCTTCATTTTTATTTCTCTTCTATTCTTTCTCTCTGTCTCTCTCCTCTCCTCATTTTGAAAATTGAGGAATACATTTTCAAAGAGGAGGAGAAAAGAGAGAAAACATTTTTTTAAAGAAAAAAATGGGAAGAAATGAGTTATTGCCGTTTTTAGCAATGGTTATAGTACAAATAGGGTATGCTGGGATGAATATTAGCTCCAAGGTGGCAATGGAATCTGGCATGGCCCCTCTCGTCCTTGTTGCTTACCGTCAACTTTTTGCCACTCTTGTTATTGTCCCTTTCGCTTATTTCTCGGAAAGGTATATTAAACTAATTAATCATATATCTATGTTCAAACTTTATGCATGATATATGTACAACTATATAGTTATTAAACTGATTAATTGAAGGATTTGAGCTATCCTTTTTTTATAACATGAGCTGCTAATTTTAAGATTTTGACTAGTATTCTTAGAGAGAGAGACAAAAAAGGCCATTGAGCTAATTAAAACGCCCTTGATAATTGAAAGTGAAAAAGAAAAGTTCACATATAATATTACAAATTATTTCTTGAACAAACTTACTCCGTGAAGTCCAAAAAGAGTCAAAATAAGCGACTGAAATGAAAGAAGCCTGTGTTTAAATTATGCACCTTCTACATTATATGCATATATTTTTAACGTACTATTTATAACTATATGTAGAGGAAGTAGGTCAAATGAATATAACACTATAGCTAATGTTGCGTTATCATTTGCATGCATGCAAACTTTGCAATGCAAGTATGCAACTACTTGATATTTAGCTCGAGCTGCCAACATAATCTGTTCCAGACTTCCAGTACTTTGATTGAATGATATGTCTGAATAACTTTATTTTAAAATAGGGTTTATAGGGGGGGGGGAGATTAGGAGAATGGTATGTCTAGCTATAAATAGTATAATTTTTCATGGTATTTGGTGATCAGACTTTACAAGACTTTGGCTAATTTGAATTTTGAATTTGAGCTAATATAATAGGTCAAATTAGGGGAAAAACTCTTTCAACAGAGGTCACCGTATTTTTCAGAGGTAGAAATCAAAACTTGTGGTTAAGTTTAAACAATATGATTGCGTGACTAATCATCCTAAACCTTTAATTTCTTAGAAGGTGGTGGATCTATCTCACTATGATGTTATAGTATGGAAATTTCTATGTACTTTTAACAATAATATATAATATGACATTAAATTAAATAAAAAAAGAGTTTAAACAACTCCTTTACCAGATGATCCGAGTACTTATTGATACCAAGAGACTTACTGAATTAAGCAACTTGGAAGAAGACATGTCTTTGTTCCAGGCTTAAAGCAATGGGTTAATTAATCACTAAATGAAAAATAATGCCAAAGGTGTTCACATAAGTGGTAAAGTGGAGGGAGTTAAAAACTAAAATGAAATTAGCAACATAAAGCAACATGGTAATTGAGAACAGCTGTATAAAAAGGGCGAGGTTCCAACTTCCAAGTTAAGCCGAATAATTTGCTAGGATGTCAAATGGGTGCCTGCTGTCATGCAAACTAAACAAACCAAAACACCCAATTGGCCTTGAATGGATGAATGAATGTATATTGCTTTTTGCATGCATGCATCGTTTGTTCCTTCCCCAGTTTATCATATTTCCAAAGTTACAAACATGTACGTCCAGTTTATCGTCAGTATACGTGGATTAAGTAATTGCTTAGCTTTTTTCTATTTCTAGTTCTCAACCATTTCTCTTACATAATGCTCATGTATAGTACTATCTATAAGGTACATTTGTTCAAGCAAAAAAATACATATGTTCGATAGTATCTTGTCAGATTGTTTATTTAACGGTTTTATTTCGTCACATCCGATTTCAATATCACCAAGAAATGCATCAAAGCTAAGTAAATTAAAATAATAGTATGTAAAAGATTTACCCTATTTTTAGTTGTCTTTTATACTCCATACGATATGCATACAAAAGGCGGGGTTATAATTTTAGTCCTTAATCCTTATTATAATTATGTGCCATGCTGAATATTGAAAGTTATTTGCAGAGAAAAAAGGCCCAAGATCACCAAGCAAGTTCTCTTTCAGGTCTTCTTGTGTTCTCTTTTTGGGTAAGTGAATATATTGTGTACATTTGTATATTATGTGTGGTTAAGTATTTTATTCTTTTTATAAAAAATATTTAACTTTGTTTTAATTTGTCAAAAATAGGGCAACCTTGAATCAAATATGTTATTTCATTGGACTCAAGGAGACAACTGCAACAATTGCTTGTGCTTTGAATAATATCCTCCCTGCAATGACCTTCCTTCTTGCCGTCCCTTTTGGGTAACTAAATTATTGTACATCTTCAATTATTCCGCAAATTGTGTGAAAACATGATAAAAATATTTCTAAAAGGAGATAGGTAATTTTATTTACTAGTTTTACCCTAATGTTCTTTTTCTTTATCATTGGTGTTGTGAATAGCTTAGAAGCAGTTGGAATCAGAAAGAGGGGAGGCCAAGCAAAAATAGTAGGGACATTAGTATGTGTTGGTGGAGCTATGCTACTCTCGTTTTATCATGGGCATCTCATTTACATACGTCAACCTGATATTCATTGGCATTATGGTGGTGATGATACTATGAATAATAAAAACAATGGGTCAAAAGGTCACCTTAATCTCTTGTTGGGACCTCTTCTTCTCCTTGCAAGCAACCTTGCCATGGCTATTTGGTTTATTATCCAAGTAAGTCAATGCACTTTTTATATATTGTCATACAAATTTACTTTTAATAGAAGTCGTAAATTGTCTCTATTTCTATAAAATGGTTACACTATGTTTTTTTGTAACCAGAACTAAAAAAAAATAATGACAATACATATTTAGTTTTTGTTAGATTCATTTCAAAATAATGCATTATCATAATATTTACACGTATTATACTAATGGAGTATTATATTGATGAAAAATTGCACAATTGTTGTCTGCGAATGCTATATATGCTAATTTGTCTATTAAATTGATAGGCGAAAATGAGCAAGAATTTTGCAGCTCCTTACACAAGTTCGGCTCTAATGTGCTTCATGGCTACGATCCAGTGCATTGTTATTGCAGCATGCACGAATCACAAAATCTCTGATTGGTCCTTGAAATCTCATATTCGAATGGTATCAAGTATCTACGCGGTAATTTTTAAAACAAGACAACATTTCTTTTATGAGAGAAAACAAAAAAACACTTTTAACTAAGGTAGTAAATGTGAATAATTCTTGAAAGATCAATATTTCTAGCTCTAACAGAGTCCTATATGCAATTGATTGTATAGGGTATTGTGGGATCTGCAGTTGCAGTTTGCTTAATGTCATGGACAATACAAAAGAAAGGTCCTTTGTATGTTTCTGTCTTCAATCCCTTGTTGTTGGTGATTGTGGCTTTACTTAGCTGGGCCTTGCGCATGGAGAAACTCTATATTGGAACGTGAGTACCAAACTTTCTTTCCATTTGAAATATGTATACTTTTTAATGCATATCGTTAGTATCTATTACTTTCTCTACTAATATTTGTTCTCCCTGAATGAAAAAAAAAAAACTTATCACGGAGTCAAATTTTGACCATGAAATCTCACCAATATATAAGAAAAACTAATATCATCTGAAATCTTGTTAAATTTGCTTCAAAATATATTTTAAATTTATGCAACAAGACTTCTCTTTCTTTGAACTTATCCAACCTAGCTCGTAGCCCAATTAAACCGCCATTGATGCTAATTTGGATATAGGCTCAAATGTGGTCTTGGCGTCTATGTGTGTAATAAAAATATTTGTAATTTTTATGGTGGTAACATTATTGTGTGTGAAACTTGATGTACAGGGCTATAGGATCAGTGTTCATTGTGTTGGGGCTATATGCAGTTCTATGGGGAAAGAACAAGGAGATGCTCAATGATGGCAATCAAATAGGCATAAGTGGCACACATTTTGAGGAAGAGAAATACAATGATTCAGAAAAGGAAGATTTAGAAAAGCAGCAACAATTGGTGGATCTAAAGATCAACAACTATTGTGATAATTTGGTGTCAAAGTGATGAAAGAGTTTTGAGAGATTGACAAGCATCAATGAATGTGTAGGATTACATGAATTATTTAATTTTATATTCAAACTAGTTTTCTTTCTCAAAGAGGGTTATATTGGGCATGTCGAGCCACCCCCACTATATCTCAAAATTATGTCCACTTCAAAATTTTCGTAAAATTTAATATTATTTTTATAAAATCCTTAAGTAAATCAAGAAAATTGTGGTTAATATGTGTTAAAAGTTATTACTTTTTTTAATGTATAAACATGCTTCTTTGTGGTACATTTTCCATATATTGCATCTTGTGTTATTTGATAAACTTTTTGGGCAACCAATGAATACATTTATAACTTTTATCATTTAAGTGAAAATATCATTATAAATTTTAGTCATTTTTAATCATAACAAATTTTTATTAGAGGTGTATAAATAACTTAAAGTTCACTTAAGTTGTAAGAAGTGTAATAAAGCAAGAACATCTTATATAAGTATAAGCAACATCTTACTTAAGAGTCTTAAAATCAATAATGATGCTCAAGTTCGAACAATTATTGACCATCAACTCATGCATATTTAAGAACATTAAAAATTGGCATAGGAATAATTATCATAAGCCCAACAGAATACATAAAACAAAAGTTTTAGGTGTGGCTACACGCGCTATACCAACGAACTGTTGTGACGACTGACGAGTCTTAGTTATTGGAGTTCAAGTCTCATATTTTGGCTCCATTTTCAAAATTTGAATCTCATATTTTGACTTCAGGCCTTATATTTTAGGCTTCGAGTTTCATATATTGGACTTAGGGTCTCACGTTTCACTAGTAGAATTAATGCTTATTGCTGCGGTGATATTGCTGCGGTTTTACCCATACGCAGCAATATATAACGACAAAAAAAAGGTAAATTATAAAATAAATATATTGCTGCGGTTTTTATTACAAACCGCAGCAATATGGTTGCAACAGTAAGCTTTGGCCAAATAGTTGACCATTTGACCAACCATATTGCTGCGTTTTCTAGAGAAAACAACAGCAATATATATCCAACGGATTTTTTCAAAAAAGTGTAACATTTTATTCCTGAAATATATTGTTGCGGTCTCTTTCAGAAACCGCAGCAATATATTAAAATAATGTTAAAATATATTATTTTAATATATTCTTTGCAGTTTTTGTCGAAAACATGACAATATATTAAAATAATTTTAAAAAAATATTATTTTAATATATTGCTTGCGGTTTCGACAAAACCGCAAAGAATATCCCCCGTAATCTGGATCTAAAACACGGGGTTTTTTTTTTTTTTGGCTTCACTGTTTCTCTACTTTCTCTCTCTCGATCTCGCACTCTCTCACTCTCTCTCTCTCTCTCTCTTCTCTCTCTCTCTCTCTCTCTACTCTCACACTCTCTCACCATCTTCAAATTTCCAGGCGATAAGGTTTCATTTTCCGGCAACAAGGTTTCGGTTTCCGCGACAAGGGTTACCTAACTCGTTTTTCCGGCGGTTTTCGGCCTTTTTGGTGCGGTTTTCGGCCGTGTTTTCGCCCCTCTTTAGTGCGGTTTTCGGCCTTCTTTTGTGCGGTTTTCAGCCTTCTTTTGGTGCGGTTTTCGGCCGATTTTGCGCTCCTCTACTCCGTTCACAGCCGCTAGGGCCACCTTCCCCTTGTCATACGGTTAGTTTTTCATTAATTCTTATTAATTTTCAATTGTCTTTTCTCATTTATAAAAAAATTGGCTTAAATTGTAGTTAAAAATGCTCAATATAATATATATATATATGATTACTTATGAGATTTAAGGATTAAAAACTAAATTTGTGATGATTTTGCTTAAGTTTTTGTATGCCCTAGAATGTTATACGGGATTGTTTTTGCACAAGTGTGGTGAATTGTTTGAAGTGATATATATAATGGGGTTATTTTTGCAATGCCTTCATATTAATAGACTCACCAATGGGAGAGGAAGGGAAATCTAAGGAATGGTTTGGTATTTGTTGTTTGGTTATGACTTGAAATCGCTTAAATGCGATTGTTTGTATGTATAATGCGATTGTTTTTTTGCAATGCCTTCATATTTATAGACTCACCAATGGAAGAGGAAGGGAAATCTAAGGAATGGTTTGGTATTTGTTGTTTGGTGATGACTTGGAATCGCTTGAATGCAATTTTTTTATGTACATCATAATGCCTAGATACTCGTTCAAGATTTACTCATTAGGAGTAAGTCTTGAATAGTCCCCGTTTTGGGACTGTTCTTAAACGTCACATCTCACTTAGGTAGTGAATATGTGTTGATTCTTTGATTCTAAGTGAAATACGTTTAATCATTTCCCTAATTTGTTCTCCGGGTGCATATAAGATAAGCAATTATCTTCATCGTGTACTTGGAGAACCCGAAGGGAAATGCTTTGCCAAATTTTACTTAGAATCAAAGATGATACATGCATTCACTAGTGGGATTGGACGTTTAAGAATGGGTTAGGTTGGAGTGATAAGGACCCAGTGGAAGCATGCATTGAATATTAGTTTGTTGTGTTATATTTATGTGAATTTTTTAATTGATAATAAGTTTTAATGGATGTATATATGTGTGGGGGTTTTTAGAAATGGATCGAAGTTGGATGTATGGAAAGCGGAATACATTGGAGTTCGTACAAGGTGTGAATGAGTTTTGTAAACGTGCTGTAGAGCATCAACAACTTACTTGCGAGGATGAGATATATTGTCCATGTGTTGATTGCTACAATGTGAATACGATTTCTGATATTAGGTTAATAAGAGATCATATTATTCGTCGAGGATTTAGAGCTGAGTATTATATTTGGTTATGGCATGGTGAGAAGGGAAAGTATACTCAGAATAGGGTTATTGTTGATGATGGCACTAGTAACTCATTAGAGATTGATATGTCGAATGTTGGGGCAGAGAATGAATTTGTGATTGAAGATGATGTTAGGATAGAAGGTGATGATGTTGTAGGTAATGAAAATGATCACGGAGATAATAGTGACACTGAGGATGAAGAGTTTGGTGATGATCGATTAGGTGAGATGTTGGAAGGGGCACGTGACCATTTTAAAGAGCGGTCACGAGTGTTTGACAGTTTGTCTGAAGCTGCTGGGAAACCCCTTTATCTAGGGTGTACAAAATACACTCAATTGAGTGGGGTTTTAACCCTTTTCAACATCAAAGCGAAACATAATTTGACTGATGTAGGCTTCACATAACTCTTAGAAGCTTTACAAGATATGTTTCCTGAGGGTAATTTATTACCAAAATCCACCTACTATGCCAATAAATTAATGTGTCCTTTGGGATTAGAATATGAGCGGATTGATGCATGTCCGAATGATTGCGTGTTGTATCGAAATGAGAATGCAGACCTTTATGAATGTCCGAGGTGTGGTAAGTCCTGCTATAAATTGCCGGATGGGGTTGAGCCTGGGCCGGGCAATACGGGTCCTTCTGCGAAAGTGTTGTGGTATCTTCCAATTGTGCCAAGGTTTAGGAGGCTATTTTCTATCAAAGAAGATGCAAATAACCTAAGATGGCATGCTGATCGGAGAAAGAAAGATGGGATGCTTAGGCATCCAGCAGATTCTCCTCAATGGAAGGCTATAGATTCCAGATATCGGGAATTTGGTCAGGAAGTTAGGAACTTGAGACTTGCATTGTGTACGGACGGAATGAACCCTTACGGTACTTTGAGTAGTCAACATAGTACTTGGCCTCGTTACATTTAGTGATATACAATCTTCCTCCATGGTTGTGCATGAAGTGGAAGTATATTATGTTGTCTCTCTTGATTTACGGGCCTAAACAAATGGAAATGATATAGACATATATCTTGCACCTCTCATCGAAGATCTCAAAAAGATGTGGGACGAAGGTGTTATGGTATTTGATGCGTATTCCAATGAAGATTTCAGGCTTCGTGCTATGCTATTCGTACTATAAATGATTATCCCGCTTATGGCAATTTGTCGGGGTATAAGGTCAAAGGAAAAAAGGCATGTCCCATTTGTGAGAATGGTATGGAGGTTACACATTTGCCACATTGTGGGAAACATGTCTATATCATTAATAGGCAATTCCTACATAATTCTCATCCATATCGAAAGAAAAAAGCACCATTTAACGGGTTAGTTGAAAATGCTCCAGCTCCTAGACCGTTGACCGGAAAAGAAGTTTATAATCGTGTTAAGGGGATGGGCACAATATTTGGTAAGGGGTTAAACCTTCGGAAGACGATGGTGTCATTTGGAAAAAAGAGTCTATATTCGGAGACTTCCTTATTGGAAATACTTACCAGTTAGACATTGTCTCGATGTAATGCACATTGAAAAAAATGTTTGTGATGCAATTATTGGTACTCGTTGAATATGCCGGGAAAAACTAAGGATGGTCCGAAAGTTCGCGAGAGATATGGAGAAATTGAAGATTCGGCCTAATTTATGGCCAAAGATTAAGGAAAAAACTAAGAAAGGAAAGGGAACAACAACATATTTGCCTCCCGAGCTTGTTATACATTGTCTAGGCAAGAGAAACGATTGTTCTGTGAGTGTTTATACGGTATTAAGGTTCCCACTTGGATACTCATCTAACATGAGAAGACTTGTTTCTTTGAGTGATCCGAAATTAATTGGGTGAAGTCCCATGACTGTCATGTGTTGATGCAAGTGTTTTTGCCGATTGCAATACGCGGGATTCTTCCAAAACATGTCAGGCTTGCCATCACGAGGTTGTGTTCATTTTTCAATACCATATGCAACAAGGTTCTTGACCCTGATAAGTTGGATGCTTTGCAAAATGAGGTGGTGATAACACTTTGTCAATTTGAGATGTATTTTCCACCTTCTTTTTTTGACATTATGGTTCACTTAGTCCTTCATTTGGTAAGAGAGATTAAACTGTGTGGTCCTGTGTTTTTAAGATGGGCATACCCTTTTGAGAGACATATGAGTTCTTTGAAAAAGAAAGTGAGGAACCCAAAGAAGACCGGAGGCGAGTATTATTCAAGGAACAATTGCCGAAGAGGTTGGAGGATATTGTTCTTCTCATTTTGCTAAGGCTGTGACGATAGGCCTTCCAAAGTCCAGACACGAGGGAAGGTTAGAAGGCAAGGGTGGTGTCGGAATGCGACATATTTCGCCTTCATTGAGTGAGTTGAATAAAGCTCATCTTTTCGTGTTGCACCATGTTATTGAAGTTAATCCATACTTAGAGAGACATATGCGTGAATTGCGCCACAAAAACCCGTCAAAAGGGGGAGAGGGCGTTGATGAATGAGCATAACAGGTCTTTCATTGATTGGTTCCATAATAAAGTAATTGGTGAATTGTCTGCAAACGACCATCATGTACCCGATACAATTAAGTGGTTGGCATACGGTCCACGTGACAGTTTTAAATCGTATGAGGGGTATGATCTCAATGGATTTACCTTTTACACTGAACGTCAAGACAAGAAATCGAAGGTGGTACATAATTGTGGGGTTTCAATGGTTGCATCATCTAGGGAGTATGCGAGTACAAAGGATAAAACTCCGATTGATGCTACACAATCATATTATGGGATCATTCAGGAAATATGGGAGCTCGATTATTGTGACTTCACTATGCCTATTTTTCAATGCAAGTGGGCGGATAATAGACGTGGTTTGCGAAAGGATGAGTGTGGTTTTACTCTAGTCGATATGAGTCGTCTGCGTGACACTGAAGAACATTTTATCCTCGCATCACAAGCAAAACAAGTGTTTTATGTATCTGATCTTGTAGACACTCAGTGGTGCATTGTTGTTAATGGTACGTAAAAGGCGAATTTTAGGAGTTGGTGATGTTGACGATGAAGAAGAATATGATAAGTTTGATGATATTCCCCCTTTCTCAATCCCAAGTGATGATATGATGGATGTGTATGATACTGAAAATAGTTACATGCGAATGGATCACCAGGAAGGTATAACGGTCATCGAGCAACCTATTGACCAAAATTAAAGGTAAAAAATGTTCTATATGAGTAATTTGAATACTAAATTGATGTACTTATAATAGATTTCATTACAATAATGTGTTGATATATATTGTTTTAAATTTTGTTAACATTTTTTGTTGTTTCTATGTATATGTTACAGATATGGCTAGTGACGGTTCGAGCGATCAGTCATCGGATTCCGATGCACCATTTCACCCGGAAAAGGAGGCTGATCAGGGGGAGGACAGCGATCGTGCTGCAGATGCGTTTGATGCTTGGATGGAAAGAATGGAAGTAGAAGCTGATAGAAATGCTTTACTTGACATTGAGGTGACATCTGATCCACGTCAGCCACCCCCCTCAGGTTCGCGATTATTGTAATATTGAATATGTCATTTATTTGTTCGTTCTCTAATTCATAGTTTCCTTATTTTGATTCTTAGATCCTCGTCAGACCAGTGCATATTATGGTGCACAAGGGAGGGGGAAGAAGTCGAGTGGGAAGACAAAGGCAACTAGAAAGAGTAAAAGAGGTCCCACGATGAATCTCCACAACACGTAAGATATGATCTTACAGTTTGATGAATTGGGGAGACCAACAGGTAATTATTGATTGTAAGATAGTTATAATTTACCATGCTTAGGATTTAATGTTTGTATTTTGTAATTGTTTTTTCTATTAGGCACGTGGAGATCCAAGTATGGTATTTGGGTCGGTCTTTCTATACGCAGGCTTAACATCAATTGGAAATGGAAAAACATTTCTCCTGCCTTGTTGGATTTGATGTGGACAGACAATATGGTAAGATTTGTTTCATTTACAATTTTGAGATTTATTGTTCTATTGTTGATCTAACGTGCTTATTTATTTGTTTATGATGGAAAACAGAATATGTTTCACCTTCCGGACGAGATAAGCTATAAGAGGCATTACTTGACTGTTGTGAACTCCAGATGGAGGGATTTCAAGAGCAAATTGGTATCTGGTTGGATCACCATGACCAGAGTCAGATCAAAGAAGGAGAAGCTAGGTGATACTCCGCCAGATGTATACAAGCACATCAAGATGGAGGATTGGCTTACCTTCAAGGAGGCTATGACGTCGATGAGGCCGTAGTAAGTTAAATTATATTCTAATAACTTAATGTGTTTTATTAAATTAAATTATATTCTACTAACTTAATGTGTTTTTTATTGCAGAAAAAGCGAGAAAAGGCGCTCGAGAGTGCAAAAAATAATACACATCATCACCACTTAGGGCAAAGGAACTATGCGGATGCTAGAGAGTTGTGGAAGCAGGAGAACTTTTCTCCACCTAGTTTTGATTCTGCAGGATCGTCATCTAGTACACCATCCTCCTCGGTGTCCTCTCATGTTACTCGGGGTGATGACTGGTGGTGCGCGATGCATAAGAAGGATCCAGTCACCAAACAGCGATTTATTCCAGCTGAGGAAACAAAGATTGCAGCTGACAAATACGTATGTATATCACTATATATAACTTTTAGTTTGACATATATACGTTTTTTATTTATTAAATACATTTTTGTTATTTGGAACTTGTTTTTTGGCAGTTGGAGTACAAGGAGAAGCAAGCCAAGGGTGAGTTCACTCCGGTACGTAACAAAGACGCCCTGTTTATGGCTCTTGGAGAGAAGCCATATCACTCGGGTCGTTGTTATGGTTTTGGAGGCTACAATGTTGGCTATAGGAAGGCTTTTGGTCTTCCACCTCCTAGGAACTATTGGAGCTCGAGTCGAGAACAAGAGGAAGCATTCATGCGAAAAATGGCCGAAAGGTGGAGAACTGACATTGCCGCATATATGCAGAGTGTGGCGCTTTCATAGCCCACTCAGCTACCTACTCCACCATTTGTTCCACCATTTGTTCCATCAGCTGCTTCACCATCTACTGGGCCAGCTGCTTTTCAGCCCACTCAGCTACCTTTTCCGCCATTTGTTCCATCACCGCTTCAAAGATCTTCCGGGCCACTGCTTTTCCCCACTCAGCCTACCTTTTCCTCCATTTGTTCCATCACCTGCTTCAGCATCTTCTGGTCCAGCTACTTTTCAGCCTACTCAGCTACATTTTCCTCCATTTGTTCCATCACCGCTTCACCGGTTGTTCCATCACTGCTTCACCATCTCGCTGGGCCATCTACGTCACAGCCCCACTCGCCTACGTACTCCACTATCTGGATTTGGAGACACTCATTCTCCTCATTCGAAGGTACATATATTTATCATATATACATGTGCTTTATACAAATAAGGATCATATATACATGTGCTTTATACAAATAAGGATCATATATACATGTGCTTTATACAAATAAATATCATATATACATGTGCTTTATACAAATAATTATCATATATACATGTGCTTTATACAAATAATTATCTTATATATTTAGAACTTTATGTTATTGTTAGGACGAGACTCCCTGTCGATTGTATTTGATAGATCCAACTAGTGGAAAGACTTGTCTAGTGGCAGATGCACATTCTTATGCTTTTGATGAGACCACTACAGTTCATGGGTCTAGAATGATGAATGATCACCTTCGAGTGAAAATTCATCGTTTTGTAGAGAAGTATGGTCATTTGCCACTACCTGTCCCCGTCCCTGCATATGAAATCGACACTACGGAAACTGCTTTGGGTACGTGGGTGCAATGGCCAAAAAATTTAGTGCAAATATTAGGTGATGAGGTAATTGTTCAAATTTTATCCATTTTTGTTCAAATAATAGGATTAAATGTAAAAATTACATAATCTTATGCGCGTTCTCAAAAATTATTATTAGGTTACACCGACACCTAAAAAACAAAAGGGGATTTCGGGGGAGGCTGTTAGATGTCCTAGCCAGCAGCTTTCAGCCGGTTCGGCTACTCGTTATAGTCCAGTAGTTGATGATGTATCGTTCTTGGAATCACTCACTGAAGACTGTAAGGAGTTAGCAGATACGCTTGCCCTTGCCGTCGCAGACGATGATACTGTTGGTGTAACCTTGCCGAGATCAAATCAATGAGGTGAAAAATAAGTGGGCAAGATACTTTATTGATAATTGCATTGCATAGGTTAGGTTAGTTTATATATATAACTATTGAAAGCTAACTTTGGTTAATCGTATTGACTTAATTGATTGGATTTCATGATATATAAATATATATGTTGGATCATATGATATCTATGTTTTATTGAATCTTATATATTTCTATTGTTAAACTTGGAATTTGGATTGTGCGTGGAAGTTGGATGAATTTGTGGATTAGGTGTTTTTTGTTGGATGATTTGTGGATGATGGATGGATGTTGGGATGAATTTTGGATGATGAATTGTGGATGATGGATGGTTGTTGCATATAATATTGTACAGGTTAATTCCCAATTATGGGTTTATCCAATTTACAAACGGAGCTCTGTCGAAATTTATGCAGAAATTTGCTGCATCCTGCTTGCTGCATTCTCGCTTGTCTGTGCTGCATTCTCGCATTCTCGCTTGCTGCATAATTCTCGCATAATATAAATTATTTAAAAAAAAAAGGTGTATTGCTTTGCGGTTTCTCCGACAAACCGCAAGCAATATTCCTCTTTTTATAATAAAAAATATAAATATTGCTTTGCAGTTTCTCGACAAACCACAAGCAATATATATATTTTTTTATTATAAAAAAGGATATTGCTTCGGTTTGTCGAGAAACCGCAGAATATTATATATTTTTTATTATAAAAAAGGATATTGCTTTGCGGTTTGTCGAGAAACCGCAAAGAATATATCTCATTTTTATAATAAAAATATCCATATTGCCGCCGTTTGTCTCGAAACAAAGCAGCAATATGTTTGTTTTAAATAATAATAAACAGGAAATATTGTTTGCGGTTTTTTCTCAAAACCGCAGCAACAAATTAATTACCTATTGCTGCGCCGTTAATTGCTGCGCGGTCAAAACCGCCGCAATAGGCCACTTAAAGACCGCAGCAATAAGCATTTATTCTACTAGTGTTTTAAAATTTTATCTCAAACATAAGTCGCACTAAACATTCTTCTTAGACTCTTCTTCAACAACCTCTTCCTCATACTCATAAGTTATTGCCATAATTTAGCTAATCTTTAGGTAAATTAGGGTTTTTAAACTTATGAGCTGCTTCATAAACGCCAGTGGTAAGTGAAGATGTATTATTCTTCCCTCATTTGTCTCCTCCCTCACGTTTTCCCTCAAGACTTAGCGTTGGGCTATATGAAAGTCGTTTTCTTTGGTATTTTCCTTCTCCTTTGTAGTTGGTTGGTGTTATTGCTTGATTTCCTTGTCCAACAAAGTCGTTGACCGGAAGCTAAACTCGCTACCTAAGCACCATTACGGACCATTACATCTTTGCCTGAAGTACTTTGTCATACCAGTATGTTGATAGTCTGTTAGTGTGTCGCGCCTCATGTATTACCTCTTCAAACATAAAATTATTTGTTCTTGATTTGATTTTATGTTCAATATCCAATAATAAATCAACTTAATTGAATATCCAACTATTTCCAATTCTAAAAAATCAAAAAATGAAACCCAAAATCAATCTCAACCAATTATAATTTCTTATACGCAAAATCGGAGATTCAAAATATGGAATTTTTAATCCATTTCAAGTCTAAAATCAGGTAATCCGCTACATCACCCTCCTCTAGACTGTGTTGCGGAAGGGGGAGGGGGGGAACACTATACACATTATACATAGAGGTGTGTGGCAAACGGGTCGGGTCATAATCATATGAACTTTGTGTTCTGGTTGCATTCGGGTATGTTCGGATACGAGCCATTAAATTTCAGGTCACATAGGTCGGATTAAATCGGGTCTCTAATATAGCAAATAAATAAAAATAACATAAGACTAATAAGAGTAAGTGAAATAATTAATGGGTAGTGGCTAAGTCATATATAGAATTTCATGATAATTTTTTCCTTAAATTTGTTTTAAAAAGTAACTAATATGACAACTTTTCGGGTAGGGTCAGTCGGGCCAATTCCGGATCGGGTCACTTTTGGGTTAGGTAGATTCAGGTTCGGGTTATATTCAGGTCTATAAACTTTCGGATCGGTTCAGGCGTGTCGGGTGATTCGGGGTTTCAATTATTTTCGGGTGAAAAGGGTCAACGGGTCGGATCAACGGGTAAGGGTTTATTTTGCCTGCTATAATTATACATCATATTTTTTCTTCTTTCTGGACGGGACGGGACAATTATACAACATCTCAAAATATGGGGAATATTTGGAAAAACCACCGACAGAATCACTATAACTATGGCCCATTAACCATGAAGCCCAACTTTCAAATCCCTCAAGAATCCACCATTAGCGTACGATCTACGACCTAAAAGCATAAAACCCATCACGTGAAACAACCAATCCAACCATGTGTCATCATTATTCATTGTTACACCGCGCCACACACTATAATTAAAACATTTACTTCTAAATCAAACGGCAAATCATACCGTCGTTATAACGTCATCAAATTATACCCTCATGGGCCCACAGCCCACAAAGGCCCATCTATAAATATCCCCTTATTATCAACCCAAATAAATTGACGGACCCGTTCATATTATAAAACTTTTAAAACGGGCAGCACTCAAGATTTGCCCGCCGTCTCCCTTTTGCCCTAGCTCTTTTTTCTTCTCTCTCCTCAATGTAAGCTCATTTCTCTTTCTCTCTCTCTTCAATTTTTCTTCGCTCATTTTGATCATCATCACCAGATCTTCAACTCAATTTTTGAGTCTGGTAATTTTCGATCGAAATTGCGAAGAAATCTTCATTTTTCGGTCAAATTCGATCAATTTTGTTTGCGATTTTCAAAGATCTATTACATTTTTGTGATCGGAATTGATGCACGATTGAATCTGTTGATCGATTTTGAATTTCAATGACGAGAAATTTAGGTGATTGTTGTCGGTGATTTGATCTTTGACTTATGAATTTTTTGTGGATTTTGCTGTAGATTTGTTGAAGAAAATGGGGCTCTCATTCACGAAGCTTTTCAGTCGGCTTTTCGCGAAGAAAGAAATGAGAATTTTAATGGTAGGTCTCGATGCGGCTGGTAAGACCACCATTTTGTATAAGCTTAAGCTTGGAGAGATTGTTACCACCATTCCTACCATCGGTAAGCTTTTTTAGCCAGTATCTTTGTCTTATATGTTTTCTTAAGTTTATTGCTTATGTTACTGAGATTTAAGGATTAGAATTGTATATTGGATCAGATCAGAAGTGTTCTGTAGTCTGTGTGTTATTTTATGTCAACGGATCCAAAATGTAAATATCTTTAGCCATTTTTAAGATAGTACAAAATGTAGTGTATTTATACAATGGCTTTAATGTTATTTTGATCTATGTGAAAATGTTGCATTAGTACTCCACATTGAGTTATATTGTGGATCAAAAGTGATTGGTTGATACTAAGATTTTGGATCAAAAGTAATTAGGTGATAAATAAGATGTTGGATCAGAGGGAGTATGTCGATGTCGTTTTGACGGCACATTCGCTGTTAGTTCCGTAATGAAAAGATCAATAGATCTATCTTGATAATGAAATGGTTGAGCATTTCTCTTGATGTGTGGAGAAGAGGGGGGGGTAGGGTGAAGGAAGCAACCTAGAGGAGGGAAAGGGAAAGACAGGTGAAGGAAAGGCGAAGATCCTTTAAAATTTATCTTATTTTTCTCCGATTAGTTTCAGCCTTTCAGGCTATGATAGGATTTAGGTCCTTGAGTTATTGTCTTTTCAAAGTGTTCCATGATGTCCTTATATGGTGCATGAAGTGGTGTGTTGTTTGGTTAGTCATTTTGGTGCTGCTGTCCTATGTCTTTATACAATTCATGTTGTTGCTGTTGAAGTGATGATTCCAAGTGATGATAGATGATGGTCTACAGATTCTGTAGATTTTCTACTTGCTACATTTGTTATACTTGCTTCTGTCTTACGGATCATATTAAGGAGTATATTTTTTTTGCTTTGTGATTAGGTTTCAATGTTGAGACCGTGGAATACAAAAACATCAGCTTTACTGTGTGGGATGTTGGAGGTCAAGATAAGGTAATTATTTATTTAAATTTCTCAATAACTATCTTAGTTATCTCATCTTTGTGTGCAACTAACTCGTAATGCTTCGTTGGAATTTTAAAGGGACATATAGTATACATTGATATTTCACGTGACAAGTAATGTGGACAAAGAAATGTTTCGTTGTCTTATTGATTAATGTGAAATAATGCAACAATATAATACTTGGATATCTATGCGCACGCATTATGTGTGTATTTCAGACTGAACATATGCTAGGTTTCTGTTTTTACTTGCTGTGCCTCTATACGGTCTTGTGCTGATTCTTTTTGCTGTTTATCTCCAAAATTTACTTATAAAATTGTTTGCTATAAGTATCAGCACATGTTTATTTTTTTCTTCTGTGAGGTGAGGAAAGGCTATGTGTTATGGCCTACATCTTCTATTCACCGGCAATCAATACTAAGTAGATACTTATACTTGTGTGCTTATTGACGGTCTTGTGCTGATTTCTTAATCCTCCATCAGCACTCAACAAAATCATAAGCTACAATGATTGCGCCACCTTGTAATATCTTTTTCCCTTCAATATGAACAAGGGAAGGTTATTCATGCTGTGGCTTACATTACTTTATGATACCCTCATAAAATATAATTGAAGAAGTTGTGTGGAGGACTGGTTCCTCCCTGTATTTACTCTTTGAGTTCCAGGAAGGTGTATTAATTTTTGATGTGTATGCTTATTGACGGTCTTGTGCTGATTAGTGATTACTTACTGTTCCGTCAGTACATAACATAACAATAAGCAATATCAGTTGGTGCCGCCTCGTCTTTCAGTTTTCTCTTCGTTGTTGTGAGGGAAGGCTATCCATGCTGTGGCAGACATCAAATATTGAATTTACTATAAACCTGCTTGTTTATGAAATATATCAAATTGAATTCTAGATGGGCTTATTGTAAATTATGCGTGCTTATGGTCTTGTGCTGACGTTTCTTTTCTTTGTCTGCACATAGCAAAAGCATAAGTTGTATTTTGTTTGCTGACGTTTCTTTTCTTTGTCTGCACATAGCAAAAGCATAAGTTGTATTTTGTTTACACCATATATATTTGAGTTTCCTTCCTGATTTCGTAATGGAAGGTTCTTTTTGAAATGTGGCATATATCTCTTAATACCATGCTGCCCTGCTAATTTGTTGAAATAATTTTCAAGTTTTAACATATTGTAATGCAACAATGCTTATTCATGGTCCAGTGCTGATTACATATCCTTGGTTAGCACTCTACGTTTTCATAAGCTAAATATATTTGGGCTTTTTTGTGAGTTCCCTTACTTTTTTCTATGTAAATGTGGAACTCATGATACTGCTCACATTGCACATCAATTTTGACATTAATTTAGCTCCAATGCGTTGATTTTTGGTAGTAATACATGGGGTTAAAATGTTGTTTCATTCATAATGCTGTGGAATATCCAGATCCGACCTCTATGGAGACATTACTTCCAAAACACCCAAGGTCTCATCTTTGTGGTGGATAGCAATGATCGTGATCGTGCTGTTGAGGCAAGGGATGAGCTGCACAGGATGTTGAATGAGGTGAGCAATAAACTGGGATTTGAGATCTGAGGTTGAACATCTGTGTGATTGATGATTTTATAATCGTGTGATATCTTCTTCTTGTGTAGGATGAGTTGAGAGATGCTGTCCTCCTGGTATTTGCTAACAAGCAAGATCTTCCAAATGCTATGACTGCTGCGGAGATCACTGATAAGCTTGGTCTCAACTCCCTTCGTCAGCGTCATTGGTAACTTAATATTGTGCTTTTGCATTACACTATTTCCTTTCTCTACATGCCCTTGTTGGCTGTGACTGAATTTAAAGGGTTCCTAACTTTATTTTGTATCTGCAGGTATATCCAGAGCACGTGCGCCACTTCTGGCGAAGGTCTCTACGAAGGACTGGACTGGCTGTCCAACAACATTGCTAGCAAGGTGGATCCCTAAACATATAGAGATTTTATCATACAGTATTATAAACTACAGTATTTGCATTTTACTGAAATCTTTCTGTTCATGTCACAGGCTTAGATGGCAGGGTATGCCCGGCTGAGCATAGGATGAGAATATGTGTGGATTTTGCAGCACCTGTTCGAGTGGGAGATGATATTGAGCGTTTGGCATATGTTTTTCTTTGTTGTGTTAAAAATTACAAGAGTTATTGTGTTAATGTGATTATGTTTATGAAGGTTTTGTTATGATCATAGAAATTGTTATATCAATACTTTTGTAGATTCAGAATAACTAAAATGTATCTCAGGAAAAGAGTTTGTTTCATGTTGATATATATACTGTGGCGGTGATATTCTTTTGGAGCAAAACGGTGGCAGTTCCATTTTATAGTTGTGTTAGTGTAGCCCTGTTGGGACTTGGGGTTGATTCAAGTAGATTTGGACTTTTTGTCCATCTAATTCAGTTGCTCACTCACTCGTCAGTCGTCATTGAAGAGTATTATTATTGTGATTTGAGTACTGCATTTGTGCCCTCGGGTTCGTCGCTGATTATTCACCTCTAGTAGCTGAACCTTGAGGATCTAGTTTACAACAGCTAACTTTTATAATTATCAAAATTTTAACACTAATGGCTATTTCAACGGTCTGGATTAGTCTGTGAAGTGCCTTTTTTTGTTCGATTTTGCTATTTCAACTAAGGTGTAAAATTGTGAAAGGATGGAATTGTCCATTGTAAAAATTACCAGTAGATTCTGGGAGTTGGACAGTTGGTACTATTCAAGTGATTGGCAAAAGATCTACAGCAAAGGCATGTTTCAAATACCAAGTTGCACTACACTGAAGTACAGTAAACCAGTATAACCGAGCTCCAGTTTCGTTTCCTTTCGCTGATTAAGACGAATGGTACAATTAAGGTGACTTTTTTTTTGGAGGCTATACAAGTAGTTTATATGTCTGTGACACTTGTTATTATAAACCACTGCTTGTGTGTGTTAAATCTTACTTTTTTTTTCAAACATTAAGAGTGATCTCTGGCAAAAAGTAAAAGTCGCTTCAATTAGCGTATTTCATTAGCTTTTCCCCAAAAAGGTGCAATTGAATATCTATAAGAAACCTTGTTTGTGTGTTTAGGACACTAGTTATCTATAAATCAAACTCTATGTGTTTGAGACACTTGTTATTTATAAACCAAAACCTGTTTTACACTTACAGAGAAGAGAGATACACATACTTTTTACTTTTCAAAAGACAAATGACTTGGGTCTTAATTTTTTTTCCTAGCGCGGAATTACAATTTTACCGTGGACAGTGGATATACAATTCACTAATGGTTAGTGATTTATCATTTCTCTGACTCGATGGTCAATTGTAGTAAAATGGATTTGCAGCAAGTCTAGTGGACATAATCATAGGCTACTGAGATACAAAGAGTCAGCTATATCCATGGGATTTAACAACTCTTAATTGTACTCTATTTGAGGCTTACAACCATCCTATTTGTTTAGCAAACGAAAATTTAGTCAAGTATATATATAAAAATAATTTACATGCAAAAATGTCAAATTCTCTCTCTGCTTTTTACTAATTGAATGGGAACTTCTGAATAACATCTGCATCTGAAATACAGAAGTAATTGGTTTAACCAATTCGTGCTCAGCAGAAAGGGTGAGCAAACGCTAGCACAATCCACCAGAAAACAACAGCAATTCAATCTCAAACAATAAAAGTGGAAAAGTGGACTAACTTGAAATTTCTTTCCATTCTATAAAAAGAATTTACCCAAAAGGATATGCAAATTTATGCGTACATAAGAAAATAATAATAATAAGAATAAGAAGAAAAGTCTCCCTGAATGCTATATGTGTAATGTGTAAACAGCCCGAAACAATGGCAGCTTGCTTGTAGATAGCTTGATGAAACAGTCATAGGATACCTTTAAATCCAGTAAATTTGTATCATGAATGAGTAGAGCTATTGTCTTAGTACTCTGTTAGAGCTGAAGGTGAAGTTCTCTTCACCAGCAAGAGTGGAATGCAGCCTACCAGCAGCCCATCCGTTGTTAATTACACGAATAGCAGCATGAGCAGGATCACCAACGACTCTGCTTCCCTCAACTTGTTTCTCAAATTCTGGAAGCCCCTTTGCTTTTCTTTCTTTCCTTCTGTCTCTCTCCTCATCTCGTGCTTTCCTCAGCCAACTCTCCACTGTCCTCTGCAAAGAAACCATCAGAGGTCATCATTACTCCATTATACCAGAAGAGCTAGGAAATTGTAATTGACTTTTTCCCGTCTTTTTTCCCCCCTTATTGGTGGTTTTGGGAGAGGGGGTGAGGGGGAGGGGACTAACCATTAGTGACATATTTGATATATCCTTAAGTTTGTCTATGGGCATTGCTAATTGTAGCGTGCCATGAGCCACGTACACCTGCAGAAAAAGAAGTGTTAGTTTAGCCATTGTATTGTTTTTTTTTTTATTATAAAAACTACTAAAAACAGTGTATCTATCACAAAATATTAAAGGTTAACTAAACCCACAATATGTGTTGGCCAGTTCTCGAGCCCATCAAATATATGTGTTGCGTAGATGATTGTAGCACCCCTCTCTTCACATTCCTTCTTCAGAAACTTGAGAAGGTCAGCTCTTGCCAAGACATCAAGGTCAACAGTTATCTCATCAAGCAGAAGAACCTAGAAAAACAGGACAAGAGTATAACTCAACCAATAATAAGATATTCAAGGTAGCACCCAAGGTTAACTCTGAACTTTGAGCAACGGCAAGAGATACCTTGAATGGCTTCAGGAGGCCCATACAGATTTGCACTCTTCTTCTCTGACCATCGGATACATTGTGCATCCTCCAAGATAGATCGATGTCCAACACCTACTGACAAGAGAACAGATTAACACGTGAAGACAGTTCCATTCTTTCATGCTCTATATTGCTTAATAAATGGCCAAATCACATTGTTAGAATTAAAATTACTGAATTATTGAGCCAAGTTGATGTAGCAGGTACATATCATATCTTCTAGCTTTGAAAGATAAAAGCCAGAGAAGGGCATTGATATACAGATATACTAGGAGAAAGAAGGATCTGACAAACAGATCAAGCGCCTTACTCCAAATGCCTGATCTGATTTCATTGGTTTGTAGACAATGAGAAGCTTGAATTTGAGTTAGAGCTTAGAATTAGGACCAACTACATAGAGCGAGCTGCAGGCCTACCAAGGTACTAGGTCATTGATTGAATTAAGGAATTGGGTGAAAGAATGGTGACCTTACCAATGTGCTTGCTCTAAGAGACAAGTGCTTTTAAAATTGATGACTTTAAGGCAAGCTACTAACCTCTTCTAACCATATTACACATCTGACACCGCCTTTTCAACATACATATTATCACCCTAAGGAAGCATGGAACGAAATGAAGTATCCTTCTTTCCTACGATCTACAATATCCAACAAGCATATAATGAATCATAAGGTTTTCTTTAAATATCTTGGGTGAAAAAGAGGACAGGTTAGGCTATATGTTTCTCTCAGATGGTAAAAAGAAGGGAGCTCCTGAGGGAGGAGGCTGTATGACAAGCGAGCGTATATCTTGACCTCAGGGAGAAAGACACAAGAAAAGTACAAAGAAAATATTCAGAGTTACTGGTTGGCAATCAGTCATCACTGTTTCCACGAACTTCTGCAAAGTTTCAACTAGTTATCCATTGAATACAAATCTTAGCAACCTGAAACTTAAGTTAAGCGGTCAAAGGTAGGGTTTATAATCCTTTATTGAATCCTCAGAGATTGTATGTCCAAAGCACTTAAGTTAATGATATTTTGTATAAGATGGACAGCAAAACAAGAGAGGAACATTACAATTCAATAAGTCACCGCATCTGAAAACAGGACTGAAATCACATTCTGGAAATTATAGGTGAAACCCACCAAATGGGCCTTGGTTGTCGTCTGTGTTCAAACAAAAATAGGCTCCTTAATATTGCGTGAAGCAACATGAAAAAAGGAATTCTGGTGGAAATGAAGCAACGCAAAGTAAGGAGATGTTACTGAGCAGGAGAAGAGTGAAGAAAATTATATAATGCTTCTAAATTGTGGTATGAGAAATGTGAAGATTTATGTGCAGAGAATTAAATCAAGAGCTGAACAGGAAACAATCTAGTTACTGGCACTGAGTAGATGCTTCTAAAATTAATCATAGAATAAGAGAAATGACAGATAACACATAGCTTGGCTCCCTACAATTCTGGCGGATCATTCTAGTTTAAGTTCAATTTAAAGAATGAGGTAGATTATAGAAACAATGTTTATTAGTATGCACTAAAGATTGTAACTGAGAAAGATGATCTACTTCCTAACCCAACAAAAATGTTTGGGCTGTTGGACAGGGCAAGAAAAGCAGGGAAGAAGATGAAACACCTCCTCTATCTAGCCCAAAGGAGATTTTAAAAGCTCCAATGGTTACTAGGTCTGAAAGGTTAACCTGGACAACTTCATCCCTAATCATTGGACATGTACCATTCAGTAAGGCCATGAATAAAGTATCGCTTAGACAGGAAGAGAGATACAGTGATGAAGTTAGGAGCATCAAAGCTTGCAGAACAAGAAGAATTGCCAAATTCATGACATAGCTGCATACGTTACATTATCCTGTAGATGTGCAGAACCACAGGATAAATATAACATGACAGACAAAAGAAGATCAAAGGGAAACAACCAGTTATTGGTTGGTGCAGCAAGCTCCTTTAGAGATGCATAGACATATTAAGCTCTACAAAAGTTAAAATCTTAACTCTCAATCTCTACCCCCAACCTCAAGAGAAATGATAAAAAGATTATCAGGTTACTTGATGTGGAGGACAGCAATCAACAAAAATGCTTTTAGTTTGCGTGACTCTATCTAGAAAACGAATTCAAGAATGCATTGCAACAGGTTTATAATGACAGTAGCCAAAAGAGGCTTTCTGATTATCCATATAATTTTGCAGGACTATAATCTGCTCCTCTGGTTCCAGGTTAAAAAAGTACAATTCAATTCAAAACTAGGGGTTTCGTGGATCTTCAGGACTAGACTGTTTGAGATGTAAAAAAACACCATCCACCTAGTTTTCTTTAATCTCGCTCTATCTGGAAATCTATTTCATTTCCTTTTCCTTTGCTTGGGGGTGGGTGGATTCATCTACAATAACAGTGAATAGGAGTTCCCATTATTCATTTGCTACAAAATATTGGCTTTCAAGTGAAAACACGAGATGCTAAATTGATTATTAGATGCATTAACCACACCATTCTTTCAATATTCAATGATATTGACAAATGAATATGCGCTCGTGTCAATAAAAAAAAGAAACAAATGAATAAGCAGCATGGTTAACATGTCAAATATATAGTTTTCTTTCTTAAATGTACCTTGATTAGTTCAGCCCTTCTTGCAGGATCTACACCGCCGACTCCAAATATCATTTTCTCAGCAGAAATATCCATCTGTATAGAAACCTCAAATCCAGCAAAAGCAACATCTCGCTTCCACTACACAGACAATATTGATCTCGTAAAGGAACTGCATAGCTATCACAAGTATGTCTGAGTGCATTGCAAACATGTATATAAGCATCTCATTACAAACTAATAACTTGAAACCTTGAAACTCTTTTGAGTAACTCAAGTCCTCGAATTAGCACATCTATTGTCCAAAGACAACATAATTTGTCATTAATAATCACATAGGAAACCAAAATCTTCTCATTGAATGAGTTTTACCACAATCTAAACAATTAACCACCAATTACCAATCACAACTATAAAAAAATTACTAGCATTATGATTAATGGGACACAAGCAATAACTAAGTGCTCTGACGTTATCATTTTTTATTTCCACTTTTCAGTTTTTTTGAATACCAAAAATACGGAAACTACAAAAAGTAATTTCCGGATTTATGTCCTCGGTTTTGAAAATTCACATGTTTAGCATAAGAATGGTTAATTTTAAGTATTATGCTCCTTGTATCATATGACTTATATTCATAAAATAAAAAACTGAAAACTACACTAATGTCGAACGGACCCTAAGCATTAATAACACCAATCGACGCGTAAATTTGAATACCGAAATAAAAGCAGCTCACGAATTAGTTAATGAGAAATTAAAAAGAGAGGAGTAAGATAAAATGGCAAACCTCTCCACCAAGATAACACAAATCACCAGAAGAAGTTAAATTGGTATCATGGAAAGCGGATCGCCCGAGAACCCGAACCATGTGAGGCTCAACCATATGTTTCCCACCTAAAATCTTCAGTATCGTCGTCTTCCCTAAAACAACCAAAAAAAAAAAGCAATGTCAAGTGAATTAAAAATGGAGGAGAGAGAAAGATGAAATCTTTGTGTTTACGAAGAATCGAACCTGCGCCATTGGCGCCGACAAGAAGAGACCGGTCACCGGCGAAGAGGGAAAGATTGAAGTCTTTGATTAAAGGGGTGGACCCCGGAGGTGGGTGACCGTCGATTCCAGGGTATGTGAATGCTAGGCCGTTGATCTCGACCGTTGGTGATGGTGATGATGGGTCCGCCAT
The DNA here is from genome assembly GCA_947646795.1 of Beta lomatogona. Classification (NCBI taxonomy): domain Eukaryota; kingdom Viridiplantae; phylum Streptophyta; class Magnoliopsida; order Caryophyllales; family Amaranthaceae; genus Beta; species Beta lomatogona. Next base: position 2,686,863 of record CANSNZ010000529.1, on the reverse strand, counting down.
TGATATATGAGAGGTTTGGTAGTTGGGTGGGTCGGTAAAGTATGAGCGCCAAAAATGGAGAAATTTAGAGAGAGATTTATAAGAAAGTAAAGCCAAATAAAGGGGAGTGGAATGTGAGGCGTGGCAATTGTATGGCCTCTCGGTGCCAAAATGACTTGCGCGCGCGCTTAGTGGTAGCCTGGTAGCCTGGTTGGTTTGGAGGTGAACCGGACCGTGATAGGTTGATACTACACGATCTCACAAATAGAGGTTATGAATTATGATAATTTATGTAAAGGGTCTACCAAATAGTTTAGTGTAATTACATCTGGGTGTATGATAGACGATGTGAACTATAAAATATTCAAATTTGTGTAATAATATAGACAGAAAAGAAACATGCAACAAAGTAACAAATAGTATTTATTGAATTTGATTGGGGAGGAGATGGGGGCTTTTATGGCTTATTCCATCGAACCTCCTTAATCACTAATGACCGCCAACTTTTTTTTGTATTAACTCGTAATTTCGTTATCAATTCCTAATTAACACTTGTTTGAGTCGTTAACCTTAATTGACCATCATTAAAATGCCACAAATGACCCCTTTTATCACTCTTCCTCCATAACTCTCTTACTTTTTCTTTAACCTTAAGTGTTGTTTCAATGCTAATTTGTTAGGGTAAATGAGTGAAATAGGGATTAATTAAAGTTTAGTAATGGAATCAGGGGTTAATGTTCGAAAAAGTTAATACTCATTAATCATTAAGGGCACATGGTGAATTATCAAGAAATTAAGGGGTATATGGTGAATTTTGAAATTATCGAGTATATATAATGAATAAAAAAAAAATTGGATGAAAAATCCGAAAGATAAATTTTAGATCTTAAAATATTATCCTTTTATACTTTTCTAATAATATTTCAACAAATCTAAAGATATTCTACAATATGAAACACCTAATATGACAAAAACTTTGGTGTCTATAGATGCATTATCAAAGGATTATTGCCTATCGCATTGTAATTGTCGTTGTTGCCTATTTCTAGAGTTCTATTGTAACTTATCAAGGGTATTTTTTTGCCACTTAGATGAGGATGAAGTTAAGATTTTACCATATAGCTGGCCAAATCGATCTAATCTTTTTTATGTTATGAACTTAAAGTTTGATGGTTCACGATTTTCAACCTTAGTTTTAGTTGGGATGATCCTACTAAATGACGATGTTAATATTCTCAAAGCATATGCTTACTCTTCGAGTCCTTCATTGTAAAGGCCCTTGTGCTTCACCATGATATCTGGCTGAGTTGGAAATGGGATAGATATAATTCATTGACGATATTCGTGTGCGATTATAAGAGTTCACTGTAGGAACAAAAACTGGTAACGAAATTGACAGACTTAACTTACAACCGTGGCGTGAAAAGATCACTGCCCTAAAGTTGAATTTGCCCCGCAACAACACACGGACTCACAGCAATCAACCTCCAGGGATACACGGCTTCTGCCTTTCCGGTGTTGACAGAAAAACAGATTGAGAACGCTCTTGAATACTGCCCAGAATATTGGAGGAAGGAAGAGAGGAGAAGTGAATGTGTTTCTGTGTTTCGAGAATACCAGAACACTGGTATTTATAGAGGCAACAAACCCAGACGAAATCAGAACGTGGCTGAAATCGTGGGAAAAACGGTCACATAATGGGAAGAGTCATGGCCGAAAAACAGGAGAGTGATTAAGGGAGAAAACGACATTAAAAGAGAGATTAAAGGGAAAAACGGTAACTTAAGACTGATTAAAAAACGGTCAAAAAATGCCAACATAATTCTGACCCAAAACTATAGTTAAGTTAAGTTTATTCCCCAAAGCCCAAGGCCCAAGGCCCAGGCCCGGTCCGGGCGGGCGGCGGCGGCGCGCGTGTGGTATCCACACCTCACCACATACCCACTAAAAGCCTCATCAAGTTTGTACTGTCACAAACCACCTTAAGTAAGGCTATGAACTTATTAAGAGCTATAAGCTCAACCTCACACATATAACAGTATAATGAAATAAAATACTACATCACTTTTTATTACTAGGAATGGTAGTAGTATTAACAACTTGAGTTATTTTGTGATTTCGTTTGACCCTTTGAACTTAGGAATTCCTAAGAAGGGTATCCACCACAATTCACTCCACAATAGGCTTTAAACCCATTCCTTGTGCTGACTCCAAAGACCATTTTTCTACAAAGGCCTTTGGTAAGAGGATCAGCAATATTCCTCTCTGACTTTACATACTCGAGTGATAACACATTATTTTAAACTAAATTTCTAACTATAGCATGCCTTAAGCGAATATGCCTTCTCTTGCCGTTATAGGCTTGATTATTCGCTACTCCAATTGCTGCTTGCGAGTCACACCGCATAGAAACTGATGGAGCTGGCTTCCCCCACAATGGAATATCAGCAAGCAAACTCCTTATCCATTCAGCTTCTTGACCTGCCAATTCTAAAGCAATAAATTCAGATTCCATGGTAGATTTGGCAATACATGTTTGCTTTGATGATTTCCATGATATAGCTCCACCAGCAAGAGTAAAAACATAACCGCTAGTAGATTGAATTTCATCATTATCCGACACCCAATTGGCATCACAAAATCCTTCAAGGACACAAGGTGTCCTTTGATAATGTAGACCCCAATTGATAGTGCCTTTTAGATACTTCAACAATCTAATCAAGGCAACCCAATGCTCTCGATTAGGACTGTGAGTATACCTGCTCAATCTACTAACAGCATAAGCTATATCAGGTCTAGTATAATTCATCAAGAACATTACACTACCAATTATTTTCGCATATTGTTCTTGGGATATACTATCACCTTTATTCTTTTTCAAATGAATACTAGAATCATATGGGGTTTTCACGGGAATGCAATCAAATTGATCAAACTTCTTCAATATTTTCTCAACATAATGAGATTGATTTAAAGATATCCCATATGATGTTCTAGTAATCTTTATTCCAAGAATAACATCAGCCTCTCCTAAATCCTTCATCTCAAAACAAGAATTTAGGAAACTCTTAGTTGCATTTACTACATCTATATTGGTCCCAAAGATTAACATATCATCCACATATAGACATATGAAAACACAACCAAGCTCATCAACTTTGGAATAAACACAAGCATCAGAATCATTTACCAAAAAATCATTTGAAGTAATAGTTTGATGAAATTTATCATACCATTGTTTTGGTGCTTGTTTTAATCCATACAAAGATCTAATAAGCTTGCATACCTTGTCCTCTTGACCAGGAACCTCACATCCTTCAGGTTGCTTCATATAGATCTCCTCATTTAACTCACCATTCAAAAATGCAGTTTTCACATCCATTTGATGCACAATCAAATCATGAATAGATGCAAGTGCAATTAACGCTCTAATGGTGGCTACCTTAGTCACAGGAGAATAAGTATCAAAAAAGTCTAAACCGTGTTTTTGGCGATGCCCTCCAACTACAAGTCTAGCCTTATATTTGTCTAAAGACCCATCAGGCTTACATTTCTTTGTAAAAATCCATCTACTACTTAGGGCCTTACAACCTCTAGGAAGGTCTGACAAAATCCAAGTATTATTACTCATAATAGACTCAATTTCACTGTTAATAGCCTCTAACCAAAAACTTGAATCTACAGATTTCATGGCCTCAGCATAGGTTCTTGGGTTCTCTTCCAATACAAGTACATTGACATCTTGCTCATCTAAACACTCTTTTTCAGCTAGAAAGGTAGTAATAAAGTCGAGTCCGAAACTAGACTCAATTCTAGCTCTCTTACTCCTTCTAGGTTCTAAAGTCTCACTAGATGATGCAATATCATGATGCAAAGTAGAAGAAGATGCAGCAGGCAAGTATGATGATATACTAACTTTCATAGGAAAAACATGCTCAAAGAATTCAACATCCCTTGACTCTCTAATAGGACCAAAACCAGAAGCATCCTTAAGAATGAGTCTATATGCAAGACTTGTTAGAAGCATAACCAATAAAGATACCATCTACAGTCTTAGGTCCAATCTTACTCCTTTGAAAGTCAGGAAGACCAATCTTACCCAAACACCCCCACACTTTGAGGTAACCCAAATTAGGCTTGAAGCCTTTCCACAATTCATAGGGAGTCTTATCTCGACTTCTTATGGGGAACTCGATTAAGAACATAGCAAGCAGATAAAATAGCCTCACCCCACATGTTATTAGGCATACCTGAACTAATAAGCATTGCATTCATCATATCCTTAAGAGTCCTATTTTTCCGCTCAGCTATTCCATTTTGCTCAGGTGTATAGGGAGCTGTAACCTCATGAATAATCCCATTAGACTCACAAAATTTCTTAAGGGAAACTCCATCATACTCCCCACCCCTATCTGATCTCACCCTCTTAATCTTAAGGTCCAATTGGTTCTCAACTTCGGCTTTATAAATTAGGAATATTTCTTCAGCCTCATCCTTAGAACTCAATAAATAAACCTTAGTATAACGTGAAAAGTCATCAACAAATGTAATATAATACTTCTTTCCTCCCCTACTCATGGAACTCTTAAAGTCACCTAAGTCACTATGGACTAACTCTAATAAAGTAGAGGAACGGGATACATTTTTATTGAATGCTTTCTTAGGGTGCTTAGCTTCTACACATACTTCACATTTCTCAAACGATGTATTGCTAAAGTCAGGAATAAGACTAAGTTGTTTAAGTCTTTTAACAGATGCAACATTCACATGACCTAGTCTAGAATGCCATAAAGAAACAGACTCAAGAATATAAACGGAAGCATGAGAGTTCTTATTATCAATTACAACATCCAAAACAAAAAGTCCAAGCATTACAAAAGCCTTTACCCACAAAAACACCATTTCCGGTTAATACAAGTTTATCGATTCAAAAGCTAACTTAATTCCAGCTTTGTTTAAAAGAGAACCAGAAATGAGGTTTTGCAGGATGTCGGGAACATGCAAAACATTCTCGCAAAGCAATGGTTTTCCCGGAAGTTAATTTCGGGAAAACCTTTCCTTTGCCTAGAACACTCACGAGTCTTGGAGTTGCCCATGAAGACGCATTCTCCTTCCGAAACATTGCTTGTAGTCCCGGAACATTTCCTTGTTGGCGCAAATGTGACGGGTTGCACCAAAGATCAACGATCCATTCAAAGAACATTACTTACCGGATTGACCTCGGACACCACAAGCGACAATAATGTCGTCTTCAAGCAAGGTTGGCTTGAGCTTTGTTGTCTTTTGCTTTGTTTGGAGCTTCCTTTCTTAGACGGCAATCCTTGGCAAGCATGCCCATACTTACCACACACGAAGCAATTTCCCTTAAACCGACCTTTTCCCTTAAAGTTGTTATAATTCCGCCTTGTACCATGAAACCGATTAGGACCCTTACCTTTTGGTCCTTTACCTGCAACAGACCTTATTTTCCACAAGATTAGCAGAAGAGGAAGAATGATCAACAAATTTCCCTTTAATTTGGATACGGTTCTGCTCCTCAATCTTAATGTGGGAAACTAATTCCTGAAGAGTGAAGTCTTTCTGCCTATGTTTTAAGGAATGCACAAAATTTTCCCAAGACGGAGGTAATTTTTCAAGTAAACAATTGGCTTGGAACATATCAGGAATAGCCATACCCTCAGCCACAATATCAGCACACAAATGTTCATACTCATGAACTTGATCTAATACAGGTTTATCATCAGACATAGAGAACTTCAACCAACGGCTACAAGCATATTTCTTAGTCCCAAAATCATCAGTACCATACTTAGCATTTAAGGCATCCCAAATATCCTTAGCATTTTTGGACTTACTATAAATCATGTACAGGGCAGCAGTCATATAATGTAGTAACATCCCACGACAAGTCTTATTATCTTTAACAAAATCCCTACTAGAATTCTCAGGAGCAGTATCAGCAGACAAACAATAATCTACCCCAATTTGACCCAAAAAGAATTCCATTTTATCAGACCACATTTTATAATTTTTTCCATCAAACGGATCTAACTTAGACATGTCAGGAATAAACGAATTGGTAATAGGCACAGCAGTAACACGCACAGGTTCATCAGTTTTTTCACCAGACATTGTTCCGTAAAATAGATAAAACAATTAAATTCAACTTTAGAATGTAGGAACAAAAACTGGTAACGAAATTGACAGACTTAACTTACAACCGTGGCGTGAAAAGATCACTGCCCTAAAGTTGAATTTGCCCCGCAACAACACACGGACTCACAGCAATCAACCTCCAGGGATACACGGCTTCTGCCTTTCCGGTGTTGACAGAAAAACAGATTGAGAACGCTCTTGAATACTGCCCAGAATATTGGAGGAAGGAAGAGAGGAGAAGTGAATGTGTTTCTGTGTTTCGAGAATACCAGAACACTGGTATTTATAGAGGCAACAAACCCAGACGAAATCAGAACGTGGCTGAAATCGTGGGAAAAACGGTCACATAATGGGAAGAGTCATGGCCGAAAAACAGGAGAGTGATTAAGGGAGAAAACGGCATTAAAAGAGAGATTAAAGGGAAAAACGGTAACTTAAGACTGATTAAAAAACGGTCAAAAAATGCCAACATAATTCTGACCCAAAACTATAGTTAAGTTAAGTTTATTCCCCAAAGCCCAAGGCCCAAGGCCCAGGCCCGGTCCGGGCGGGCGGCGGCGGCGCGCGTGTGGTATCCACACCTCACCACATACCCACTAAAAGCCTCATCAAGTTTGTACTGTCACAAACCACCTTAAGTAAGGCTATGAACTTATTAAGAGCTATAAGCTCAACCTCACACATATAACAGTATAATGAAATAAAATACTACATCACTTTTTATTACTAGGAATGGTAGTAGTATTAACAACTTGAGTTATTTTGTGATTTCGTTTGACCCTTTGAACTTAGGAATTCCTAAGAAGGGTATCCACCACAATTCACTCCACAATAGGCTTTAAACCCATTCCTTGTGCTGACTCCAGCACCATTTTTCTACAAAGGCCTTTGGTAAGAGGATCAGCAATATTCCTCTCTGACTTTACATACTCGAGTGATAACACATTATTTTAAACTAAATTTCTAACTATAGCATGCCTTAAGCGAATATGCCTTCTCTTGCCGTTATAGGCTTGATTATTCGCTACTCCAATTGCTGTCTTGCGAGTCACACCGCATAGAAACCGATGGAGCCGGCTTCCCCCACAATGGAATATCAGCAAAGCAAACTCCTTATCCATTCAGCTTCTTGACCCGCCAATTCTAAAGCAATAAATTCAGATTCCATGGTAGATTTGGCAATACATGTTTGCTTTGATGATTTCCATGATATAGCTCCACCAGCAAGAGTAAAAACATAACCGCTAGTAGATTGAATTTCATCATTATCCGACACCCAATTGGCATCACAAAATCCTTCAAGGACACAAGGTGTCCTTTGATAATGTAGACCCCAATTGATAGTGCCTTTTAGATACTTCAACAATCTAATCAAGGCAACCCAATGCTCTCGATTAGGACCGTGAGTATACTCGCTCAATCTACTAACAAAGATAAGCTATATCAGGTCTAGTATAATTCATCAAGAACATTACACTACCAATTATTTTCGCATATTGTTCTTGGGATATACTATCACCTTTATTCTTTTTCAAATGAATACTAGAATCATATGGGGTTTTCACGGGAATGCAATCAAATTGATCAAACTTCTTCAATATTTTCTCAACATAATGAGATTGATTTAAAGATATCCCATATGATGTTCTAGTAATCTTTATTCCAAGAATAACATCAGCCTCTCCTAAATCCTTCATCTCAAAACAAGAATTTAGGAAACTCTTAGTTGCATTTACTACATCTATATTGGTCCCAAAGATTAACATATCATCCACATATAGACATATGAAAACACAACCAAGCTCATCAACTTTGGAATAAACACAAGCATCAGAATCATTTACCAAAAATCATTTGAAGTAATAGTTTGATGAAATTTATCATACCATTGTTTTGGTGCTTGTTTTAATCCATACAAAGATCTAATAAGCTTGCATACCTTGTCCTCTTGACCAGGGAACCTCACATCCTTCAGAGTTGCTTCATATAGATCTCCTCATTTAACTCACCATTCAAAAATGCAGTTTTCACATCCATTTGATGCACAATCAAATCATGAATAGATGCAAGTGCAATTAACGCTCTAATGGTGGCTACCTTAGTCACGGGAGAATAAGTATCAAAAAAGTCTAAACCGTGTTTTTGGCGATGCCCTCCAACTACAAGTCTAGCCTTATATTTGTCTAAAGACCCATCAGGCTTACATTTCTTTGTAAAAATCCATCTACTACTTAGGGCCTTACAACCTCTAGGAAGGTCTGACAAAATCCAAGTATTATTACTCATAATAGACTCAATTTCACCGTTAATAGCCTCTAACCAAAAACTTGAATCTACAGATTTCATGGCCTCAAGCATAGGTTCTTGGGTTCTCTTCCAATACAAGTACATTGACATCTTGCTCATCTAAACACTCTTTTTCAGCTAGAAAGGTAGTAATAAAGTCAGGTCCGAAACTAGACTCAATTCTAGCTCTCTTTACTCCTTCTAGGTTCTAAAGTCTCACTAGATGATGCAATATCATGATGCAAAGTAGAAGAAGATGCAGCAGGCAAGTATGATGATATACTAACTTTCATAGGAAAAACATGCTCAAAGAATTCAACATCCCTTGACTCTCTAATAGGACCAAAACCGAAGCATCCTTAAGAATGAGTCTATATGCAGCACTTGTTAGAAGCATAACCAATAAAGATACCATCTACAGTCTTAGGTCCAATCTTACTCCTTTGAAAGTCAGGAAGACCAATCTTACCCAAACACCCCCACACTTTGAGGTAACCCAAATTAGGCTTGAAGCCTTTCCACAATTCATAGGGAGTCTTATCCGACTTCTTATGGGGAACTCGATTAAGAACATAGCAAGCAGATAAAAATAGCCTCACCCCACATGTTATTAGGCATACCTGAACTAATAAGCATTGCATTCATCATATCCTTAAGAGTCCTATTTTTCCGCTCAGCTATTCCATTTTGCTCAGGTGTATAGGGAGCTGTAACCTCATGAATAATCCCATTAGACTCACAAAATTTCTTAAGGGAAACTCCATCATACTCCCCACCCCTATCTGATCTCACCCTCTTAATCTTAAGGTCCAATTGGTTCTCAACTTCGGCTTTATAAATTAGGAATATTTCTTCAGCCTCATCCTTAGAACTCAATAAATAAACCTTAGTATAACGTGAAAAGTCATCAACAAATGTAATATAATACTTCTTTCCTCCCCTACTCATGGAACTCTTAAAGTCACCTAAGTCACTATGGACTAACTCTAATAAAGTAGAGGAACGGGATACATTTTTATTGAATGCTTTCTTAGGGTGCTTAGCTTCTACACATACTTCACATTTCTCAAACGATGTATTGCTAAAGTCAGGAATAAGACTAAGTTGTTTAAGTCTTTTAACAGATGCAACATTCACATGACCTAGTCTAGAATGCCATAAAGAAACAGACTCAGCAATATAAACGGAAGCATGAGAGTTCTTATTATCAATTACAACATCCAAAACAAAAAGTCCAGCATTACAAAAGCCTTTACCCACAAAAAGTCCATCATCAGACATAGAGAACTTCAACCAACGGCTACAAGCATATTTCTTAGTCCCAAAATCATCAGTACCATACTTAGCATTTAAGGCATCCCAAATATCCTTAGCATTTTTGGACTTACTATAAATCATGTACAGGGCAGCAGTCATATAATGTAGTAACATCCCACGACAAGTCTTATTATCTTTAACAAAATCCCTACTAGAATTCTCAGGAGCAGTATCAGCAGACAAACAATAATCTACCCCAATTTGACCCAAAAAGAATTCCATTTTATCAGACCACATTTTATAATTTTTTCCATCAAACGGATCTAACTTAGACATGTCAGGAATAAACGAATTGGTAATAGGCACAGCAGTAACACGCACAGGTTCATCAGTTTTTTCACCAGACATTGTTCCGTAAAATAGATAAAACAATTAAATTCAACTTTAGAATGTAGGAACAAAAACTGGTAACGAAATTGACAGACTTAACTTACAACCGTGGCGTGAAAAGATCACTGCCCTAAAGTTGAATTTGCCCCGCAACAACACACGGACTCACAGCAATCAACCTCCAGGGATACACGGCTTCTGCCTTTCCGGTGTTGACAGAAAAACAGATTGAGAACGCTCTTGAATACTGCCCAGAATATTGGAGGAAGGAAGAGAGGAGAAGTGAATGTGTTTTACGTGTTTCGAGAATACCGGAACACCGGTATTTATAGAGGCAACAAACCCGGACGAAATCGAACGTGGGCGAAATCGTGGGAAAAACGGTCACATAATGGGAAGAGTCATGGCCGAAAAACAGGAGAGTGATTAAGGGAGAAAACGGCATTAAAAGAGAGATTAAAGGGAAAAACGGTAACTTAAGACTGATTAAAAAACGGTCAAAAAATGCCAACATAATTCTGACCCAAAACTATAGTTAAGTTAAGTTTATTCCCCAAAGCCCAAGGCCCAAGGCCCAGGCCCGGTCCGGGCGGGCGGCGGCGGCGCGCGTGTGGTATCCACACCTCACCACATACCCACTAAAAGCCTCATCAAGTTTGTCTTGTCACAAACCACCTTAAGTAAGGCTATGAACTTATTAAGAGCTATAAGCTCAACCTCACACATATAACGATATAATGAAATAAAATACTACATCACTTTTTATTACTAGGAATGGTAGTAGTATTAACAACTTGAGTTATTTTGTGATTTCGTTTGACCCTTTGAACTTAGGAATTCCTAAGAAGGGTATCCACCACAATTCACTCCACAATAGGCTTTAAACCCATTCCTTGTGCTGACTCCAGCACCATTTTTCTACAAAGGCCTTTGGTAAGAGGATCAGCAATATTCCTCTCTGACTTTACATACTCGAGTGATAACACATTATTTTAAACTAAATTTCTAACTATAGCATGCCTTAAGCGAATATGCCTTCTCTTGCCGTTATAGGCTTGATTATTCGCTACTCCAATTGCCGCTTGCGAGTCACACCGCATAGAAACCGATGGAGCCGGCTTCCCCACAATGGAATATCGGCAAAGCAAACTCCTTATCCATTCAGCTTCTTGACCTCGCCAATTCTAAAGCAATAAATTCAGATTCCATGGTAGATTTGGCAATACATGTTTGCTTTGATGATTTCCATGATATAGCTCCACCAAAGAAGAGTAAAAACATAACCGCTAGTAGATTGAATTTCATCATTATCCGACACCCAATTGGCATCACAAAATCCTTCAAGGACACAAGGTGTCCTTTGATAATGTAGACCCCAATTGATAGTGCCTTTTAGATACTTCAACAATCTAATCAAGGCAACCCAATGCTCTCGATTAGGGTCGTGAGTATACCTGCTCAATCTACTAACAAAGCATAAGCTATATCGGGTCTAGTATAATTCATCAAGAACATTACACTACCAATTATTTTCGCATATTGTTCTTGGGATATACTATCACCTTTATTCTTTTTCAAATGAATACTAGAATCATATGGGGTTTTCACGGGAATGCAATCAAATTGATCAAACTTCTTCAATATTTTCTCAACATAATGAGATTGATTTAAAGATATCCCATATGATGTTCTAGTAATCTTTATTCCAAGAATAACATCGGCCTCTCCTAAATCCTTCATCTCAAAACAAGAATTTAGGAAACTCTTAGTTGCATTTACTACATCTATATTGGTCCCAAAGATTAACATATCATCCACATATAGACATATGAAAACACAACCAAGCTCATCAACTTTGGAATAAACACAAGCATCAGAATCATTTACCAAAAAATCATTTGAAGTAATAGTTTGATGAAATTTATCATACCATTGTTTTGGTGCTTGTTTTAATCCATACAAAGATCTAATAAGCTTGCATACCTTGTCCTCTTGACCAGGAACCTCACATCCTTCAGGTTGCTTCATATAGATCTCCTCATTTAACTCACCATTCAAAAATGCAGTTTTCACATCCATTTGATGCACAATCAAATCATGAATAGATGCAAGTGCAATTAACGCTCTAATGGTGGCTACCTTAGTCACGGGAGAATAAGTATCAAAAAAGTCTAAACCGTGTTTTTGGCGATGCCCTCCAACTACAAGTCTAGCCTTATATTTGTCTAAAGACCCATCAGGCTTACATTTCTTTGTAAAAATCCATCTACTACTTAGGGCCTTACAACCTCTAGGAAGGTCTGACAAAATCCAAGTATTATTACTCATAATAGACTCAATTTCACTGTTAATAGCCTCTAACCAAAAACTTGAATCTACAGATTTCATGGCCTCAGCATAGGTTCTTGGGTTCTCTTCCAATACAAGTACATTGACATCTTGCTCATCTAAACACTCTTTTTCAGCTAGAAAGGTAGTAATAAAGTCAGGTCCGAAACTAGACTCAATTCTAGCTCTCTTACTCCTTCTAGGTTCTAAAGTCTCACTAGATGATGCAATATCATGATGCAAAGTAGAAGAAGATGCAGCAGGCAAGTATGATGATATACTAACTTTCATAGGAAAAACATGCTCAAAGAATTCAACATCCCTTGACTCTCTAATAGGACCAAAACCAGAAGCATCCTTAAGAATGAGTCTATATGCAGCACTGTTAGAAGCATAACCAATAAAGATACCATCTACAGTCTTAGGTCCAATCTTACTCCTTTGAAAGTCAGGAAGACCAATCTTACCCAAACACCCCCACACTTTGAGGTAACCCAAATTAGGCTTGAAGCCTTTCCACAATTCATAGGGAGTCTTATCTGACTTCTTATGGGGAACTCGATTAAGAACATAGCAAGCAGATAAAATAGCCTCACCCCACATGTTATTAGGCATACCTGAACTAATAAGCATTGCATTCATCATATCCTTAAGAGTCCTATTTTTCCGCTCAGCTATTCCATTTTGCTCAGGTGTATAGGGAGCTGTAACCTCATGAATAATCCCATTAGACTCACAAAATTTCTTAAGGGAAACTCCATCATACTCCCCACCCCTATCTGATCTCACCCTCTTAATCTTAAGGTCCAATTGGTTCTCAACTTCGGCTTTATAAATTAGGAATATTTCTTCAGCCTCATCCTTAGAACTCAATAAATAAACCTTAGTATAACGTGAAAAGTCATCAACAAATGTAATATAATACTTCTTTCCTCCCCTACTCATGGAACTCTTAAAGTCACCTAAGTCACTATGGACTAACTCTAATAAAGTAGAGGAACGGGATACATTTTTATTGAATGCTTTCTTAGGGTGCTTAGCTTCTACACATACTTCACATTTCTCAAACGATGTATTGCTAAAGTCAGGAATAAGACTAAGTTGTTTAAGTCTTTTAACAGATGCAACATTCACATGACCTAGTCTAGAATGCCATAAAGAAACAGACTCAGCAATATAAACGGAAGCATGAGAGTTCTTATTATCAATTACAACATCCAAAACAAAAAGTCCAAAGATTACAAAAGCCTTTACCCACAAAAACACCATTTCTGGTTAATACAAGTTTATCAGATTCAAAAGCTAACTTAATTCCAGCTTTGTTTAAAAGAGAACCAGAAATGAGGTTTCTGCGGATGTCGGGAACATGCAAAACATTCTGCAAAGCAATGGTTTTCCCGGAAGTTAATTTCAGGAAAACCTTTCCTTTGCCTAGAACACTCACAGTGCTGGAGTTGCCCATGAAGACGCATTCTCCTTCTGAAACATTGCTGTAGTCCTGGAACATCTCCTTGTTGGCGCAAATGTGACGGGTTGCACCAGTATCAACGATCCATTCAGCAACATTACTTACCAGATTGACCTCAGACACCACAGCAGCAATAATGTCGTCTTCAGCAAGGTTGGCTTGAGCTTTGTTGTCTTTTGCTTTGTTTGGAGCTTCCTTTCTTAGACGGCAATCCTTGGCAGCATGCCCATACTTACCACACACGAAGCAATTTCCCTTAAACTGACCTTTTCCCTTAAAGTTGTTATAATTCTGCCTTGTACCATGAAACTGATTAGGACCCTTACCTTTTGGTCCTTTACCTGCAGCAGCCTTATTTTCCACAAGATTAGCAGAAGAGGAAGAATGATCAACAGATTTCCCTTTAATTTGGATACGGTTCTGCTCCTCAATCTTAATGTGGGAAACTAATTCCTGAAGGGTGAAGTCTTTCTGCCTATGTTTTAAGGAATGCACAAAATTTTCCCAAGACGGAGGTAATTTTTCAAGTAAACAATTGGCTTGGAACATATCAGGAATAGCCATACCCTCAGCCACAATATCAGCACACAAATGTTCATACTCATGAACTTGATCTAATACAGGTTTATCATCAGACATAGAGAACTTCAACCAACGGCTACAAGCATATTTCTTAGTCCCAAAATCATCAGTACCATACTTAGCATTTAAGGCATCCCAAATATCCTTAGCATTTTTGGACTTACTATAAATCATGTACAGGGCAGCAGTCATATAATGTAGTAACATCCCACGACAAGTCTTATTATCTTTAACAAAATCCCTACTAGAATTCTCAGGAGCAGTATCAGCAGACAAACAATAATCTACCCCAATTTGACCCAAAAAGAATTCCATTTTATCAGACCACATTTTATAATTTTTTCCATCAAACGGATCTAACTTAGACATGTCAGGAATAAACGAATTGGTAATAGGCACAGCAGTAACACGCACAGGTTCATCAGTTTTTTCACCAGACATTGTTCCGTAAAATAGATAAAACAATTAAATTCAACTTTAGAATGTAGGAACAAAAACTGGTAACGAAATTGACAGACTTAACTTACAACCGTGGCGTGAAAAGATCACTGCCCTAAAGTTGAATTTGCCCCGCAACAACACACGGACTCACAGCAATCAACCTCCAGGGATACACGGCTTCTCGCTTTCCGGTGTTGACGAAAAAACGAGATTTGAGAACGCTCTTGAATACTGCCCAGAATATTGGAGGAAGGAAGAGAGGAGAAGTGAATGTGTTTCTGTGTTTCGAGAATACCAGAACACTGGTATTTATAGAGGCAACAAACCCAGACGAAATCAGAACGTGGCTGAAATCGTGGGAAAAACGGTCACATAATGGGAAGAGTCATGGCCGAAAAACAGGGGAGTGACGGTAACTTAAGACTGATTAAAAAACGGTAAAAAAATGCCAACCCAAAACTATAGTTAAGTTAAGTTTATTCCCCAAAGCCAAAGCCAAAGCCCAGGCCCGGTCCGGGCGGGCGGCGGCGGCGCGCGTGTGGTATCCACACCTCACCACATACCCACTAAAAGCCTCATTGCTACTCAACTCAAAGGGTAGAGGAAGAGTAATAGTTTATAAACCTTACTCTTCCCTCATATTCTTTCAATGTGGGACAATAGGAAAAGATGACTCTTCATATTCTTTTGAAGCAAACTTAAAGTTTATATTTAAAAACTCCAACATTCACTTGATAGGAATTAAGACATTTCTTAAAAAAACAAACTGATGCGCTGATTAGATAATCAATGTTGGATACTTTGTTTCATCTCATTTAGTTGACAATTGCTATATAGAATCTACCTTATCCTCAATTCTTGTAAATGATGCTTTGAGTTTGATCCTTGAAAGTAGAGAATCTGCATTTATTTTATTGTCTTTGTATTTATTTAGCTTTGTTTTTTAAAAAGGAAAAATTGTAAAGAATAAGTCAATCTTTAAGCTATCCGCTAAAAACAAGTCAACTTTTTGATTATCCTTGAATAAGCCAACCTTTAATACCAATCTGTTTTTAACAAGTCCTTGCCTGTTGTTAATTTATTTAACCGCTTATATATAATATGTGTAACTCTTCGACTGGATGAGAGAGAAAACAAAAAGAAGTTAAAATTTACAAAAAAGAAAGAAAAAAGTCATATTATTTGTAATTTAACTTGTTTAAAATTGATAAGTACTAAAGGCGACTTATTCAGGAAAGAATCAAAAGATAACTTATTTTTAGCGGACAGGACAAAAGTTGACTTATTATTGACAATTATTCCTTTTAAAAAAAATCCAAAGGGGAACTTGAATTTTGGAACTAATGCATCTTTAATCCATACTTTATTGACAAACTAAGAGCTCTTTAGCAGTCAGTAAGCTGGACACTTTAAATGATCCCTTAAATAAGAATGAGTTCCCTTACAAAGACAAATACTAAATTACATTACATTCAAGGCTTCAAACATGATGAATTATATTATACTTTATACACAGTCCATTTAAGACATTGTGTGCAAGGCACGTTGAGTTCATGGAATACGTATTCCACACAATCCACTCTGATGGCACCAAATTTATAAAAGAAACACACTCCATTATGATTCCACTTTTTGCTAAAATGAGTCCATTTTTAGCCAAAAAAACACAATCCATTTAAGGCGTTGTGTGCATCAAGGTCTACAATAAATTTATTGTGAGACCATTTCACTTTTAGCTGACACGAGTAACTTTTAACATTAGATTGGGTTACTTTTCACTTTTCAAGTCAAATGAATCGTATTTTGAATCAAAATGGTTCTTTTTAAACAAAAGATAAGTTTTTACTTTAAATATGCCACTTCTATATAAGTGAAATTGATCCATTTAAGGCAAATGTTACCCGCATGACAAGTAACCTTTTATCTTATAAAAGGATCTTTTTTTTTATATAAGTATCCACTTAGAACAAATAGTTATCCCCATCTCATAATAATTTATTGTGCACTCATTTCTTTTAAGAATTTTTGTTGTATGTTTTTAATTTTTAAGCACAGGAGTAAAATAATTACAGCAGGCAAAATATACCCGATCCCTTTGACCCTACTCGAAATACCCAACCTGTGCTCTTCACGAACTAAAACAGAAACCCGAAATAACGCGACCCGAAACCAAAGTGACATGAAACTAATGACCCGAACCGACCCAAAAATAATAATGAAATATTTTTCACAAACATTAATTTATGTATTTATAATTTTATTTATTTGCCAGAAAAGAAAACGGTCCTTTCCCGGATTGACCAGACCCAAACCAACACGAACCGCTTGGAACGAGCCCGACGTTGACATGAATCATCAAACCAGTACTCGCACCTGAACACAAAGTTGGCTCGAACATGACCCGACACATGCCCCGTTTGCAACCTTTAAAAATAATTGCGCGGAAAATTTAAAATTTAGAATTCCATAATTTTCACTAATTTTAAGGAAATTTAGAATCCCATAGTTTTCACTATTTTTTTAAAAATTAAAATCATAGAGATCAGAAGCCCAATAAGGTGCAAATTAATAGGTGCACATGTCCGTATGGTGCGGAAGGTGCGTACAATATACCAATGAACACATATATATTAAGAGAGATGTTTATATGTTCATTTGGCTCGTTAGCCATGTATATGTGTTCATTTGACTTATTAGCCATGTACATGTGCACCTTCCTCACCATACGGACTTGTGCACCATCTACGAATTGCCAATAAGGCAATAGCATATGAAAGCTTGACCAGAGCGGCGGAGCCCCTGCATTTTGTAGTTTTGTCACCGCAATCTGGACTTCATTTCTTTGATTTCACCCCCAATTTCACGTCTTTTTATACTGACGTAAACTGAAATCCCACAAAATTCATCGTAAAATCCCCAAAAATCAGGATTTGAAGAGGAGATATCGTGAATTAGGGTTTTCCTGTGAAGTTAATTGGAGTCCAAAAATGGCGGCAATTTATAACTTTTACATAATCAACAAATCTGGAGGTCTCATATATTATAAGGTATAAACATCTCTTAATTTACATACAGTTTGTTTAGTAGTTGCAGTCATTTCATTTCTTTTGTAAGATATGAAGATTATTATAAACTTTATAGGATTATGGATCGGCTGGTAGAATGGATACAAATGATACATTGCGATTAGCAAGTTTATGGCACTCAATGCACGCCATTTCTCAGCAATTATCTCCTGTTTCTGGCTGTTTCGGAATCGAACTCCTCGAAGCCGATACCTTTGATCTCCATTGCTTTCAATCTCTCACTGGTATCATCTCTATTTCCTTTATATTTGATTAAAATGTTCAATTTCTTGTTATATGACAAAATTGTACTTCTTTTTGTCTGATATTTGCAAGTTTGAAATGCTAATTAGTACTTCGTGTGCTCCAAAAAGAATGCAACACTTGACTTTTTGCGGTCTCCAATGCACAGCTTTGACCATAGATATCTCTAATTATGTATTAATAATAATTATCATAAAATTATATTTTGAAACTACACATTGACATGAGTTTAACTAGACCTCAAATGACCATGTTATTATTTATTTAGTGGTGGGAATTTGTGGTCGAAGTTTGTAAAATTTGATCTAAAAATGCAAGTGTTTTTTTGGAGCAGAGGAAGTATGAAGTGAGGTAGGGTAATGCCTATCATTGACAAAGTTAGCTGTGAAATGACTCTATTCGTGATAGTCTGTGGCTGAATGGAATGAGTTTTCGGTTTCAGTGGTGGAAGTTTCACAATGCACATGATTAATTAGAAAACCAATTAATTGTCTTGGTATTGAACATAACATTAAGAACTGAATTTGATTCTCAAAGGGTGAAACATTTAAAGTAGTTTTCTGATCTAAGGGTAGTTTGTAGAGCAATGTATTGTTTTCGATTAATTACGACACAAATAGATAATCTGTGTTTCTCTTAGGCCCTAGTTTTCTGTCACAATGAAGCCTCTTCTTTTATCTTCAAGTTAATGAATTATGTTCATGAGATATTCTACGTGTTCTGAAACTTATCTTCTGGGGTTTGAATTGATTTAGTTAGCTAAATTTTCTGTTATAGAGCTGGAAAAATTAACATACACCGACATATTCCCACTTTAAGAAAATAAGTTTAAACTAATTAAATCGACTTCAGACCCCAAAACGAAATCAGTTTTCATAACTTAGGGCATGTTCGTGATCATTTTCTATTTCCAGTTTTCAGTTTTTGTAAAAAATTAAAACAAATTATGGAACCAGAAACTGTAGTTTCCAATTTTCTGTTGTGAGTTTTCAAAATTGACATGTTTAGTGTAAGTATGACTAATTTTAAGTTCATTATACCTCTTGTATCATATGATTTTTACATTTATAAAACCAAAAACAAAAAAATACATATGATCCTGAACGGGCCCTTAATTGTTAGTTTGGGATGAAAACAAAACAATGATGATGGGCTGACAGCAACTTAACATTTTTTTTTCCAATAATCTTTGAAATCTAACTAGGTAGATCTGTGATATGTATGGGGTTATGGTGTATCGAGGCATTCAAATTCTAAATTCAAATGAGTCACACAAGGTGCAAGACCAAGTGAGGTCAGTGAATTAGAAGTGCTAATTATTCAGCTTTGGAACAGGATTGTTATCACAAGTTACCAATACAATTCTAAAGCAAATGCTACAAGCAAAGTGTACTATTGCTTATAGCTTTTGAAGTACCTACCAATAATGGATCCCGCTTTACAATTGATTTATATCACAGTAGTCGTGGGATGAGGGATTATGGATCAGCAGTAGTGACAGCCACTATTGCTATTATAAAGTCATAAAATATCATCTTCTGCTATTATCTTGAAAACTGAACTTGGTAAATCAGCAAGGTTGTGTATTAGGCCATGGATTACAAATGTTTGGAATTCAAAGAACAAGAAACCAAGGTGTAAGAATCATGATTGAGATCAGCGGGGATGCTTCTTGTGCTTTAGATCTTGTCCTATTATCAAGGACATGCAGAGCATGAATGAAGTCAATGGCATCTGACACCAGTATGAGTTACGGAAGATTGACATATACAACCTTAGAATTATATCCAACTAGGAAAACCCAAATTGTGAGAGGTCCCTTCACTTAGGCAGTTGAGGATTCCGATTTCCTCAACTCTTATTCTGAGCTGGGTAAGCAGATAACTTTATAAAAAGTTTGGATGTGTTATCCTAGTTTTAAAACTTCAGGATTTCTACTTAGTTTAGAGCAGCGCTTATCTTTTGACAGGAAAATTTCCAAGGGCCGGCGAATTACTTATCATTGCAATTTTAGGAGTTGTTATTGTAATCACAAAAAATTAAGTATCACTTTAATGAGAAAACAAATTCTAAGGTGAGGGTACAATGTAGATCTTCAACAAATATTGGGGCATCCCACAGATAAACCTTTTATCTTGCAGTTATTTGCTTTTACATTTTCTGTTTCCAGGAGAGGTTTTGAGTTTGGGAGTGATAAATACTTGTGTCTGCTTTGGTGGGGGAAGCAATTGGCATTTGATTATAGGAATGGATATGATTGATTTATAGAAATATCTAATAATTGCTGGTATATAGTATGCTGCCTGCCTGTTTCCGAGTTCTGTCTATGTCCAACGCAAACTTATAGTTTGGAGCCTGGAGGGGTCAAATTATTTATTGAGCATCCCTGTTGATGAGTTGATGACATCCAAAAAATCTTTTTCTTGTTGATCTTTTATAAACTGTCACTTGAAGAGGGCATGGTCGATTACCATGGCAAGGTTTCTGCTCGTGCTATACTTATTGTATGATGCTGCTTGCAGGAACAAAATTCTTTGTTGTATGTGAGCCTGGAACACAGCATATGGAGTATCTTTTGAAACACATTTATGAGCTGTATACAGATTATGTGTTGAAGAACCCGTTCTATGAAATGGAGATGCCCATACGTTGTGAGCTCTTCGACATCAACCTTGCTCAAGCAGTGCATAAGGATCGTGTTGCTTTGCTAGGGCGATGATGGACCTGAAAATGCTTGAGACGGAACTTCCATGTTTGTAAATTTCTCTTTGTGAACTTTTCTCTCATCATGTTAATTTCATGAGGCTTACAGTTTGTTGCACCTAATGTGTTATGTCGTATTGATGATGATGATTAGGCGTGCTTGTAAGAAGATACATTGGATCGAGGGCGGCAGATACATGAGATATCTGCTACAAGCTGAGATGGATCCCGGAATTAAAATTTTGATAATTAATCGTGAGATGGATGTAGGAATGTAAGATTTCTTTTTCTTAAATAAAGTCTATATATCAGAACTCTCAGCTACAGTTGTAAACTATATCCTGTCTCAAGACTTGGGTCGTTTTTTTTTTTTTTTTTTTTTTGGAAAGGAGGACCCTGTCTAGACCTTTAACATGCGCTATGTCTTGGTCTAATATTTGTGGGCCAGACACTTGAGTGTAAGTGGGAAAGGTAAGGGGAATCCTTACTCCCAAGAGTTGGGTCATATTGGCAATACTTTTCATGTAGAATATAAAGGTTTGATCAAGTTGCAACTCTAGAAAAGGTAAAAGGCAATGTTGGGTTATGTTGCAGTTTAAGGTAGTTTTGAGGGTTGATGTAGTAATTTGGAAAGCTACAAAAATCCGCTTTTAAGGTAGCGGTAGCTTTTGAAGGTACTTCTAGAAGAATATAGTTAATCTTCTCTTTACTAATCTATCAACTAGTTTTACTGAACACTAATGGTTTTAGAAGCTCACCGCTCCCTCTATTTTATAAACTTGCTATATAGATGTCCTAAATTACTTGCTACATTTCCTTTATGGCATGTGGTCACCATATTATTTCTACTTGTTAGATTTTTTTTTTTTTGTCATTTATCCATACTACTTTTACCAATTTTACCCCCCTTGCAATCTGCTGAGTATAATGTTGTGGCCACCACCAGACCCTCACATGTTTTTAACAATCAACTTTTACTCCCTTGCAATCTGTATCTGGTGAGCCACCACATACTGGTGAACCAAAGGTATTAATAGCCGACCAGCCAGCACCAGCTCTTAGAGTTTTTTTGTCCCATGAACCATCTACCTGTATGAGTGTTGAAGATATCCCAGACAAAAGACTTCCCATACTAATCATTAAAAATCCAGGAGGACATGCAGTATCCTGTTCAGGAGGATGAAGGAAACGAAGTTGTCGATCTAACAACTGAACATACTTCTCATGTAATGATGAGGAGACTGCAATAGTAACATAAATTTGAATTGGAGATGCACTATCACCTCTGAAAATATTGTTGTTGCGCGCGAGCCAAATACCCCACTAAGTAGCAACAAAGGTAGCAAATTTTTTTTACTCTGAAAACTAGAGGTGGGCATGGCCCGGTCTAGCACATTTTGGGCCCGGCACGGCACGAGCCCGCTCGAGGCCCGCCCCGCCCCGTTGTCCGCTACGTGGGCCGTGGGCTTGCCATGGACAAGAAATTTTATTTCAGGCCCGCACAGGCACGAGCCCGCCTATATGGCCCGTGGGCCGAACGACCCTTTCCTTTGTTTTTTAGCCTAAAACTGCCAAGAATCCAAAAAAAAAAACATAAAACACGGGCCAGGCCCGCAGGATGCATGAGCCCGGCCTGCGGGCCCGTGGGCCTGGGCCGGGCCATGGTCAAAATCTGAAAATTCCCGGCTCGGCCCGCCACTCACGGGCTCGGGCTCGGGCTCGGGCCCGCCCCGGCCTGTCATTTCCCCAAGCCCGCGGGCCGAGGCCGTGAACAGGCTCGGCCCGGCCCATGCCCAGGTTTACTGAAAACCATCCTGACTGATAAACAATTGGATATAGTAGAGAATCCAATCTTTCATAGATAGGTTCTCATGTAAGTTTGAGTGAATAGCAAGAGAGCTATTCCTCCATATAGGCTGAATTACAGGACATAAACGAAACAAATGAAGATCATCTTCATCATCATTTTGACAGAAAGGACAAGCAAAAGTAGAGACAATCCCTGGCTTAGCTAAATTGATTCTTAGAGGAAGAATATTATAGCTAAGTCTCCAAATAAACAATTTCCATTTAGGTTGGATGTGAAGGTGCCAAATCAACGTAAACAACGGAGAACTAGGCAAAGAAGAACCACAATCCAGGTGATTTGAGTTAAGAAAGGCATACCCACTTTTCATTGTAAAAGAACCAGAAATATGATGGTTCCAAAATAAACAATCTGGTTTGTCTATGTGTGGGAGTTCAACACTAAGGAAATCCTTATAATCCTTAAAACAACACATCTTTAAACATGCACATATTTTGAACAAATAGTAATCCAAGATATTATGTACTCATATTCTCAATGGGGTATAAAGACTAGTTTATGGAAATAACAACACTACATCACTATATGAAGATTTGCTTTGGAAACAAATTTTAAAATGGAGTATGTAATAAGTGTATTGACCTTGGGTACTACATTATTGAATGTGGGAAAACAAGTAACGAATTCAAAAGTTTATACTCGTAAACAGAAAAATACTATGAGAACAAAAAGAATAATTAAGTAAAATCCTATGGGAAATCATGTTGAATCCTCATCCATTCCATTAATTAACACTAGTAAGGCTAAAGCATGCTGCAGCACTTTTGAGTTCATAGTTTTGAGACAATGTATCTATAGATTGTATCGTATCCTTCAACGTTGATTCAGCACTGCAAAACAGAAATTATATTTGTCATTATGCAACTCACAAATTAAAGCTCATCCGAAACTTGGAGGTTTGTTTGGACTTATACATGCCCAGCTCAATTCCCCGTGCAAAATCACGACATATATACATGCTCAACCCAAAAAACCCATGTAGTTGGTGGAATGGATTTCGTTGTGACCCGCTCTGTATTCTCCCAATTAGATGAGAATGGGTAGAGGTTTGTTGGGTGGTGAGGCGAGCATGAGAATGAAATTATACCTGTTGTGGATGATGGGATGGCCAAACAAGTGTTGATTTCGACACATCCCTATCCACCCAAACACCCGTATGTGTTACATGCCCTACACGGCTACACCTATCTAAAATACCTTTAATTTCCTATTATGCGGCTGACCTGCGAGAGGTACTGGTCCAATAGGGTCCTTCTTCTTACTAAGGGGTTCCCAGTGGGGCCTAAAAAAAAAATTCAATGTTTATATGTGGATTTTGCAAAAAATAGATTTAATGGGGTGGGTAGGGTTGGTGTTTACTGGGTGTGGACTCAAGTGGATGCCAGGGTGGGAATAGTTATTTTGTTGTACCCATTAAGGCGGCGAATTAATAGATTTTCATTTCATACCGCCATGGATGTGGGAATGGCTATGAATATTTTAGGCAGGGCTGGGTGTGGATAGACTATACACTGCACCACCTCGGCTCCGCCCTATTGACACAGGGATGGCGGGGATATGTTTTAGTTGTATATTTGTCATGGGTGATGGGGCGTAGTGTATGAAAGTTTTTGGTCGAGATGGTAAAAAGGGACATCCTCTGGCCTGCGACCACTCCGGTCATTGACATCATTATCAAAATAACTAAAAACCATTTCACTAGTCTATCTCCCGTGTAACTTGTTGCATGCTCAAATTATTGTACGAATTGCGATAAGTAGTCTTCAACTAACAAACAAGTTCTTGTCAAGTTCACATATATTAAGAAAGGTCGAATTCTCCAAACCTTGATACACCCGGTTATCAAACGGGTGAACAATAATTCTAACTCGACCCAATTTCGACCCAATTATCAAACACACACATATATACAAAACAAATCAATTTGATCGCCTTCTTAAGTCCATCTTTGTACATATGAGTAGCATGTCGAAATGAACCAAATACAACCATTAAAGAATAAAATGTAGATAATTTTAATCAACCAAAGACTTGCATGGACCCGGTTCACGTTAACATTATTGTGCACCAGGTTGAAAGCACGTATCATTTCTGAATAATCCACTATATCATTCACAATCCCACTATATCATGGAGAAACTCACTATATCATGCAGAAACTCACTATATCATTCAGAAATACTAAATCGTGCATAATCTACATCATTTCTAAACAATCCACTACTCCCTCCGTCCCAGAAAGATCTAAACACTTGTTGGGACACGTAGTTTAAGGTGATAAATTGTAGTGTGGTTATCAAATGTTATTTTATTTAAAAAGTATAATTTGATAGGATCGTTGTGGGGTATTTTTTATTAGAGAGAGAAAGTTGGGTGACTTTTTATTGATAAAAGGTAGAGTGTGGGCCGAAGACGTGTAAGAGAAATAATATATTAATAGTAGGATCATGCCAAAAATGAAAGTGTTCAAACTAATTTGAGACAAACATAAAAGGAAAGTGTTCAGACTATTCTGGGACGAAGGGAGTATATCATTAAGAAACCCACTATATCATTTAGAAACATACTATATATATCATGCATAAACTATATCATTCATTTATGAACAATCCACTATATCATTCAGACACTCACTACATCATGCAGAAACTCATTATATCATTCAGACACTCACTATATCATGTAGAAACTACATTTTTCTATGTTAAAGCACGTGTCACGATATATATATTACACAACCTACATCTTCCTGCATGTCAAAACATTAAGATTAAATCTTCCACTATATTGTATATAATTTCACTATATGTTTTCCGTTAAATAAAATCCACTATACCTCTATAAAACTCACTATATGAAGTTAATATCAATTACCAACCCAGTGCACACTAAGTAGTATGCACGGGTCCATTTAAGTTTTTTTATACAAGTTACACTCATAGTAACCTTGAAAGAAACTGGTAAATATAGGATTCAAGTATAAAAGTTCAACTCTAACCCAATCCATTTAATAAATGGGCCAAGTCGAATAATCCCATTTACATAAACCGGTTGAAACATTAACTTGAACCCGCCAATTTTATGTCGGTTTCAGAATGATATGACGAATTGTCGTAGTATTTGCTACCTTCAATGATCAGCAAATTAATTTATGCTTGTTAGCTGGCCCGGCACTTAACATGTCCAAAGTGGGACATGAAACAGGGCCTCACTTTCAAAGGGGCCCCAAATTGAAAAAAATCTTTAAACATAAAAGACTTGAAGCTGATAGTCAAAATGTCTACAAGTTTCTTAAATTAAGCTTTTCTTGGAATGTACCAAAAGATTTCGAAGAGAAAAGCCTAATTTGTTGCATGTTTGTTATTTGGTTTACTTGCATATTATGGTGGTTTCATTGATTTTTTTCTTTATATAAGAGCCTATATTTCAATATTAGCACACGACCTCTTGTTCGGGTCGGGGCTGCTTGTGTTAGTACTACCTTAGTAATTCTTATCAATAATCTCACATATATACATTATTATGATGAGTAACTCACATCGCATACAAGAATTTTTGTATTGACCCAAAACTAATAAACACCGAACCCATATACGTGCTGAAACAAACCTACTTAACGAGCCGCAAACAAAACAAGAAAAAGAAGAAATAACACACCTTGATTCACAAGCATCTTTGGATTCAATATAAGATTGTCGATCATCAGCAATAGTATCAAAAGGCATATCATCATAATCAGGAGAAACCTCAATTTCTTGTTGAAGAGGCAAACCTTGTGAAATCATAAATGGTTTCATCTCAAGTGAAGCATTAATATTCAAATTGTTCATATAAAAATTATTAACTTCATGTTGTTGTTGTTGTTGCTGCTGTTGTTGTTGAATCCAAAAGGGCTTCACGTCACTTGATTCAGCATACTCCACAACATCCTTATCACCCACAAAAAATTGATTAGAATTCATATACATGTCAATATTAGACTGATTATAAGGATGACCACTATTATTTGCACCCAAACTCAGTTGAAATTGCGAAGCAAATTGCTGAGAAAGATCAGGGATCTGGCCATCATGACATTGTTCTTTGTTTCGCATTATCGCGAGCCACGAGTTCACGTAATAAAGCTCCTCCTGAAGTAGTTTAAGTTGTTCACTAAGTTGCCAAATCACTAAAGAACAACCAAAAACAGGAAATCTATGGCGCATTTCAGACTCATATATGATAGATTTCATTGCTTCTTCCTTTTCATCATCTCTTAATTGCTTAAGTATCTTCATTATGTTGCATACGCCAAACAATCTATGCGCATTTAAGAACATCTTAGGCTTATCAGCAGGGAAAAAAGGTGCAAGTGCACAATTTGGAGCACATTTTCTTCTTTGGTACTTGCATGCTGCACAAGCTTGACTTGCACCTCCTTTTATTGTCATCATATATAGTGGATGATTTACATAAAAAGCATAGGTTAAAATAGATAGTTGATGCTGAAGTTTTAAATAAAAATGGTAAGTCTTGATAAGTAGTGAGTTGATTGTGAATGGAAGAGAAGAAGATGAGAAGGTGATTATTGATAACTAACGACCAATAAAAGTTCAAATTTGAAACGTGCTAAACCTAGATAGTAGATAGATAGAGGAGTCCTAGTCTAAAGGAAATTAGCTTAAAATCCTGAAGAGGGATACTTTGCATGATTTGCTCACTCTGCTGGTATTAAGTTCCGTGTTTTTTTATTAGGGATCTGATGCCTAGATTGGCTACTGGTTTGGGTCAACCTCATGTCACTTGGGAGTTGTGGGCTTCATAATGTATTTGTTCTAAGGGTTTTGACTTTTGAAGGATATTTAGGCATAGTTTTTTT
Source organism: Beta lomatogona (assembly GCA_947646795.1). Taxonomy (NCBI): domain Eukaryota; kingdom Viridiplantae; phylum Streptophyta; class Magnoliopsida; order Caryophyllales; family Amaranthaceae; genus Beta; species Beta lomatogona. The sequence goes on along the minus strand of CANSNZ010000529.1, from coordinate 2,659,219 downwards.
TTTCTCTATACATGAAAATATTATACATGATCTACTTCACTTTACTTTTTGTTTATTTTTAAGAAAAATAAGTTTAGAAAAAATAACATTAGTTAAGAAGAAAAGTTAAAGATAGTTAAATAAAGTTAAGAAAAGTTAGGAAGAAATAAGAAAAGTTCGAAAAAAAAAAAAAAATTCAGGAAACAAATAAGAAATGTTCAGAAAGTACAGGGAAAAAAGTTCAAAGAAATTTAGAAAAATAATGTGAAGAGAACATGCCCTCACCTCATAACTCATAATTTCTATCATTTGAAGAAGAAGTAGAAAAAAAAGATGAGAGAGAAAGCTAGAGAGAGAATGAGAAGGAAAAAAAAGAGGAAAGCCCCAATTCCCATTCTACGAAACCCTAAAAACCCGAAAAAATTCCAATGCTCAAATTCCATTCATCTTCTTGTAAATTCTAAATCAATTGTATTAATCTCGTTCATTTGCAAAGAGATTACAGTTCAGTTTGCTTCTTTGGTTCCTCAAAAAGTTGGTAATATTAGAGAAATGGTTGCTAATTTCTGCAACTCTATGTTTAATTATGACTACTCTACGCTATGGTGTAGTGTTAGTCCTCATTCAATTCAGTATTTAGGAGTTAATAATACTAGCTGCCAGCTTGTTTTCGGCTTCTTTGAGCTAATCATCCCTACGTTTATAAGGGTAATTACTAATTCGTTGCTTTGGCTAGGGTTTCAAATTGAATTGGGGCTTTTCTGTGTGAGTTGCTTTTCATTCGCATTTAATGTGTTTCAGAGTGAGTTAGAGAGAAGTGAGAGTTTTTGGTGTGTTAATGTGAAGTCTTTCGTGCTCAGAGTGGTAATTATCCTTCTGGGTGCCAGTAATTGCCGTATTATTCCCCTTTAGGCTAAGCTTTTGGATTTGCAGGTATTTCTCGCATTAAATGCGATGGTAAGTTACTCTAGTACCTTTGATTATTGTTTATTTGGTAGACAGTTGGGGCATGCAAACCCTAAGTCCTATATATACAAGTGTGAGAGGTGTTTGAGGTATTGACTTATCCCAATCACTTCTCTCTCTTTGTTTTTTTCTGGCTTTGTTATTTTGAGATTTGATTTCTCTGGTCTCTGTATGGCTAATAATCCTTCTTTTAAAGATGCTATTTTGTCCAACTCTGATGTGGGAGTTGGAAAAGATTTGGTTGCTTGGTCTAATGGTGATTCATCTGCTCACCATTCTGAGCTCCCTCCCTTTGTTCATGTATCTTCTGCCCAGCCTGGTATTGTCTGTGACCCCCCTCTTTCTGTTAATTTCGATGAATCGTTTGTTTTAGATGATTTGTCTCAAGTGAAATATTATGTTGATGAATTATCTAAGTCTTGTCTTATTGGGAAAATGTTGGGTGTCCTTTTGGATATTCGTATAATTGTTGCTAAAACAAAGGCTGATTGGGAATTCCTTAAGGGGGAGGTGGAGTATTTGGAAATGGGTAATCAATGGATTTTGCTTAAATTTTCTAACCCTAGTGACATGATTATTGTGTGGTCTGATCGCCCCTGGCATGTTGAGGGGGATTTGTTTGTGCTCCAGTCTTGGAAACCCGATTTTGATCCTTTTTTGGAGGAATTGAAGTGGGTAGATTTATGGGTTCGTATTCCAAGGTTCCTTGTTGAACTGCTTAATTTTGACTCTGTAGCAAGTCTGTTAGCTTCTAACAATGTTGGTGCATTAGTTAAGCTTGATGCTAGGTCTCTGCTTAGACATAAAATTAGGTTTGCAAGGGCTTGTGTGAGGGTTGATGTATCTGAACCTCTGTTAGAATATGCTGAAATAAAAAAGGTGGGTGGAAAGACTTGTGGTTACATTATTTGGTATGAGGATTTTCCTCAGGTTGCTCTTTTTGTGGCTGTGATGATCACAATATTGACAAGTGTATCTTGTTGTCTGCTCCTAAAAAAGAAGTGAAGGTGTGCTTGCCGAAAAATCCTAAACAAAAATTCCTTGCTGATCACATCCTGTCTAAAGCTCATATGTATGAATCTGCTGGCACTTGGGTTGGGTAGGCCAATCTTGTGCTAGCAAAGCCTAAGTCTTTGGATAGGAAATTGCCTTCCTTTTATAATGCTGCTGGTAAGAAATTTTCTGCCCCTGTTGTCAAGAAAGCCTCTGGTATTGTAATTAAGGACTCTCTGGAGCCTTATGTTGGTGGTAAGTCTGCTGGTACTGCTGGCCATGGCTTTGGGAAAGGTAAAGCCATTTTATTGGCTTCTAAGCAAGTTGAGTTCATTGATAGTGAGACAGATTCTGATGATGAGATTGGAGGGCCCCTTGCCAAGCTCTGTCCCTCTAATAGGGTTTTTCAGGAAAGTTTGCTAGAGAATATGGAGGTGTTTGCTCCCTCCAATGCTGAGATTCTCTAACATGTCCCTCTTCAGGTTGTGTATCCTGATGTCTTTGAAGGTAATCAATTTGCTGCCCTTGCTGGGTTTGAGCAGATAAGCCCTTCTATGTTTGGCTCTTATGTGGAAAATGCTACTCTCCTGCTGACTGCTAGTAATTCTATGGATGATTTGAAATCCCAGCCCGATGATTCCTTTAACTCTATCAACTCTGAAAACTCAATTGTTAAGAATATTGAGGCTTTGGGGGTGGAGCATGACACTTTCCTCTCTAACACTTCCAAGAAGAGAATGATCTATGGAGATGATTCTGCCTCCTCAACTCTGAAGAAGTATCGTGCTTAGCACTTGTCTTAGTCCAAAGTTTTTTGCTGTAAAAATGTTTTTATGTCTGTAGGGTTTTGGAATATCTGTGGTTGTAGTAGAAAAAATGCCCTTTTGGAAGTCAAAAACTTTTGTAATGTAAATAGAGTTTTAATTTTTATGCTTTGTAAAACGAAAGCTGCTTCTCATCCTTCTCCTGCTGCTGTTAGGAGTGCGGGATTCAGTTATGTTGAAGTTCTTCCCACTATTTGGTGGTGTTTGGTTGCTTTGGAAAGATGACCAGCTAGCCCCTTTTTCTATAAAGGTTATTTACAAAGCCAGTAGATTTTTGGCTTGTAATATTACTTATCTATTGTCTAATGTTTCGTATGTTGCTATTTATGTTTATGCTCCAGCTCAAAACCATGAGAAAAATTATTTTTGGGACGAATTAATAGTATATACAAAATATATCTCTCTTCCTTTTATAATTTTAGGAGACTTTAATGAAATTGGCTCTAAAAATGATAAGTTAGGTGGTGCCTCTTTCAATTTTAACCGCCTTAACAGAATGAATAATTTAAAAAATTGTTTAGATTGTATTGAACTTAGCCATGCGGGTGATCTACATGAACGAATAAATAAGGCTGTTGCAAGTATGTCTTGGTTCAATCTTTTTCCTTCAGCTTCTTTGTTTAATCATGTGTTTACCTCATCGTATCACTGCCAAGTTTTGTTAAATTTGGATCAAATCTCGCACTCTAAAATTCCCCCGTTTCGGTTTCAAAAGATGTGGTGCTCTAGGAACGATTTCAATGTTTTAGTTAAAAAAACGTGGTGTACCAAATTTTCTGGTTCATATATGTTTTGCTTTGTGAAGAAGTGTAAAACTCTTGAAAAGCAAAATTAAGGAATGGAGCAAGGTTAGATTTGGTAATGTGGATCGCCAAATCCTAGAAGGGGATGCTAATACTTCTTATTTCCATAACTCAGCTACGATTAAAAGAAATCGTAATCAAATTAAGTATTTTAAAACAAGTTTGGGCGAGGTAGTCTCCAACCCTTCCTGTATCGAAAAGGAAATAACGTTAGACTTTCATAAGCGGTTTTCTTCGGATCATAATTGTCATTTTGATTCCGAGAGTGATTTAAGTTTAATTCCTCCTATTTTATCAATAGAGGATAACGAAAGCTTGATTAAGATTGTGACTAATGAAGAAATAAAGAGTGCAGTTTTTTATCTTGCTCCTCATAAAACTCCGGGTCCAGATGGTTTCCCTCCTTTCTTTTTTCAGAAGTATTGTACTTTGATTGGGGGTTCTGTTTACAGAGCTGTAAAAGCATTCTTTCATTCAGGCAAGATGCTAAATGAAATTAATCATACATTTATTACGTTGATCCCAAAAGTTGAAACTCCTGAATCTGCTAACATTTTAGACCTATTAGTCTATGTTCGACTATTTATAAAATCATCTCTAAAATTCTTACTAATCGCCTGAAGGATTTTTTAGGATCTATTATCCATCCTCTTCAAGGTGCTTTTATTCCTGAAAGACTTATTCAAGATAATATTTTAATTGCTCACGAAGTTTTCCACTCTTTTAAGAATAAGGGAGGGAAGGAGGGGTGGATTGCCATCAAATTAGATATGATAAAAGCGTATGATCGCATAGAATGGAACTTTGTTCTGATGATGCTAGAAAAGTTAGGTTTTCATCCTGATTCAATGGGTAAAAGAATGCATATCCTCGGTCTCCTTTTCAGTGCTTGTTAATGGTATCCCTGGTGATAGGTTCTACCCTTCTCGGGGTCTTCGCCAAGGTGATCCTCTTTCTCCCTATTTATTTATTCTATGTGCAGAATTGCTGGCCCGCCAGATCCATGTACATTGTTTTAGTAATTCAAAACTGCTGGGTGTTAAACTTGGTAGATCAAGGGTTAAAGTCCCTTTTTTAACTTTTTCTAATGATACTATGTTGTTTGCAAAAGCCAATAGTGACAGCTGTAGCATAATAAAAGATATTCTTGTTAAGTATTGATCTATGTCTGGCCAATTAGTCAACTTTCATAAGTCAGCTTTTCAATGCACTTCTAATGTTTCTCCTGCAGAATGCCTTTCTTTTAAGAATATTCTTTGTATGGATAATGCTTTTTTATTAGGAAATTATTTAGGTTGTCCTATTATAGACTCTAGATTTAACAAAAATACTTTTGGTGGTGTGCTTGAGAAATCTAGAAGTCAATTATCTAAGTGGAAAGCTAACTCGCTTTCTCAAGCGGGTCGAGCAGTATTGATCCACTCTAATCTCACTCCTAAGACAAATTTCCAAATGCAAAGCTTTTCTCTCCCGTCTGCTGTTTTGCAGGATCTAGATAAATTAATAGGAATTTTCTGGAATAAGGATCCTAATGCGGGGGTGGCCAATATGATCAGTTGGGAATCCATTTGTAGGTCCAAATGCTTGGGCGGATTAGGTTTTAGAAAGGCTAAGATCACGAATATGGCCTTTCAACTGAAACTGTTATGGAAGATTTTAGCTTCGCCTTCCAATATCTGGGTTGATTTAATTCAGAAGAAATACTTCAAACGTTCCTCTCTCTAGAATTATGTGCCGAGTAGTAACACTTCTTGACAGTGGAAAAATCTTATGCGACTCTGCCCTTTATTCAAGAGTGGTTTGAGGTGGCAAATTGGTGATGGGTCTAAGATTTCAGTTTGGCATGATAATTGGGTATATTCAGTTCCTCTCTCCTCTATTGTTTATGGTCCGTTGAGTTATGAGAACTTGTGTGTGGCTGATTTTATTTCTCAGGATAGAACTTGGAATAAGCCTTTAATTTGTTGGCGGAATGCTTCCCGGAGTGTATTGTGAAGGATATTGTGGGTTTGTTTGTTCCTGCCACAGCTATCCAAGATAGTCTGTTTTAGGGCCTAAATCCTGATGGTATTTATTCGGTTAAGTCTGGTGTTAAGTTTATTCAATCTTTGGACAAATCTACTCCCCCTTTAGTGGGATTTAAGTGGATTTGGTCGTAAAATGTCCCTCCCAAGATCAAATTTTTTCTTTGGAAAGTGTGTATGGATGGTCTGCCTTTTAAGGTGCGTTTAGAGAAATCTCATGTTTTTATGCCAAAAGATTGTGTGTTCTGTAATTTTCATTCTGAGGACGCTTTTCATTTACTGTTTGAGTGCCCTTTTTCTCATGATGTTGCTTTTCAGCTTTCCCAGTCGGAGTCTTGGCCTTCTATTCCGAGTGTGGATCGTAATGATGGTATAGTTAGTATCTTTAGCTCTCTGCATGACAAACTCCCTCCCTCTGCTATTTGTAAATTGGCTTGCCTTTGGTGGCATGTCTGGTTTGCTCGCAATGAAATTATATTTCAGGGGGAAGGGATGTCTTGTTTTAAGTCGGCAGCTCTTATTAAGAAATTTTTTCAAGAATGGTCTTTTATTCAGAAAGAGGATGAGATTTTTTCTGGATCTGGGAATTCTCGTTCTCCCCTGCTCGCATTGTCTTCTACTCCTAAGGAAATTTGGTGGGTCAAACCCACAAATACCTACTTTAAATTAAATTTTGATGGGTCCAAACTTCGAGATGGTAGGGCCTCTTGTGGTTTTATTATTAGGGATGAGACTGGGAGTACTGTTATTATGGGTGCCATGGCTATTAATCATAATCATTCTATCCTGGTTGCAGAAGCTTGGGGTATGAGAGAAGGTGTTCGTGCTGCTTTGGCTTATGGTATTAAGAATCTAATTGTTGAAGGGGATCGCTGTGATCAATTCTCTCCGGAGTACTTGGAAAATTCCTTGGGAAATTAATGCTCTAGTGGGTGATGCCAGTCTGATTTGGTTTTTTGTGGGAATGTTCTGTTTTCGCATTGTTTCAGGGAGGCGAATCAAGTGGCGGACTTCCTGGCTCACAAAGGTCACTCCTGTAGTTCTCTCCATCGCTGGTTTGAACTTCCTGACCTTAACTTTCTCTCTGTCATCCGAAAGGATGTTTTAGGTTGGTCTTATTTAAAGGACTAACCTAGTTTTTCTCTCTTGTTTCAAAAAAATAACTCATAATTTCTGTCTTTGCTCGAGAAAATAAGGGTAAGTAGGTAAATAGAGTTATTTGTTTGATACAAACGATCAGCCAAATAGATAATTTTTCATTTCTTATATTTCGTGAAGTAACAAATGTCCGTTATTGTTTTCTTTTTTCTTTTTTTATACACTAAGAAATGACCTGGTAGCTCTAGTGATGAAAGCCTATTATACTCTTACTAATCTAGATTTATACTAATAAATGTTGTTGCATTTTAAGGCTCAAACTCGAGACCTCTAATTGAAACAACTTTCTTAAAAATGGGATTTTACGTTAAAATTTGGTCAAGTTTGACTTTATAGTTGGGAATGTAATGGGGCAAACAATTAGAGATAAAGGAAGTATATATTATGTTATTTTTTTTGAAATTAAAATTGATTCATTGATTCAAAGTCATATGACACATACAATAGAAGTCAAAACTAACAACTACATATCAAAATGAAATAAATACAATTCTTGTATGACAAAATCACGATCGTTGATGAGGAGATCTAACACTTCTGAAAACCCTCATCTTTCACATCGTTGTCTGAAATGGGGTCTATCGATATTTTGTAGTTTTGAAGTAGAACTGGATTTAATTCACGTAATTGTAAATGAAATACTGATATCTGTTGCAACCCGCACAAATTTCGATCAACAAATCAACCTCTTAAATTACACAAAAAATCCAAAATAAAGTCAAAATAGAGAGAGACTAAACCAATATATGGGTAAATATAACCCAATATATTGGTAGAAAAACTATCCATTAGAGAGAGACTGAAATTTATTAGAAAAAATAACATAAAAACTAGTAACAAAAAGGAAAACGGGGCTTACCACCTCCTAAAATGGTGGTTGTAGCCCCTAGGTTGAAAATTAGGGTTTTGTGGAAAAGGAGAGAGAAGAGAGAAAAAAAGGAGAGATGAGGCGGGCTTAGGAAGTATATATTATGTTGATGTACCTTTTCTGTTTTTTTTTTTTTCTTTCTTTCTAGAGATTATGAAAATATGAGTATGAAATATATTTGTAATATCCCGAAAATTTAAACTTGCTTAAATTAAATAATAATAACTATTGGTTAATATTTTCCTTTAATCATAAGTTATGATTGAAATTTTGTTACTCTATATCCAAGTAATGGATAAATAGTTCGTTCGTTAAATATATATATTATGTATGGCAAGAGTTGCAAATTATAACAAGTTATGTTAGATTAAATAATAAACAAATTAATTACTACACAAATTGATGGCATAAAAAGGAAAAGAAAAGGAGAAAATAAAAGAAATAAAAAAAACAAAAACTAAGCACAACTACTGTTTCCATCTCCATTTTCCTCAGAAGAAGATCCGACACTGAATTTAAATTCAAGACTCAATTTTTTCATACAAAAAAACTCAAACCCAATTAAAAATACCAATTCAAACCAAACACTCCCAAAAATTCAATTTTTTTTACCAATTTCATCAACACAATTCACAAAAATTAAACCCCAACAATGGCTATAAATAGCCATGGTTGCTCCCCCATTATCACCCATTCACAATCGTAAACACCTCGCCGGAAATATATTGTCTTCGTCGGAAACCACCACCAAAAACGCCCCCCAAGCCTCTGTTTTTTTTTTCGCAACCCCTCTATTTCCTCTGTTTCGAGTTACCATAACTCGCACCACCACGCTGCTGCCACACCACAACCGGCACCACCGAAGCGCCACCCTCCGGCCTCAGTTGCGGCAACCAGCGCGCCTCCTGTGCTCCACCACCGCACCGCCAACCACCCGCATACCTGTATTTTCCCTCGTTCGCCCACCCTTCCTCTCGCCCAACTTTCTTTCTCTCTCGCGCTCCCCTTTCTGCCTCTTCGTGCGCTGACGATCCTCGCCCAGCACCACCGGACCTCCGCGCCTCCAGCCACGTAGCCTCGCCACCCTGCTGTCGGAGCTCCACCACGCCGCACCCAACCTCCTTCCTTCCTCCACTGTTTTTTTTCGTGACTGCTCTGTGAGCAGGAGGTATGAAAAATACCTCTTCACTGTTATTTTAATCTTTGACTTCTCTTTTATAGTTTGAGCCCAAGTATAACCCATCTTTAGTTAACCATAATATGGGCCTAAAATTTGGTTTTAGTTTTAGTTAAACCAACCAACAAAATTCATATGCTTAATTTGTTAGGCTTAATGAATATTTCATAGTTGAGTTAATTTACTTAGTATTATGAATTTTACGATTAGCTTGCTTAAGATAACTAAAATTGTTTTACCACTTGTTGAAGATAATTTACTTAATGTACATAGTAGTATAACTAAATCGTAAGTAAAATGATAATTCTAATAATTAAAGTAACGTAAGCTTAAATAATGAATATATGTAGCGTCAACAACGATATTCAATAATAAAAGTATTAATAATAACTAAAGGTCGTATGTTAAAATAAATTGAATATTTATACTTTTGTTGCGCCATTTCATGGTTAGATTAAAAGGAAAGGACATTACAGCCTCCCCCGGCTTTCAAGGTTATTAAGCAGGAATCGAGGTAACATATATTGCTAACACCCACGATCCCCTTCGAAATGTGTTTGTGAAATGACGTTTATAGTTCTGTTAAGGATTTTGTGATGTGATTCTTTACATGGATTGTGGGATACTTAAATTGTTTTCGAATGAGTTTCGTAAATGATGATCTTATGAGCTACTGATGCTCAAGTATGATTCATGAAAGATTTATGGCTTATGCCGATGAATGCTAAACAAACGAAACATGATAAATAAAAGTGAAAGAGGTTCTGACAGTATAATGTTACGCTTATCTACTTTATGGTCGTGCACGTACCTTCGCACCCGCCGTACACCCAACAAGGGAGCCGGGCTCCTTGAGGGGAACCGCATGTTATGTTACTACTCTATTTTTGTAACGCCCCGACTTTCATGCATCCTTATTAAGTTAATTAATCAGGATTAGCAGCGGAAGACTTAGCTTTGTCGGCGCGCTACCGCCGTACTTTCCACTATGGGAAAATACAAGGCGACCTTTAACATTAACTTACAGGGACAGAACCTTGATTTGCCCCTCTTTAAAGAAACACTTTAATAATATATGAATATTTTCTAGAAATTTCGGCAGAGTTTCCTTTGTAAATTGGACAACCCAAAATGGGAAAACGTTTGAAAAACCTGTTACAATAAAATATACCAAATCCATAACTCAACGCTTTCGCGGAGTAGCAGCTAAAGAGAATCGGGAGCACTATTGCTCAACCAGAATTAGAAATGGAACTAAACCATTACTTATTATCTATTACAAAGTGGAACGTCCTCGCCTCAAAAAGAAACGTAAAACAATCATAGTTGAGCTCTTAATACGTAACTGCTTCTATCTTGGAAAAGATACTCCAGAACTTCAACCTGAAACTATTGTAACACTGCCACCCACCAAGTGACAGGCCACAGTAGTGACAAAACAAAACATTGACATACACATCAGCACAACGCTGAGTACTAACCCATAAATCATTCTTAAAACATGCTTTGGTGTCTACGGCTCTCACGTAATCATCATGTTCTCATCATTCATAACCATATCACAACAACATAGCAATATTCACATCATCCATTATCATTCATCATGTTTCGTGACCTTTCAGTACTCTCAGAAATCATAGCAGAGTAGTAACATCATCATAGTTCTCTCATATCAAAGTAGAAGGCATACTTTCATATCATTAGACAATAAACATTCATAAACATATACCTTAAGTCATACAGGACATCATAAATCATCATCATCTTTCATTTACTTAACTAGTAATGATCATATCATCTTAATAACATAGTTATTTCATAGCATTCGTTCATAATATCACTAATCATCATATCATAAAGCATTCCGTATTTCCTAATCCAATCATCGATAACATAATGTGTGGAATCATAAAACATAATCGCAATCATAATCATACTTCCGTAACATCAAAGTCATCATGCTTCAGAGCATTAAATCATTTAATACATCAAATACATCATCCATATAGCATATATATCATATCATAACATATCGGTTCGTATCATATCATAAGCTTCATCATTATCTTTTCATTTACTTAATCCTTCTTGGTAACTTGAAAGAGCATGCATCTAATAGAGGGAAATACAACATAAATCCTTTCATAACATATCATATCGGTTCGTATCATATCATAAGCTTTATCATTATCTTTTCATTTACTTAACCATTTTGGTAACTTGAAAGAGCATGCGTCTAATAGAGTGAAATACAACATAAATCCTTTCATAACATATCATATCGGTTCATAACTTCATATCATATCATATGATTCATCATTACCTATTCATTTTACTTATTCATTTGGTAACTTGGCAAGTACATCAGAAGGGACGTCTCCCCATAACTTTACAGAAAGGCGGTCACAACATAGGTGACACTTTCGTTGCCCACATTTTTAACAGAAAGGCGGCCACAACATAGGTGACACTTTCGGTGCCCAAATTACTTCAGAAAGGCGGCCACAACATAGGTGACACTTTCGGTGCCCAGATTATGAACCGGAGACGTCTCCCTAGAACATACAGAAAGGCGGCCACAACATAGGTGACACTTTCGTTGCCCACATTTTTAACGTAAAGGCGGCCACAACATAGGTGACACTTTCGGTGCCCAAATTACTTGAAAGGCGGCCACAACATAGGTGACACTTTCGGTGCCCGGATTATGAACCGAGACGTCTCCCTAGAACATACGAAAAGGCGGCCACAACATAGGTGACACTTTCGTTGCCCACATTTTTAACAGAAAGGCGGCCACAACATAGGTGACACTTTCGGTGCCCAAATTACTTCAGAAAGGCGGCCACAACATAGGTGACACTTTCGGTGCCCAAATTACTTGCCAAGAACCATCTTTCACTTTACTTTATCATGTTTCGTTCCCTTTTACATATCATAATTACATGACATCATTGTAATCATAATCATGAAACATCATTAACATCATAGCATTATTATACTCATATTTTCATAAACATCAAAGTCATTTCATTTCATCGAGAATCATCATATTCATAAAACCTTTCATATCCGACAATCCACACATCAACAACTTAGTGCGAAATACCATAATTACATCATCATAATCATAATCATGGAAACTAATCATAGTCAGGAAAAGTAATCACAACCGTATTTTCGTAACATCATGATCATCATACCACATAGCCTCAAATCATTTGATAAACATCATTTACATAGCAACTATTTCGTTTGAGAGTCATACTTTCTATACTTTCAGTTCGTTTCATAATAATCGTAATCGTAAATTTTACATAGTCGGAAATTGTAAGCATATCTCATACCTTTAAATACTTTTCATAATACCTAGCAGAAGCATAGCAATGGCATAGCAGAAGCATGACAAAAGCATAGCAGTCTTTTTTGTATTTTATATCATTTATGAGCCAATCATGCCTTTAAATCGTTTCATATAAGAAAGTATACTTTAACATATTAAGAATATATGAACATATATCATTTCTTAGTATATAATTCACCTCTCACAATTCAAATACACATAAGTCATTTTTACTTATTTTCAAATCATTTCAATAAATATAAGACATGTTTATTCCATATTCATAAGGTATAAAATTTTCTAACAACATTAGAGTCAGGAAAGATAGATTACCTCTTACTAGCACATAACATTTCAAATCCTTAATTATTACTTGATAGCAACTATTTTTCATCCAATTCAACTAAATAAGAATAGTTCACTTACTCTTTTAAGGTTCATAATAGGGTCACTAGTTCACATTATCAATTGAATTCGAATACATGATACCCTATTATTGCCTCCCTAATTCCACACAAAGAAACTAATATAATTCATCCTCCTTAACTGAAATCATTTCCCTTGATATCCATAACAACATCATAAAGTTCACTTAATAGAAAATTTCCTATTTATTAACTTCCCTTACAACACCAAGTATCATACTAAACCAACTTTTTCTTGTTATCCATTTTATCGTCAATCTTCAACTTAAGACTAACATTCAGATTATCTTTCAACTATAAACATTGTTTCCACAAACTGATTTCCACAAAATTACTCCACCAAAAGTGATATGCAACATATAACAGGTTTATAAATCAAATCCCACAACACGGAAGATCTAAACCACAATAATCGAATTTCGTTCCCAAATTAATTCTCCGTGCAACTTGAGCAAAATAGTAACTCATAAAAAAGATCGGGAAGAAGAAATGGGTAGTACCTCTTGCTCACTTGGAGAAGGGATGAAACAGAGGCACGAGAGGGGTGTTGAGCTCCGGCGAGTGGCGCAGGCAGCGGTACGGGAGGTCGGCGGCGAGCAGTGGCACCACAACAGCAGCAGCGTCCAACAACCACGAGCAGCAGCAGCAACACCGCATACAACACCACCACGAAGAGAAGAGAAAAAAAACAAGAGCAGGGAGGAGAAAGGACCACCAGCGCACGGCGGCGAACACCGACGGCAGGCACACGCGGGCGGAGGAGAGAGAAAGCTCCGGCGAGCTTGTGGATCCGGCGAGACAGGAGAGATAAGCAATTGGGTTGGATTTCTTTGGGTTTGGGGTTCACGGGAAGAAGAGAAGAAATATAAGGGGTTTTGGGTGTGGGAAAATGACAGAGAGAGAGAGAAAAATATATGGGGTTGGGGTTTCCTTTTGGGTGAGAGAAAAATAACAGAGAGAGAAATAATTTGGGGAGGTTTTGTTTCCCAACTTAAACCGACAAACATAAATGGAAGGAAGGAAAACCGACTTTGGTTATTTAAAATCCAAAATACATTATTCTTAATAATAATTTCATAAAACAAAATATATTACAAATACTACAAATATTCCAAACTCAAATAAAATAAGGATTTACAAAACATAATTAACTTTATAATTATAATTAACGCTAATTAAAACGCTCTTAAAAATCGGGGTATTACAATTTTGGTGCGAGCGGTGTATCCAACAAGGGAGCTGGGCTCCTTGAGGATCATCGCATGGTGGTGTATCCAACAAGGGAGCTGGGCTCCTTGAGGATCATCACATGGTGGGAGACGTCCCACATGTCTATACTTGCCAGTTACCATGTTAAAATATGAAAAGATAATGGGAACTTAGGAAGTATCAAAAAGCTATTTATAATTGTTTACTTTGCTATTATTTCAATATGGATTTGAAATATGCTTTACTATATTCTCTTCTCCCTGTTTGCAAATAAAATGAATTGAAATAAATTTACGTTGTTAGGGTAGTATGTTACTGAGCTTCGGCTCACGATGTTGCGTTTGGTTTTATGTACTGATGAAGGTGACGGGATGGTGTAGAAGTGAGGATGATCAATCACTTTACATCTATGAATACTATTTTGGTTGTGTAATCTAAACTTATGATCACTAGAACATGAACTCAGTTTAACTATAGCTACGTAGTTATCTATGCTTAGCTATTTATGTCTATATAATTAAGATGCTTATGAGCTTTAATGATTATAATATGTTTAGCGTCATGAACGAATGTTTGCCTTGTATTTTCTCGAACGGAAAATATGGCAGTAGCGCACCGACTATCTAAGTTCCGCTGCTAACGATGGATTAATTAACTTAAAAATGATGTTTAGAGGTCGGGGCGTTACAGAGTGGTATCAGAGCCGAGGGTTTCTGAAACCTTAAGTAGAACCGTGATGGTTTTACGTAAATTTTAAGTTTAATATGGTTTAGGTGAAATAGCATAATAAATACCAGCAATAAAGATATTATTAATTACAGGATAGAAATAGTTGAGTTTTGTAAGATAATTAGGGAAAAGTAAATGAAGATTGAAGTTCTATAAAGTGGTAAACATAATATTAAAACTATAATAACCATGAGCGTGAGCATTAGGATCGGGAATGGGATAAAGTTTCAATATTTACTTTTTTTTGATGCACTATGGCTTATTTGCATAAATGTGATATGAATGTGAAATGTTCAATATGTTAGAAAATGGCAACAAGTGAGAGCGATCACGTTGAAGGAGGAAATGGAAATCACGTGTCGGATGTGTCATTGGAAGAAATGAGGACAAGACTCGATGCTTTGCGAAGTGATCCGATTTTCGGAGAAGCCACCGGAGACGTTGCTAACGATAATAGAACGGACTTATTAAGACTTGTAATGATGGAACTCTTGCAAGGAAATCGACAAAAGCCTAAATCAGATCAAGAAGAATGCTCTAACATGTTTAAGCGATTTTCTGCTCACAAACCACCAACCTATGATGGCAAACCGGATCCTACCGAGTTCGAAGAATGGATTAATCATATGGAGAAACTATTTGACGCTACTCAGTGCCCCGAGAAATGGAAGGTGAATTTCGCAGTATTCTATCTGAAAGGGCAAGCAGACCGTTGGGGAAGACTGCAAAGGGAATTCAAAGCCAACCCGGCTTTGGATGGGAAAATCTGAAGGGAGCAATGAGAAATCAGTTTTTCCCCCAGAGCCTGCAGCTCAAAATGGAATCTTAATTCATCCATCTCAAGCAAAGGAATAAGTCTGTGTTAGAGTATGCTGTTAAATTCAACGAGCTTGCTCGATTTGCTCCTGACTTAGTGTCTACAGATCGACAGAGGATGAACCGCTTTGAAAAAGGCCTTAATCTTGACCTTCAGGAGAAACTTGCAGCACACATGAGTACATCATTCCAGGATTTGTATGATAGGGCTATCAACGTTGAAAGAAAAAGCAAGCTTCGAAAGGAGATCTTTGAGAACGGGAAAAGAAAGAAGAATTTTCAAAACCAACCCAACAATGGATCATTCACGAGGCAAGAAACTGGAAACCGAAGTGGAAATTTCGGAAACCAGAATCAAACTCGAAAATGCTCTATGTGCGAAAAGTGGAACCATACTGAGAAGGAATGTCGAGCTGGTACAAAGGAATGCTACAAGTGCGGAAGTAAAGATCACATGATCCGATATTGCCCTCAATGGCGTCAAGGACAAGCCAACGGGAGAAATGAACCATCTGGTCAGAACCGTGGAAATGGTGGTGCTACAAACCGTAACCCTCCCCGTGGACCTCCCCAAGCTGAAGAAGCTGAAGCTGATGATACTGTCATTACTGGTACTTATCCTGTCAATTCTATACCTGCTTATGTTCTTTTCGACTCTGGAGCTTCACATTCATTTGTCTCTGCATCATTTGCTAAAAATTTGAAAATAAAACCATGCTCTCAATTCTCTCTTATGTCTGTTGCTCTCCCAAATGGAGAATCTATCTCATGTGATGTCATATATAGGAATTGCCCTATCCTAATAGGAGGTTGTGAATTTCTAGTTGACCTAGTTCAATTTGAATTAACCGACTTTGATGTGATCTTGGGTATGAATTGGTTATCCAAACACAAAGCCGACATAAATTGCCTTAACCATGAAATAACCCTTAATAAACCAGACGGAAGTAAGGTATCTTATCGAAGAAGAAAAACCAAACCCAAAATCGTCTCAACCGCAAAAGCCTTCAAACTACTCATGACTGGTTGTCAGGGATACCTTTGCAACATGGTAGACCTGACGACCCCTGAGCCTTCTACGTGTCCGACATTCCCACGTTTGTGAATATCCCGACGTATTCCCGGAAAGAGATACGGCATGCGCCACCACAAAGAGAAATAGATTTTAGCATTGACTCGATTCCAGGATCCGCCCCTATATCTAAGGCACCTTACAGAATGGCACCAGCCGAGTTGCAAGAATTAAAGAAGCAACTAGATGAATTACTCGAGAAAGGGTATACTCGACCTAGTGTATCACCTTGGGGTGCACCAGTGTTATTTGTGAAAAAGAAAGATGGAAGCTTAAGATTATGCATTGATTATCGGGAGTTAAACAAGATCACCATCAAGAATAAATATCCACTACCCCGTATCGATGACCTTTTTGATCAGCTTCGAGGAGTCAGCACCTTCTCGAAGATCGATTTGAGATCTGGATACCATCAACTCCGAATCAAACCCGAAGATATTCCAAAAACCGCTTTCAGAACCCGATATGGTCATTATGAGTTTACGGTAATGCCATTTGGACTAACCAATGCTCCTGCTGTTTTTATGGACTTGATGAACCGAGTTTTCAAACCCTACCTCGACAAATTCGTAGTGGTGCTCATTGACGACATATTGGTGTTCTCAAGAAGTTCGAGTGAACATGAAGAGCATTTGAGAAAGGTATTGGAGGTATTAAGGGAGAACAAGTTATATGCAAAGTTGAAGAAATGTGAATTCTGGTTGAAAGAAGTCGCCTTCTTAGGGCACATTATTTCGGAGAATGGAATCTCTGTTGACCCACAAAAGATAAAGGCTATAATGGAGTGGCCTAGACCCACCAATGTCACAAAAATCCAAAGTTTTATGGGCTTAGCTGGTTATTATCGAAGATTTGTCCAGGACTTCTCCAAAATTGCTTCACCCATAACTCGATTGGTAGATAAGTCTGTCAAATTTGAATGGAGCGATGAAAGTGAAGCAGCTTTTCAGGAGTTAAAGAAGCGTCTTACCTCTGCCCCTGTCCTCACCATTCCCTAAGCATGGATTAGGGTGCGTCTTAATGCAAAACGATAAGGTAATAGCCTATGCTTCCCGACAACTAAAACCACATGAACAAAACTACCCAACCCATGATCTGGAACTAGCAGCTGTTGTGTTTGCTCTCAAAATATGGCGACACTATCTCTATGGTGTTCCGTGCAAGATCTTCACCGACCACAAAAGTCTCAAATATATTTTCACACAAAAAGAGCTAAACTTGAGACAACGTAGGTGGCTAGAACTTCTCAAAGATTATGACCTCGATATTCAATATCATCCTGGCAAGGCTAATGTTGTAGCTGATGCCTTAAGCCGAAAGTCCCACTTAAGCACCATCCTAACCCTACCCAAAGCTATCCAAAAGGATCTATGGAAGATGGGAGTGGAGATCATTCAAAGGAAAGGAGATGCATGCTTGAATGCGTTGGAGTTAAGGCCGACATTGTTGGAAGAAATAAAGGAAGCGCAAAGTGAAGATATGGAGTTAGAGAAAATAAAGGATGATGTAAGGAAAAGGAAGTCACCAAGATTTGTGATTCAAGAAGATGGTACTCTAAGATTCCAAGGAAGGTTATGTGTTCCTAATAATGAGTCATTAAAAAGGAAAATTCTAGAAGAGACTCATAACAGTCCTTTCTCGGTACACCCTGGAGGAAATAAGTTATATAAGGATTTGAAGCAAACATTCTGGTGGAGTAATATGAAGCAAGAAGTTGCAGAATTCGTTTCAAAATGCCTGACTTGTCAAAGAATAAAGATCGAGCACCATAGGCCCGCAGGGTTGCTACAACCATTAGATGTCCCCACTTAGAAATGGGATTCGATTTCAATGGATTTTATTATGGGATTACCACCATCATCTAGAGGCATGAATTCTATTTGGGTAATTGTGGATAGATTGACAAAATCCGCACATTTCTTAGCTATAAGGAATAATTGGAGCTTGGATAAGCTAGCGGAGTTATATATGAACACAATTGTCAGACTACATGGAGTCCCGAGTTCAATTGTATCTGATCGAGACTCATGATTCCAGGCGAAGTTTTGGAAGGAATTTCAGAAAGCTCTTGGCACTAGACTTGATTTCAGTACCGCTTTTCACCCAGCAACCGATGGTTAGACAGAACGAACAATTCAGACTCTCGAAGATATGTTAAGGGCATGTATATTAGGTTTCCAAGGAAGCTGGGAGAAATATTTGCCACTGGTAGAATTTTCTTATAACAACAGCTATCAAGCTGGCATTGGGATGGCACCCTATGAAGCACTCTATGGGAGACGGTGTAGAACACCCCTTTGTTGGAGTGATATAGACGAAGCTAGAATGATTGGGCCTGACTTGATACAAGAAACGACAGAAAAAGTAAGATTGATTCAAACCAGAATCAAGGCTGCTCAGAGTCGACAAAAGAGCTATGTAGATCGACGAAGGAGACCACTAGAATTCATGGTTGGTGATCATGTTTTCCTGAAAGTCTCACCTACTAAAGGTGTTATGAGATTTGGGCAATCCGGCAAACTAAGTCCGAGATATATAGGCCCATATGAGATTCTGGAGCGAGTCAACGAAGTAGATTATTGCTTGGCACTGCCGACAAACTTGGATAAGGTTCACAATGTCTTTCATGTGTCAATGCTGCGAAAATGTATACCAGATCCTAATCATGTGATTAGACACGAGCCCTTAGAGCTTAGAAATGACCTAACGTATGAAGAAAGACCGATCGAAATTCTCGATCGACGAGAAAAACAACTTAGGAATAAAGTAATCCCTGTGGTAAAAATCCTATGGGCTAACCATTCGTCGTCAAAAGCCACTTGGGAAGTAGAAGATCAGATGAAAACGAAATACCCTCACCTATTTGCTTAGATGATGATTTTGTGAAGTTACTCTCAATATGCATGTGAATACTTGACTTTGAAATTATGCGCTTGTATACATATGAGTTAATGAAAAAATGATAATTAGCTATCATTATTAAGTTTCGAGGACGAAACTTTTTCTAAGGGGGAGAGGATGTAATATCCCGAAAATTTAAACTTGCTTAAATTAAATAATAATAACTATTGGTTAATATTTTCCTTTAATCATAAGTTATGATTGAAATTTTGTTACTCTATATCCAAGTAATGGATAAATAGTTCGTTCGTTAAATATATATATTATGTATGGCAAGAGTTGCAAATAATAACAAGTTATGTTAGATTAAATAATAAACAAATTAATTACTACACAAATTGATGGCATAAAAAGGAAAAGAAAAGGAGAAAATAAAAGAATTAAAAAAAAAAAACAAAAACTAAGCACAACTACTGTTTCCATCTCCATTTTCCTCACAAGAAGATCCGACACTGAATTTAAATTCAAGACTCAATATTTTCATACAAAAAAACTCAAACCCAATTAAAAACACCAATTCAAACCAAACTCTCCCAAAAATTCAATTTTTTTACCAATTTCATCAACACAATTCACAAAAATTAAACCCCAACAATGGCTATAAATAGCCATGGTTATAGCCATGGTTGCTCCCCCATTATCACCCATTCACAATCGTAAACACCTCGCCGGAAATATATTGTCTTCATCAGAAACCACCACCAAAAACGCCCCCCAAGCCTCTGTTTTTTTTCGCAACCCCTCTCTTTCCTCTGTTTCGAGTTACCATAACTCGCACCACCACGCTGCTGCCACACCACAACCGGCACTACCGAAGCGCCACCCTCCGGCCTCAGTTGCGGCAACCAGCGCGCCTCCTGTGCGCCACCACCGCACCGCCAACCACCCGCATACCTGTATTTTCCCTCGTTCGCCCACCCTTCCTCTCGCCCAACTTTCTTTCTCTCTCGCGCTCCCCTTTCTGCCTCCTCGTGCGCCGACGATCCTAGCCCAAAGACCACCGGACCTCCGCGCCTCCGGCCACGTAGCCTCGCCACCCCGTTGTTGTCGGAGCTCCACCACGCCGCACCCAACCTCCTTCCTTCCTCCACTGTTTTTTTTCGTGACTGCTGTGTGAGCAGGAGGTATGAAAAATACCTCTTCACTGTTATTTTAATCTTTGACTTCTCTTTTATAGTTTGAGCCCAAGTATAACCCATCTTTAGTTAACCATAATATGGGCCTAAAATTTGATTTTAGTTTTAGTTAAACCAACCAACAAAATTCATATGCTTAATTTGTTAGGCTTAATGAATATTTCATAGTTGAGTTAATTTACTTAGTATTATGAATTTTACGATTAACTTGCTTAAGATAACTAAAATTGTTTTACCACTTGTTGAAGATAATTTACTTAATGTACATAGTAGTATAACTAAATCGTAAGTAAAATGATAATTCTAATAATTAAAGTAACGTAAGCTTAAATAATGAATATATGTAGCGTCAACAACGATATTCAATAATAAAAGTATTAATAATAACTAAAGGTCGTATGTTAAAATAAATCGAATATTTATATTTTTGTTGCGCCATTTCATGGTTAGATTAAAAGGAAAGGACATTACAGCCTCCCCCGGCTTTCAAGGTTATTAAGCAGGAATCGAGGTAACATCTATTGCTAACACCCACGATCCCCTACGAAATGTGTTTGTGAAATGACGTTTATAGTTCTGTTAAGGATTTTGTGATGTGATTTTTTACATGGATTGTGGGATACTTAAATTGTTTTCGAATGAGTTTCGTAAATGATGATCTTATGAGCTACTGATGCTCAAGTATGATTCATGAAAGATTTATGGCTTATGCCGATGAATGCTAAACAAACGAAACATGATAAATAAAAGTGAAAGAGGTTCTGGCAGTATAATGTTACGCTTATCTACTTTATGGTCGTGCACGTACCTTCGCACCGCCGTACACCCAACAAGGGAGCCGGGCTCCTTGAGGGGTACCGCATGTTATGTTACTACTTTATTTTGGTGCGAGCGGTGTATCCAACAAGGGAGTTGGGCTCCTTGAGGATCATCGCATGGTGGTGTATCCAACAAGGGAGCTGGGCTCCTTGAGGATCATCACATGGTGGGAGACGTCCCGCATGTCTATACTTGCCAGTTACCATGTTAAAATATGAAAAGATAATGGGAACTTAGGAAGTATCAAGACGCTATTTATAATTGTTTACTTTGCTATTATTTCAATATGGATTTGAAATATGTTTTACTATATTCTCTTCTCCCTGTTTGCAAATAAAATAAATTGAAATAAATTTACGTTGTTAGGGTAGTATGTTACTGAGCTTCGGCTCACGATGTTGCTTTTGGTTTTAGGTACTGATGAAGGTGACGGGATGGCGTAGAAGTGAGGATGATCAATCACTTTACATCTATGAATACTATTTTGGTTGTGTAATCTAAACTTATGATTACTAGAACATGAACTCAGTTTAACTATAGCTACGTAGTTATCTATGCTTAGCTATTTATATCTATATAATTAAGATGCTTATGAGCTTTAATGATTATAATATGTTTAGCGTCATGAACGAATGTTTGCCTTGTATTTTCCCGAACGGAAAATACGGCAGTAGCGCACCGACCATCTAAGTTCCGTTGCTAACAATGGATTATTTAACTTAAAAATGATGTTTAGAGGTCGGGGCGTTACAATATGGTTTGCATTTTTTTAGAGGAAGAGGTGTTGTATATAAGAATGAGATTCTGACACTTGTTTGTTTTTATATATTTACTTTATTATATATAATGTCTAATATTTATCTAATTAGATTACATAATAATGTTATAGTATTATCTTCTTTACAACAGTAACTAGGTTATATATATATACTTCCTCCATTTCATATAATTTATATAAAACTTCCTTTTTTAACATCAAAACGAATTTTCACCATTATATAGGAAAAACATAGTCATATGAGTTTTTGTATTGATCTCGATGTGTAGCTTTAAATATCAATTTTTTCTATAATTGATACTAATACATAATTGAAGATATTAATCGTCAAAAAAATGCGTTGAATACAACGAAATTACAAATGTTGCAAGAATTATGAAACAAACGAAGTATGTATCTATGTCACATGTTTGGAAACATTGCATACTTCTATATATAAACATATATAGCTAGTAGCTATTCCATTACTTCATAAACGCATAAGCTATAGAAAATAGATTGTCTGTCTACAGTTGTATTATACAATCAATCATCTTCATTCTTTAGGTCTATCTATTAATAATATTTCAGATGAGACCATAGGTTCTAACATAAGAACTAATATACTCTCTTTATTCGAGATTAAGAGTCACATTGATAGTATAACTTGAACTAATCATGTGACGGCAAAATCCGAACAAAAACAATATATTTTCGTCCAAATGTTAGAGTTCAAACTAATATTATACAACAAACAACACAAAAATATAAATCAATGATAGATAGATTCATCAAAGCAACATAGTTAAGCGGCAGATGGAGCCAACATATAGTAGGCATTGTTAAATTCCGATAACGCCGCCTTTAGTAATTGGAGTTTTACTTCCTCTGTCTTGTAGTCAAGTGACTTATCATCATAAATATCCCACCACTTCTTAACCAATACTTGTATGTCTTCTCTCTCCATGTTTTCTTCTTCACCTGTATACCTCCATGGTTTTGATCCCTACATTTTTTTAGAAAATTCAAAAAAGATTTGTATTAGACAATTGAAACATATATTTATTTAGAATAACATTAAGATAGTGAATATTTTGGATTAGTGGTTACTTACAGCAGCACAATAGTGAACCACTTTGGCATCATTAAGCACAATGTTTTCAGGGTGACGCCATAACATGGCTAACACAAGGTTGTAAATCGGAGGAATGGGCTTGTATATGTTCCTGAAGTACATGTTAAGAAAGTCCTGCATGATGTGCCACAAATTAGCCAAACTTTGACTTTGTTAAACAACAAAACCTTATAAAGATATAAAGGTTTAAGTTCAATAACTACTCAAGTTTAATCTGTTTTGAAGATCAAAGTTCATGAACTATATGGCATTTGTTCAACCATATATTAGAGAAATTTTATTACGTGAGATCTTATTATATACAAAGTATGTCTCAATATGTAATTTTATAATATCAACTTTATAACTCTTATAAATATTAGTTATAGATATTATTAGTTGCAAATACTAACTGTTAAAAGATTGGTCTTAGAGACAGTGAAAAAGTAAATGTAACAAAGATATTCAGTGTACAAGATCGGCATCTGATCTCAAATTTTGATCACCAAAAACCAAGAGGCTTTACCAGTTAAACAAGATGAGATAATCTATATATTTATTGCATTTATGTTTTATACGACAATTGACATGCTCAATTTAATTATACATCCTCTATTTCTTTTTGCAAAAGTTTCATTTAATCACTATATATGTATAAAACAATTGTCATTAGTAGCACATGCATTAGAGAGCATGGAAAATCAAATTAAATTTTTTTGGATATGTGAATCTAATTCAATATATATTTTCAGAATAACAGAATTCAATAGTTTTTAACTAATTGCTAATTCAAATATTAATTGTTAAAATAGTGTACTAGAGAACATGAAAAATCAAAATTATCATATTTATAAGAAGTGGATGAAGTATTTATTAATTTTAAAAAATTCATATAAAAATCGATGATTTTAATTTACCTGCTCAGCAAAGGGGGTGGGTGTGGTGGTTTTGACAGTGTTGAGAAGATCATGGTAAGTGGACATTTTGGGCTCAAACACAAACATTCCAGCATTAAAGTAAAGAGCAGGCCTTGGGCCCAAGTTGTCCTCAGCCCATTGGACTTTGTTTGGGCATTGTTGGCAGTACCCAATCTTATATTGAGGAGTGTGGCTCCAAGTCTTCTCACAAAAGCAGTCCATCACAGCATAAAAATAGCCATCGGGTAAGTCAAAAAGGTGGTCAATGTTGTCAAACACTTGGATATCTCCATCCAAGTATATCATCTTGCTAAACTCCACAAACTGCCATAAAAAAGGGAAAGTTCAAAAGCATTATTAACATCAGAAAAATAAATTTTTGAGCGGAAATAAATAAAAAGCATGCTATGACTCTAATTTTCATTGGAAAAGCTAAAAAATCAAAAGAATGAAGTTTGGCCTAGTGGTTATGAGACCCTCCTCCCCCATCTGATATGTGACAAGGGTTCGATCATCACCCTTTACAAGAAGGATTCCCAATTTCCCCCCTTATGAATTTCCCTTGCCCAAAAAAAAAAGCTAAAAAAATAATATTGAAATTATTATGATGGAAGTTATTATTTAGTTATTGTCACTTATTAAAAAAAAAAAAGGAAGAAGTAATATAAAAGGTCTCTTTATAGACTCTATAGAGATGAGTCACAACTCAAAATAATCCTAAAAGTTATTTTTACGTTGGATGAGCAATATAAAATTGACCATCTCAATCTTTCTTTTACATGAAATTTACCAAAGTAGCTAGTTTTCAAGCATGCATGAACATTCGGCCCCAATAATAATCGAAAAACAAAGTATGGGTATAAAAAGTCTCCTCATGATAATAGTCAATAGATTATGCATACTTGATAAAACGACGTGGCCCCTTCAAGTACATGTGTGGGGGTACTTTTGTTATAATTATTGTTTTTATATAAGGTAAATGGGAATAACAATTAGTTTAATAAAAATCGTAAAAGTTACTCGGAATAGAAGAGTATATAATAATGAAATAATATATTAAAATACATATAAAACAAAACAAATAGAAATAAAATTTTGTAATATGATCACAGATCACTAGTTACATGGTTTGACAACAGACTAGTTGTTGATGCATATTTAAGGGTTAAACTAAACATTTGATTATATAAATATGCATGCGTTACCATCTTTATGTTGTACTTCCACGCAACAATACCGAATATATATACTATATTACTATTTTAGTATGTACTATGTACTCCTTATTAAAAAAATAAAGTGCAAAGTTGACAAGAAAAAGCTAGGCAATACCTCCCAAATTCTGAGCTTGGAGTAGTTAATGACATAATAAGGCATAGCAAATTGAGTCTGGTTTTCAGGTGGATAAACAGGCTCAATTTCACGAACTACACAGCCTTGGGACACCAATATGTTGCGGTGCTCCGGCGGAACATCCGGCAAAACCGCCACCACCAACGGATAACGACTCTTGGCTTTCCTTAAACCCTTGGCAAGCCCTACAACTCCTTTGACATAGTCACCATTGCCTGCTAAAAATGTTATATAAGCTCTCATGTGTGTCTCATCTTTTGCGCTCATCATGTTCAAGATTTTGGAAGCCATTTTTGAAGGATATATATATGTACTGAGTGAAAATTATACTAATTGGATGATGGAAATTTGTGTGTTTAATTTGTAGGTGTTGTGAGAGAATAATTAATGTGTTTAAAGATGTTATTTTTTGTGTAAGTAATGTGTATATGGCAGCTGGGAACTGAAGATAGGCCTTGTTTATATAGAAGTTTTGGAGGGGGTAAAAGAGTAAGTGTAACCTAAAATCTGCTTTCCACGTATGTTCATTTAAGGAAAAAAATATACACTCAAACAGTCAAAATCATATCCATTTTCACCTAAATTCTATTTAATTGTACTTTTAAACTTTTAATTTTTATGTCATGAATATCAAGTAACTTATTTAGTAACTATTAAGGGTCATACTAATGACTTGTAGATTATTTTTTTAAAAAGCAGTGTGAATGAGTGCGTCTTGGATGTAACATGTTACACTATATATAAATTATTGTGTAACATGGCTAATGACATAAACTTTAACAATAATGACATGGACTATATATATAATGGCATGAAACTCATGTCATTATGTAATTTATTTCATGTCATTTGAGTTTTTTTTAACAAAAGAAGTTGTGGTTTGTGAATTGCTACACCATAAATTACGGTGTAATAGTTATACCCAAGAATTTGTGGGTGTGAATTCTCGTTTTGATAGCTAAATAGACTGGGTCATCCGATTGAATCCTTTGTGCACTTAAAGTGTCACTTAGTATTGATCATCCAACTTGAGAATCACCATATGTCTTTGTTTTGTAAGGAAGACACATAAGGATAAGTAATAACGTAAAGAGTCTGGATCCTCTAATAGAGTTTTAATAGAACTCTAGAAGATAGAGTTGAATCAGAACCATACATTTTAAAATCAATGGTTCATATGGGTAGGAAGGGGAAAATTAGGAGGAGGATTTTGATGAGGAAAAATAAGGGGGATTTCGGAAAGATAATATTGTAGGAACGTAAACTGGTAACTAATTTGATACACTTAACTGACAAACATGGCGTGAGAAGATCACTGCCCTAAAGTTGAATTTGCCCCGCCACAACACACGAACTCACAGCAATCAACCTCCAGGGATACACGGTTTCTGCGTTTTCGGTGTTGACAGAAAAGCATATTGAGAACGATCTTGAATATTTCCCAGAATAATGGAGGAGAAAGAAGGAGAGAAGATGTAATTGTGTGATTCTGTGTTCTCAAAGAATCCCAGAACACTGGTATTTAAAGGGAGAGGAAAACCGGTCAATAAATGGGGAAGATAATGGTAGCAGATCAGGAGAGAAATTAGGGAAAAACCGTAATCTAAAGAGAGAATTAGGGGAAAAACGGTAACTTTAGACTGATAAAATCGGACATTAAAAGCTGACAGATTTTTGACCCAAAAAGATAGTTAAGTTAAGTTTATTCCCCAAAGCCCAAAGTTTATTCCCTAAAGCCCAAGGCCCTGGCCCGGACTGGGCGGGCGGTGGCGGCGCGCGTGTGGCAAACCACACATCACCACAAACCTACTAAAAGCCTCATTGCTACTCAACTCAAAGGGTTGAGGAAGAGTAATGGTTATAAACCTTACTCTTCCCTTATGTTCTTTCAATGTGGAACAAATGACAAAAATGACTTTACATATTCTTTTGAAGCAAACTTAGAGATTCTACTATAAACTCCAACAATCCCCCACATGAATCAAAACAAGAAAGCATAAAGAAACGGGGCTGAAAAAGATGATCTGGGCAATAGATACTAGGTTTTGAAGTATCAATGTCTTATGGACTTGAATTGACACTCAGTACATACAAATATGTCTTATTGTCGTAATAGGTAGATTTCTCTTTGAACCTTTCACGAGGTTAGCAAACCATAGATGCGCACTCAACCATTTTCAAATCAAAAAACGTTCTCGCAATTGTAATATCGATGCCCCACAATTAGCCTGGATTCTCATGAATGCTTTAGAGAGCCTAAGCCTTCTGACTCTCAAAGGGGATTGGGCGTAACCCCCCACATTCACATAGGTAAGTTCATCAAGTTTGTACTGTCACAAACCACCTTAAGTAAGGCTATGAACTTATTAAGAGCTCTATGCTCAACCTTAATTACACATATAACAGTAGGTTAAAACAAAATACTAGTACATCACTTTTATTAATAGGAATGGTAGTAGTATACAATAACTTGAGTTCTTTTGTGATTTCGTTTGACCCTTTGAACTTAGGAATTCCTAAGGGTATCCATCACAATTCACTCCACAATAGGCTTTAAACCCATTCTTTGTGCTGACTCCAGCACCATTTTTCTACAAAGGTCTTTGGTGAGAGGATCAACAATATTCCTCTTTGACTTTACATACTCGAGTGACAACACATTATTTTTAACTAAATTTCGAACTATGGCATGCCTTAAGCGAATATGTCTTCTCTTTCCATTATAGGCCTGATTATTCGCTACTCTAATTGCTGCTTGCGAGTCACACCGCATAGAAACTGATGGAGCTGGCTTCCCCCACAATGGAATATCAGCAAGCAAACTTAGATTCCATTGTAGATTTGGCAATACATGTTTGCTTTGATGATTTCCATGATATAGCTCCACCAGCAAGAGTAAAAACATAACCGCTAGTAGATTGAATTTCATCATTATCCGACACCCAATTGGCATCACAAAATCCTTCAAGAACACAAGGTGTCCTTTGATAATGCAGACCCCAATTGATAGTGCCTTTTAGATACTTCAACAATCTAATCAAGGCAACCCAATGCTCTCGATTAGGATTGTGAGTATACCTGCTCAATCTATTAACAACATAAGCTATATCAGGTCTAGTATAATCCATCAAGAACATTACACTACCAATTATTTTTGCATATTATTCTTGGGATATACTATCACCTTTATTCTTTTTCAAATGAATACTAGAATCATATGGGGTTTTCACGGGAATGCAATCAAATTGATCAAACTTCTTTAATATTTTCTCAACATAATGAGATTGATTTAAAGATATCCCATATGACGTTCTAGTAATTTTTATTCCAAGAATAACATCAGCCTCTCCTAAATCCTTCATCTCAAAACAAGAATTTAGGAAACTCTTAGTTGCATTTACTACGTCTATATTGGTCCCAAAAATTAACATATCATCCACATATAGACATATGAAAACACAACCAAGCTCGTCAATTTTGGAATAAACACAAGCATCAGAATCATTTACTAAAAAACCATTTGAAGTAATAGTTTGATGAAATTTATCATACCATTGTTTTGGTGCTTGTTTTAAACCATACAAAGATCTAATAATCTTACATACCTTGTTCTCTTGACTAGGAACCTCACATCCTTCAGGTTGCTTCAGATAGATCTCCTCATTTAACTCATCATTCAAAAATGCAGTTTTCACATTCATTTGATGCACAATCAAATCATGAATAGATGCAAGTGCAATTAATGCTCTAATGGTGGCTACCTTGGTCACCGGAGAATATGTATCAAAGAAGTCTAAACCGTGTTTTTGACGATGCCCTCCAACTACAAGTCTAGTCTTATACTTGTCTAAAGACCCATCAGGCTTGCATTTCTTCGTAAAGATCCATCTACTACTTAGGGCCTTACAACCTCTAGGAAGGTCTGACAAAATTCAAGTATTATTACTCATAATAGACTCTATTTCACTGTTAATAGCCTCTAACCAAAAACTTGAGTCTACAGATCTCATGGCCTCAGCATAGGTTCTCGGGTTCTCTTCCAATACAAACGCATTGACATCTTGCTCATCTAAACAATCTCTTTCAGCTCGAAAGGTAGTAATAAAATCAGGTCTGAAACTAGACTCAATTCTAGCTCTTTTACTCCTTCTAGGTTCCAAGGTCTCACCAGATGATGCAATGTCATGATGCAAAGAAGAAGAAGATGCAGCAGGCAAGCATGATGGTACACTAACTTTCATAGGAAAAACATGCTCAAAGAATTTAACATCCCTTGACTCTCTAATAGGACCAAAACCAGATGCATTCTTAAGAATGAGTCTATATGCAGCACTATTAGAAGCATAACCAATAAAGATACCATCTACAGTCTTAGGTCCAATCTTACTCCTTTCAAAGTCAGGAAGTCCTATTTTACCCAAACACCCCCACACTTTGAGGTAACCCAAATTAGGCTTGTATCCTTTCCACAATTCATAGGGTGTCTTATCTAACTTCTAATGGGGAACTCGGTTAAGAACATAGCAAGCAGAAGGAATAGCCTCACCCACATGTTAGTAGGCATACCTGAACTAATAAGCATCGCATTCATCATATCCTTAAGAGTTCTATTTTTCTGCTCAGCTATTCCATTTTGTTCGGGTGTATAGGGAGTTGTAACCTCATGAATAATCTCATTAGACTCACAAAATTTCTTAAGGGAAACTCCATCATATTCTCCACCCCTATCTGATCTCACCTTCTTAATCTTAAGGTCCAATTGGTTCTCAACTTCGGCTTTATAAATTAGAAATTTCTCTTCAGCCTCATCCTTAGAACTCAATAAATAAAACTTAGTATAACGTGAGAAGTCATCAACAAATGTAATATAATACTTTTTTCCTCCCCTACTCATGGAATTCTTAAAGTCACCTAAATCACTATGGACTAACTCTAATAAAGTAGAGGAACGAGATACATTTTTGTTGAATGCTTTCTTAGGGTGCTTAGCTTTTACACATACTTCACATTTCTCAAAACATGTAATGCTAAGTCAGGAATAAGACTAAGTTGTTTTAGCCTTTTAATAGATGCAACATTCACATGACCTAGTCTAAAATGCCATAAAGCAACAGACTCAGCAATATAAACGAAAGCAGTAGAGTTCTTATTATCAATAACAACATCCAAAATAAAAAGTCCAGCATTACAAAAGCTTTTACCCACAAAAACACCATTTCTGGTTAATACAAGTTTATCAGATTCAAAAGCTAACTTGATCCCAGCTTTGTTTAAAAGAGAACCAGAAATGAGGTTTCTGCGGATGTCGGAAACATGCAAAACATTCTGCAAAGCAATGGTTTTCCCAGAAGTTAATTTCAGGAAAACCTTTCCTTTGCCTAGAACACTCACAGTGCTTGAGTTGCCCATGAAGACACATTCTCCTTCTGAAACTTTGTTGTAGTCCTAGAACATTTCCTTGTTGGCGCAGATGTGACCGGTTGCACCAGTATCCACGATCCATTCAGAATCATTGCTTACCAGATTGACCTCATACACCACAGCAACAATGATGTCATCTTCAGCAAGGTTGGCTTGAGCTTTGTTGTCTTTTGCTTTGTTTGGAGCTTCCTTTCTTTGACGACAATCCTTGGCAGCATGCCCATACTTACCACAAACGAAGAAACTTCCCTTAAACTGACATTTTCCCTTGAAGTTGTTATAGTTCTGCCTTGTACCATGAAACTGATTTGGACCCTTACCTTTTGGTCCTTTACCCGTAGCAACTTTATTTTCCACAAGATTAGCAGAAGAGGAAGAATGATCAACTGATTTCCCTTTGATTTGGATACGATTCTGCTCCTCAATCTTAATGTGGGAATTCTTGAAGGGTAAAGTCTTTCTGCCTATGTTTCAAGGAATGAACAAAATTTTCCCAGGAAGGAGGTAATTTCTCAAGTAAACAGATGGCTTGGAACAGATTAGGAATGGCCATACCCTCAGCCACAATATCAGCACACAAATGTTCATACTCATGAACTTGATCTAGCATAGGTTTATCATCAGACGTAGAAAACTTCAACCAACGATTACAAGCATATTTCTTAGTCCCAAAATCATCAGTACCATACTTAGCATTCAAAGCATCCCAAATATCCTTAGCATTTTTCGACTTACTATAAATCATGTAAAGGGCAGAAGTCATATAATGCAGTAACATCCCACGACAAGTCTTATTATCTTTCACAAAATCCCTAACAGAATTCTCAGGAGCAGCAACAGTAGACAAACAATAATCAACCCCAATTTGACCCAAGAAATATTCCATCTTATCAGACCACATCTTATAATTTTTCCCATCAAAAGGTTCTAACTTAGACATACCAGAGACAAAAGGATTGGTAATAGGGACAACATTAAAAATACGCACATTATCATCAGGAATTTGACCAGCCATAGTTCCGTAAAACAGATAAAATAAAAAATTCAACTTTAGAATGTAGGAACGTAAACTGGTAACTAATTTGATACACTTAACTGACAACCGTGGCGTGAGAAGATCACTGCCCTAAAGTTGAATTTGCCCCGCAACAACACACGGACTCACAGCAATCAACATCCAAAGATACACGGTTTCTGCGTTTTCGGTGTTGACAGAAAAGCAGATTGAGAACGATCTTGAATATTTCCCAGAATAATGGAGGAGAAAGAAAGAGAGAAGATGTAATGCAGTTATTTTGTCATGCACAACATTTTTGACGTACTCACTTTATATTCTGGTTCGGAGGATTTCGATGAAGTAAGTTTTTGTTCACTTATTATTCATTTCATATTTTATATATTTAACTATTTAAGACTAACTTTGGTGAATTATTTTCAGGTTGCTCGTACCTTTACCCGCGATCCTTATATGGAAGATCAAATCAATGAGGTGAAAAATAAGTGGGCAATATACTTTATTGATAATTGCATTGCGTAGGTTAGTTAATGTTAATTTTCTTTGCTTCTCTCATCCTTACAACGAATATAATTTAGTGCAACTTGTACCCACCAACATTATAGTATTAACTTGGATTTCATGATATATATATATATATATATATATATATATATATATATATATATATATATATATATATATATATATATATATATATATATATATATATATATATATATATGTTGGATTCGCATGATATCTATGTTGGATTGAATCGTATTTATTTCTTGTTGAACTTGGAATTTGGATTGTGCGTGGAAGTTGGAGGAAAATTGGTTCTTAGAGGATGATGGATATTGGTTGTTGGTTGTTGGTTGTTGGTTGTTGGATGAATTTTGGATTATATGTTGGTTGTTGGATGAATTTTGGATGATGGATGGATATTGGATGAATTTTGGATGATGGATGGATGGTTGTTGCATATAATATTGTACAGGTTAATTCCCAATTATGGGTTTATCCAATTTACAAACGGAGCTCTGCCGAAATTTATGCAAAAAATATTCTGCTTGCTGCATTCTGCTTCTTGCATGAGGAGGTTGGTGGAACATACGTAAATATAAAATATTTTTTTTTTAAAAAAAAGCATTATATTGCTGCGGGTTTTCCTAGAAACCGTAGCAATATACTGTATTTTTTATAATAAAAAATATATATTGCTCCGGTTTCTGGGAAAAACCGCAGCAATATCCATAATTTTTATTATAAAAATAAAGTATATTGCTGCGGTTTTTCCCAGAAACCGCAGCAATTTACTTTATTTTTATAATAAAAAATTTGTATATTGCTGCGGTTTGTCCCATAAACCGCAGCAATATGTTGTAGTATTGCTGCGGTTTAAAACCGCAGCAACAGTTTAATTACCTATTGTTGCGCCGTTAATTGCTACGCGGTCAAAACCGCCGCAATAAGCCACTTAATGACCACAACAATAAGCATTTATTCTACTAGTGAACCTCCAGGAATACACGGTTTCTGTGTTTCCGGTGTTGACAGAAAAGCAGATTGAGAACGATCTTGAATATTGCCCAGAATAATGGAGGAGAAAGAAAAAGAGAAGATGTATTGTGTGTTTATGTGTTCTCAAAGAATCCCATAACACTGGTATTTAAAGGGAGAGGAAAACCAAACGAGATCAGAATAAGGCTGAAATCGTGGGAAAAACGGTCAATAAATGGGGAAGATAATGGCAGCAGACCAGGAGAGAAATTAGGGAAAAACTGTAATCTTAAGAGAGAGATTAGGGGAAAAAACGGTAACTTTAGACTGATAGAATCGGTCATTAAAAGCTGACAGAATTTTGACCCAAAAAGATAGTTAAGTTTATTCCCCAAGGCCCTAGCCCGGATCGGGCGGACGGTGCCGGCGCACGTGGTAACCACACATCACCACAAACCTACTAAAAGCCTCATTGCTACTCAACTCAAAAAGTAGAGGAAGAGTAATGGTTATAAACCTTACTCTTCTCTTATATTCTTTCAATGTGGGACAAAAGGCAAAAATGAATCTACATATTCTTTTGAAGCAAACTTAGAGATTCTACAATAAATTCCAACAAATATATGAGCCATTGATTTTTTATTCAACGGTTGATATTACTCGAACTTTATCTTGTAGAGTTATTTTAGAACTTTAGAGGATCCAAACACTAATACTAATGTAAAGGATAATTGAGCTCACATCTAAATATCATCTTTAAAGATATCTTTATTAAACTAAGAATCGTTGATAAGATAGAAAATATTTCCAATAGAAAATGATTTTCAGTGTAAACAAGTTAGTAGTTAAACTGAAGCTAATTCTTGAATATATATTCAAATTCTAGCCTCTGATTAGCCTAAGTACCTAAGTCCTAAGACATAAGAAGAGTACGATACCAAATGCATTGCATCTAATCTTTAGATGATTTGAATTATACTATTCCAAGTAAGGGCAAACCTTATTAGTTTGTTAGATATAATAGATATTTTGTCTAATATACTCATATAAAATGTCGTAATATAATGATTAGTTATTCAATTTTTGAATTAGAGGAGGTTCAAACCTTGGTCCTTTTAATTTATTTTGGTCCAAAATATGCCTCTAATTTTTATTTATGATGTAGTTACTTATTAGCATAAATCGGGTTACTATACTACTAGGATTACTCTATCATACTACACTCTACTTACCAACCTAAGCTTGGCCTAGTGGTAAGGAAAGAACCTTCCAACCTCAAGGTTGGGGGGTTCGATCACCATTAGGGCACTTTGGGAGAGGGCTTTCCCTTATCATCTCCCCCACTCTCAAAGTGTCTGCCCGCAAACCCAGGCCGGGTTAACCTGCGAGAGATTCCGATCTGACAGGGCCCTTCAACTTACCATGGGGTCCTTAGTGGGGCCCCAAAAAAAATACTACACTATACTTTAAAGGTGCACCAAGACGGACGACTAATTCTAAGATCCTTTTTGCAAAAACACTAATAATACTTGTAGCCTATTTCTTCCTTTTAATAGTTTAACTAGTATTTAAGCTCAGGCTATGTCCCGGGTAATTATAATTTTCATTTATTAATATTTAATTTAAAATTATAACACCGAAAACTTGTTATAAATGCTACCTACTATATTTGACAAGTAAAAAGAAAGGAATTTTCCTAAAATCTTATATCATGTATTTTCTGATCTTATAGCATGTATGTTTTAATTTTAAATTTTTATGTGGTTAAGATTTTAGTATATAAGTTTGAAGTCATGGGATCAAATTTTATATTATGTATTTTCTAATTTTTTTTATTGTATTTAGAGTACATAAATTAACTAAACACTTTAAGGGATAGTGCCATATGGCGCAATTTCTTGTTTAGAAAAGCCTTTTAATATATTAGTATAGATGCATTCTTTTCTAGAGTTATGAGTGGAACACTTGCTATAAATGGAGTACTATATTTGACAGAAAAAAGAAGGAAGTTTCCTAATGGTATCGCTTTGGTTTTTCTTCCAAACATCAATTTAGATATATTTGTCATTTGCCTCCTCCAATTTAGGAACTTATCTTTATCAGCCGACCACGGTTCTCTCCATCCACGGTCCAAAAATCATGCAATATTTGTAGTTTATATTAGTCACTAATCGCTAGTCAGTATATATCAGTCAATTCATGCATTGACACCTAAAATTCCAACCACCTTGTTGTTTCCTCTTTTCATGCACAAGATTGCTACAGAAAACGTTGTTAGTTATGGCAGTTAATATAAATGGGTCCCACAGCCCAAATGGTAAAAGACAATGGGCCACAAGAGTAATTAACTTCGTGTCCAGCTCCGGTGCCATATTCTCTCCACGTTACAAGATCTTACAATCTTTAGATTTGCTGCAGTTGTATTTAGTTTTGTTTGTTGACCCAAATTGTAGGATAATGACTAAGACTCCATTTATCTTTGGTGAGATACTGAGAAATGAGGTTATCCTCTGGATAAGGTTATAAATCAACCGACCTTAGGATAAAAACGACAAATTTGTTTCCATATTTAATGCCAAAATGGAGTAGGTATTGTGTTGTTTTCAACTCCACAAAATTGAGGAACAAGAAAAGGTTTGATCTTCTTCAACCAAAAAAGTCATCAAACCATTTTCATTTATTCTTGAACAAAAGTAATTATTGTAGGAACTGTTAACGATAGTAGAAACTGTCAATTGTTGTACAAGTTGTTAACTATGTTTGGTAAAACTAGCTTATTTTAGAAAAAGAACAAAATATATATATATATATATATATATATATATATATATATATATATATATATATATATATATATATATATTCAATCTTTAAAAACTACTTCTATCCCCTAAAACTAATATTTATAACTTTTTTTCAAAATAATAGTTCAATTGCCAAAAGCTACTTCAGACATTACTTCACTTAACACTATTTTTCACCATTATTAGAATCTTGGCTTAGTCCAAATACTAACAATCACTTCAAACGATATTGCCAAACACGCACCTAAGAGTTCTGAAAATTTTAATGTTTATGTTTATTCAATTGTTTAAAAGCTAAGTAGTTTTCGACGCAGACTAAAGGTCGAGTCACCATATGTAATTTGAGATTATCTCTTTTATTTTTGAGTTAAGGGCGATATATATTTTATTTCATATACTTCCTCCGTAAAAAGATAGATGTTACATTTTGACTTTCATGCTTGTCGATGCAGTACTTTGACCATTAATAACTTTAATGTGTATTAATAAAAATTATAAGAAGTTAATAGTATGAAAGTATACATTGAGATGAATCCAACAACATATCATATAGTAACGGATGATTTTATATAAAACTAAAAAAAATGCATGGTCAAATATAGTAGGTGAATAGTGTAATTTTCAAAGTGTGCCATCTATTTTGTTACGGAGGAAGTAGTTTGAAATTAGATTAGTTGCATCATCTGGTTTGAGATTACAATTTTATTTAAGCACCAATTATTTTATTGAAAAAGAAAATTTTTTAACATGGGCTATGAGTAGATTTAAGTAAGAGAAAAAAATTAGAGTCCGTTACAAGTAACTCAAATTCAGTTAGTAAACAATTCTAACTTCTTTCGATTGATTCACTTTTGTAGAAGAAGATACTAGTGGAATTCTTAATCTACAAAGCACCTGCAACTCGCTTCATACTTAAAAAAGAATTTGCTTCAACTTTCACGAATGATAAGGTTGGAGTTATTATTTAACTTTAGTAGTAAAATGAAGGAATATCTGAGGATCTTTCATGATACCTCTATTTTTGTCTTTTACAATCTCAAAGTGGGAGTAGTTGTGTAGAGACTCATTTTGCTCAGCTTTTCTTTCCTGTAGGAGATTTATCGCTCTATTATACTGTTTTTTTAATTGTTCAAGTTCAAATGAAAGTCTATGGTGTAACAAAGCAACTAACGAAACAAAGATAAGAGAAGGATTAATATAGAGATTTAACATTGGTCTACTAACAAGATATCAGCTACGTTCACACAGCAAGGAGAACTGATTTTATTAGGTTTAGAAGAGAGTACAGATTATAAAATTGTGAAAAAATCACCAGAGTGGGCCTGAGGATATATGATTTGAAAGGGTTTATATATTTCCCTGCTAATTATCTTATATAGAATGGGTCTAAAAACCGAACCCAAAACAGAGAATATATACTAAACAACATATACAAAAAAGCTATTTCAACGGTCTAAATTGTAATTTTATTTACTTCTTCATATGATTGTCTTACAATTCTAAATGTTCGATGAGTATAAACTTACAGTGGCCAGTGAATATAGCTCCCAATTGAATTATCTCTACAATTTGACAATTTTATTACACTTAAATTTGGAAATTTCAAGAATTATATAACCTTAATCATCTGTGTCCGCCACAAGTAGGACTCAATTCTAAAAATCAATGAGTACAATAAGCTACTATGTAATGCATAGACTTAAAGATAGGACAAAATCTAATTAGTTTAGACTAAATCGAAAACATTGGTTCAAATTTATCATCTATGGTTGACGAAAATGCATATCGACATCACTTGCTACACCCAGATCAATAGTTTGGCTGCTAGTTAAAGTTGGTGATGTTGGGTGCACTGAAGCCATAATTTGAGGTGTTGAGGCCAACATTGCCTATTATCTTGCCTAATATATAACCTAACAGAAGGCGTTTGTAAAGGAAAAGAGTGGTTCATAGAGAGAGCTAACATTACCTCTTCAACATTACAAATCCTACTCCTCGTTTTTTTAGACCTTTCCTCTCTCTAAAGCATTCTCTCCTCCCCAAACCCTAAAACACAAAGCTCTAGCCGCCTACCTCCCCTGGCTCGCCGGCTGCTGATCCCTTAGCCTATTCGCCGGCGAGCCACCACCGTCGAAGTCTAGTTGTAGTTTTAGTGTTAGGTTTTCCCTCCCCCTCCCATGCGTTTTCCCCCACCCCGCTTTTGTCGCCTCCTCCCACTTCCCTACCCCCTCCCCTGTGCGACGGTATTACCTCGTCCTCCCTGGTTTTCCGTCGTCAGTTCGTCCCATCCCCCTTCCTCTGTTCCCTTGTTTTTCGTCGTTAGTTTACCCCCTCCCCCGTTCGTAGTCGTCGGTCAAATAG
This sequence comes from Beta lomatogona, assembly GCA_947646795.1. Taxonomy (NCBI): domain Eukaryota; kingdom Viridiplantae; phylum Streptophyta; class Magnoliopsida; order Caryophyllales; family Amaranthaceae; genus Beta; species Beta lomatogona. The sequence goes on along the minus strand of CANSNZ010000529.1, from coordinate 2,620,753 downwards.
TTGCGTCGGGCTCCCCCTCCCCCTCCCCTGTGTAGTGTAGCTTTTCCCCTTCCCCTTTAATCTTAGGTCTTAGTGGTCAGTTCCCCTCCCCTTTTCCTTTTTCCTTGGTCTTAGTTCAGTTTGCAAACCCTCCTGATGAGTTGGGAATGCAGCCCCAATAAGTTCGGTGTAGCGGCGCCAACTCCAGCATTTCGGCAGCAGTGGTATGGAGTTGTTAGTTTTTGTGATGTTTTATGGGTCAATTGATTTCGATTTTTCCTTGGTTTATGTGTGATTGTTTTGTTAGCTTGGTAGATCAGGTTCTTCTATGTCAAGGAATGATATCGGAAACCAGATCAAGATTGTAGTTCATCCTGGATTTTACCAAGCGTGGATAGGTAGAAATCTAGGTATCTATGTGTTGGCGGAGAACAAAGGTATTTATCCAATTCAAGATCCCTGTTTTCAGGTTCAAACTGAACCTAAATATGTCGTGTTTCGATCTTCTTTGTTAAGGATTGTAAGTTCTGGTTGTGGTCTTCGGATCAGGTGGTCGGGTGATGAATTCAAGCAATTCATATCACCCTATGTTTCTGTGATGACTTTAGGAGTCATCACAACTCAAAAACGCATCTCGCGGGAGGCCCTTCAATTTAAATTGGGGCAAGTTTCGACCTCCATCAATGCCGAGTTTATGCCTCTTGAGGCAAAACTCATGATACCCTATGTTCAGGGTACGGAGTCACGACAAAAAGTGACTCCAGCAGCTGTTTCATCTTTAGAATCCCAGGAAGATTTCTCATCTCAATGGCGCTGGGATTACCGTCTTGTGAACTAGTAGTTCCACAAGAACAGATTTGGCAATCCATTTTCGAAGATCAATTTCGTTCAATCTCACGACAATATCCATCACAAGTCAGAGGGTATTCAGTTGCAAGGCACAAGAGGCATCTCCACCAACGTTCGACCCAGGGAAGTTCCCTATGTGTACTCGGTCATCTCATCTGTGCAGCGCTTCGGACTAATAAAGTAGCACGATGGTTTGTAATGCTTAGTTTGTTTTATTTTAAGTCGGTTGTAAGAGCTAGTCGAGCTCACTTTAATTTATGTTTGCTTGTGTTTTGTTGGGATGTATTAGCATTAGGTTGTACTTGTGCTTTTAATTAATGCAAATTTTCCCGATGTCAAAAAAAAAAACATTACCTCTTCGTTTTTTTAATACATACAACAATTTTCTATTATCCCCAATATGAGGAGATGATAAAGAAAGATGGAAACAAAAAACTTGTATGGTTAAAAAGAAAGGTTAAAGAAAGATTATAATATTCTTCAAAAAAAAAAATATGACAGATATTATTGTGATCAGCATAATTAGTATAGTAATAACTTCACTATAAAATTTCAAAAAACATTTATTTTTAAAGTAGTTGTTTCTATCAAAGAACATATCAGAAAGTATATACAAACTAATAAATATGACATGAAGTTCTTTTTCTATAGTCAATGCGAACCTACCTTACATGTAAAGTTATTACAAACTCAAAGCCCATGTAGCATTCCCTCTCTCATATTTTTTCCAATTTATATATATCCATTTTCTATTTTGCTCACTTTGAGCAAAATCATAACAAATATAGATCTATATGCTCTCGACAGCAGTGGCGGACCTAGAGGGGTACATGGGGGTACAGCTGTACCCCCAAATTCAAAAAAAAATCAGCTTTAAAAAAAAAAAAAAAAGAAAAGCTGGACGCAGGACGCAGGCCAAGGCACGCGCGATTCATTTTTCTCTCTCAGGATTTCACGCTTCTCTCTCTCTTCTCTCTTCTCTCTCCTCTCTTCTCTCTCTCTCACAACTGAACAAGTGAACGACACTCAAACTCTCAACTCTCAACTCTCACAACGAGTGAACGACACTCTGAACGATTCACAACGAGTGAACTGGCTGTTCGCCGACTCTAATTCGAAGTTAGTCTTCGGCTCTTCGCGACCCAGACTTCGCCGAATCGCCGACCCAAACTTCACCTTCGCCGAACCGGTAAGTTGTTAAAGTTTATGTTTTTGTGTTTTAATTTCATATTTTCCAACTTTTAGAAGTTTATACATGTTAGATTCGTTGATTAATTGGATATTTAGATGTAAATTGTTGAATTTGGACATTGTTGATTAATTAGTTAGGGTTTGCTTATTGCATCGTTTTTGTTGCTTGTTTTTGCTCTTCAATTAGATTTGATTTTAGTTCAGGTTTTTTATTTGATTGGTTTTATGTTAAAGTTTTGTTCTTTCATGAATTTTAGAGGTTTTCTGCTTGGTTCGATTCTGTAATTGTTCTGTTTTTTCTAAGATTTTGCTGTATTTTATCGCTAAAATTGCTAGTTATTTGTTGGGTTCATGGTTGTGTATACTGTATAGTGTTCTATATTGTCAGATCTAATTATTAGAATATATTGAAGTTGTTTGTTTGTTTTTGATTAATTTCGTTTTCCATACGATAAACATAGACAACATAGTAACGAACCTACGAGAGGTACTGAGGTAGCATATTAGATGACTAAGTCTAAACTTTATAATAGGAATTTTTTGAACTGGTCTAGTATCTTGGATATATTACTATGTTATCTCTGTTGTGTGACCTTTTTTGTACTTGAATTGCTGACTTTTCTCTATCATTTGTTATGGCGAGAACTACTCTTGCATTGAAGTGATCATCTTGATTTTAGTTATCTATACTTGTGTGTTGAACAATTTTTGTAAACTTTTTTCCACACCGGTTGCGTTTGTTGTTCGTCCGTACCCCCATATTCAAATTCCTGGGTCCGCCACTGCTCGACAGCATCCAAAAATTTGCATTACACATGACACAAAATAGAGAAAGCTAACATTATTATCTACATTAACTTGCAAAATGATCCAGCGAGCTAAAAACCTTTGGGCTGAAGATGATAAGATTATCAAGCACAATATAAACCATGCATAGACATTTTTTCCCTTTTCATTAATCGTTGCATACTTGCATATTTTTACAATATTTTTCACAAATTCCAAAGCTTACAAAACCCTTAATTACATTATTTTTACTATTCTAGTATACTATACTTCCCCTTAATTCAAATATCAAGAGACACTTTAATCTATTCTAATACTTCTTTTTACCTAACAAACATAACCAAAAGTTAAAAAAGAAAAAATTCACCAACAATAAATTTTCACAAAAAGAAAAAGATGTGCGACATGTATGCACTAGGGAGCTGGTTCTAAGCAGCAGATGGGGCGGAAACATAGTGAAGAACACCAGCCTCCGATAGCGCCGCCCTGAAAGGCTGCAACTTCGTACGATGAGCCTCAACTTCAGGCTTGTAGTCAAGGGATTCATCGTTGTATATGTCCAACCATTTGTTTACCAGCAATATTATGTCTTCTCTATCCATGTTCTCTTCTTTTCCTGTATACCTCCAAGGCTTTGAACCCTGTATATATTCGAAGGTATTTGTATTAATGAAAGTATGTATTACATACTATCCATTCGAAAAGAATCCCTAAGAAGAATAGAAGTAATAGAAAGACAAGATGGGTATTTTACTTACGTTTGCACAATAGTGAACAACTTTGACTTCATCTAGGTTGATGTTCTCTGGATGGCGCCATAGCATGGCCATCACAAGGTTATAGATTGATGGGATGGGCTTGTATATGTCCTTGAAGTACATGTTCAAGAAATCCTACACACATATTCAATTTAAATTAAATACTGCTCTTTTAAACTCTAAATTAAACCAGCAAATAACAATTCTGTTTTTGGGATCCAAAATAATAAATTCAAATAAATATATATAGTATATCATACATTTATATGCCTTATTCAAATGCATTAATTATATACTCAATGCATTCTTTTTACTCATTTGGAGCTCTCGTTATTATACAAATTTGGACATTTAAAGATTTCAAATGTACAATATAATGAACAGAAAATAACCTTTAGGCGTTAGGTATATTGTATTCACTGTACACTTGGGTGTATGATAAAAGGCAAAAGTTGTAATCTATTCTGTTACTTTGTAAATATTCCAAGTTTATAAATTATTGGGTCGTTGGATCAACAAGTAATGTCAATTTTAGCTAAACCAAATGATTATCATCCAACATTTAAAATTTTGATCTTCATACCACCAAGGTAGTTATTTTTAGTAGAATACATCATCATAATTAACTTAGAAACTTAGAAAATCTTATGTTATTTCAAGACGTAATTAAAAAAATATAGAGAAATGAAAATTTACCTGTTCAGCAAAAGGAGTAGGAGGAGTGACTTGGAGAGTGTTGAGGAGGTCATGGTAAGTGAAAAGACTGGGCTCAAAGACGAACATGCCAGCATTAAAGTATTTAGCAGGCTTTGGGCCCAACTCCTCTTCGGGCCAGTGGACTTTATTTGGGCTTTGCTGACAGTATCCAATCTTGTATTGAGGAGTATGACTCCATGTCTTCTCACAAAAACAGTCCATTACGGCATAAAAGTAGCCGTTGGGGAGGTCGAAAAGATGGTCTATATTATCGTACACTTGAATATCCCCGTCTAAGTATATCATCTTTTTGTACTCCACAAACTGTAAATACCTTATGATTAGCTCAACAACTCAAATTAATCGATTCAAAGAGCTATAGTTGTGAAGAAACAAGATATAACGCAAAATCATATGTTACAACAAAAATTTGCAAGTAGTTTTCAATTAACATTTAACAATAGAGATTGCATCTATTCGGTGAGTGATTCATTTAGTTGTAATAATATTTACCACTTGGATATCTTCTACAAACCAAAAGTAATTCAGTGCCGGAGTCCTAAAATTTTTATGGGAGGGCCATTGGTGAATGATCTTCATACGCCGATTTAAAAAATAAACTAGTATTTAGACCCGGGCGTTACCTCGGATGGTATTGTTTTCTAAACTTGATATGCATTTTTTTCCCTTCGCATTAAAATATATTAAAGAAAACTCTATATTTAAAAGGTACAAATTAAATATAATACTATAGACATTTAAAACATGATTAAAAGTTGGTTGAGATAGTAATTGTGCTATGTATAATAGCAAGAGGTCACGTGTTCAAATCTTTTTTAATATATTAGTATAGATATTGCGATAACAATATGCTTCTTTTGTTTCTTTTTAAGTGTAACGCATTAACTTTTACACTAATCACACACATCATCTTGACCGTACTCTTTTACTTATATATTAAAATAAAAATTATCACATAAAATATTGTTGGATTTTGTTCAATGGATATTTCCATCATATTAACTTTTCATAACTTTTACAAATATATAATTAGATATATTAATTGTCAAATTTGTATGTTGGTAAGTGTAAAAGCAACCTGTTACACTTATTTAAAAACCGGGTTTAGTATATCAAACTCGAAAAGATATGGAAGAAATGGGGGGAAGAGTGATGATGGCCATATCTTAGCTTCGCCCCCTAATTGCAATTACGTATTAAATATATATGTCTAAATAAGATTAATTTATAAATTTATAACAAAAACCACACATCAGTTACAATTATTCATAATATTTAGGACCCGTTCATTATCACTGTTGTTTTTAGTTTTTATATTTTTTGTATTTCAAAGTAATATAATCCTATAATGGGAAAAAATCAATCAAACTTATTAAAAACATAATGATTTGAAAACTGATAACTAAAAAGTAAAAATCACTTTTTCTATTTCCTGTTTTTTACTATTTTCTGTTGTTCAGCTTCTTATATGTAGCTCTTAAGACATATTATTTTCCGTAAAGAATTGATCATTTGCCGTCCTATTAATAACAAGTAACAACAAAAACTAACGAGTAGTTATACTAATAATGATCATTATAAACAAATGTTAACCACTAATTAGAACAATCAATACAAATATATAGTTAACACCCTTGAGACATAATAAGCCATAGCAAGATAAAAGAATTTACCTCCCAAATGCGAAGCTTAGAGTAATTAATGACATAATAAGCCATAGCAAATTGAGTTTGATTTTCAGGCGGGTAAACGGGTTCAATTTCCCGAACTATACACCCTTGAGACACCAATATCCTACGGTGTTCTTCGGGCACGTCGGGCAGCACCGCCACCACCAACGGGTAAGCTGACCGAGCCTTTCTTAAGCCCTTAGCCAGCCCAACAACACCCTTGATGTAATCTCCGTTGCCCGCTAAGAACGTTATGTAGGCCCGGCCCATATTATGCTTACCCACTGAACCCAAAGTTGGCTTTGTGGTCGCGGTTTCGAGGTTTGGCGGTGCCATTTTTTTTGAACGTATAGAGAAAGTTTATTATAAAGATGGTGTGTTATTTGACTTTTGTGTGTGGGTTTTCAAGGAGAATTTGGATTTGATACTGACGAGTTGATGGTGGGTTTAGGGGATATATATAGAGCTGTGGTTGGGTGGCCAGATAATTTTTTTTTTCTTTTTTAGTATTAGATGGCATTTGATTATATTATTATATTAACTCTCAAAGATATATTGTATGTTCTGGTTCTTTGTAGTATCTTTTACTCTTTTCTAAATAATTGTTCTCGTTTCTTTTGCACGATCTCCAATACGTATCTTTGACCATCAATATCTTTAGCTACGTATTAATAAAAACTACTCCATCCGTGTTAAAGTATAAGACATGTAAACTACTTTTACGCATATTAAGAATTTAGTTAGTTTTAGTTAGATTTACAAAGGTAATAAGAATTGACATTAAATATTGTATTACTAATAGAAATTAACCTATAATCTTATCTTGATACTATAAAGTTGCATTTAGTTTTACATTGGTAATGTAAAATGCCTTATATTTTGAAATAAAAGCTTTTAGCTAAAATGCCTTATAATTTGAAACATAGGAAGTATAAAAAGTTGAAATTATAAAACTACAAATTGAGACGAATCTAACAAGATCTTACATGAGTATGTTTTTTTTTTTTATATATATCAATGAGAATATTTGATCAAAGGTTCTTTGAAGTATCTTCTTCCTTTTTCTTTTCTTAGAGTCATGTGCAAAAACCTCTATTGCAATTCATGGGCGGATTCATGTTGGATTTAGTATGGCACGTGCTCTACCAAATTAAAAAAAAAAAACCTTTTTTTATTTAAAATATTTAATAAACTGTTCAGATACTTCTGTGTGCATATATGCCACGTTCCACATAATCTCATTTTTCTCAGGTGGTCGTTTCCTTGTTTTCAATTGATATTTGAAAGCTATTTGCTATTGAATCTTGCAAGATGCAACATTCAATTTGATCTTTCCTTTTCCTTTTTTTCCTTTTATGTTGTGTCTTGCTATGGTTGTTCTGGGTAGTCGGTATCTTTGCAAGATTGATGTATTTTTTGCCATTTTCCGAAATGCCTTGTTCTTTTCCTATCTTTTACTCTTTTCTAATTTAAATTGTCTTCTCTTGAATATTTTAACACTCGTGGTTTTTAGAACACATCTCTGACAACCACTTTTTTAGTATTCAAATAAATGCAACAATTTGTTTTAGGTAATTAGGTAGTATATATGTACCAAGTTTCACGAGATTTTTTTTCTCTAACAAGCTTAATATTTGATAAACTAGTAACCGCTTAAGCTCCTCTGGAATTGAGAGTGGTGGGATATGGGGGAGGGTAAGTAAAATTCCCATGCACAATCTATATATGTTAGCTAATTGATTGATTGAAAGAAAGGGATCGAACTGCTGGGTAATCCAAACTCTTTTTAGGGCTAAGTATTAGTGACACGAGAACGTTCTAGCTCTGAAGTATTTTGACTATGTCGGGATATGCTGGAACACACTATGTGAGTATGTTTGAAAACTTTGATATATTGATTACGCCATAATCTAAAGCTGGCCAATTAATTGGTGACAAGAAGGGACTGGAATCTAAAGTTGAGTAGTAATTAAGTAACCGATTGCTAAGTAGCGTCGAGTAGACCATTCTACGTGAAAGCGGCGCATGCAAGGTGTAATGCAAAGCATAGCATTAAATTAAATTGGTTCTATACACGCGTTACAAAATATTAATGGTCAATGGATAGGAATTAGGATTTTGTTTTTAATAAAGGAGAGAAACAAGTAGAGTAGATTTTCAAGAATTGGGCCACTTAAAGCATTCTTTCGGACGATTACAACAAAAGGGAAATCAGAATAAACATTAAACTAATAAGTAGGCTTGTTCATTATCGTTTTTTGTTTTCAGTTTTTGAAATCAGAAAAGGTGGTTTTCGCTTTTTAGTTGTCAGTTTTCAAAATCATCATGTTATTAATAAGTTTGACTAATTTTTTTCCATTATAGGACATATATCATATGACTTTTAAATACAAAAAAAAAAACCAAAAAACTGAAAACCACAGTGATACTGAACGAGCCCTAAAATTACGAGTAGGTGATTTTGGATTAGCTCTTGGGATTTCGGGTTGTTTATATGGCCTCGATGAGCCATCCAATCCGCGGCAGCATTAGCATCCCGAAACACATGTTGAATCTGGACCTTCTCAAACTTCTTCAAATCTTCACATGCATCTAAAATAAGAGAGTTAATAGTCCAAGGAATTCTCCAAATGTGTATAATAGATTGGATAACAACCAAGTTATCCCCTTCAATAATAATAATGTTCTTAATTCCCAGGGAAATAGTCCCCCTAACGCCTTCTCTTAGACATCAAGCTTCCACAACAAGAACAGAAATCGACGAATCAATAGCACTAGCACCACACAGCAAAACTTTCCCTTCTAAATCACGAATGACAATGTTATGTTTTCCTAAATTCATATTTATGTTTTCCTAAATTCATAGTTTTAGTTCAATTAAAATTAAAATTGATATGCATGGGCTATAACTAGGACGAAAAGGTTGCTCCCTGTGTTTTTTCATTCCCTTCAAAGCACATATTTGACAGTCAATATCTTAATTAGATCTAGTACTAAATCTACAAAAGTTGATATTTTAAGAAATTTGTATTGAAAAATACTAACAAGATCCCACATGCATAAATGCATTATTAAATTTTGATTCTTAATTATTATTTCAAAAAAAATTACCACCGAAAGACAAGTGAGTTAATCAAAAACAAAGAACGAACGATATTAATGAATATCAACATTTCACAATTTTTACTAATAGATAATTAGATATAATAATAAATAAAGTCGTTGTACATAAGTACTAAGTGTGCTAATCAAATTTTCACATTTATTTTGAGACAATGGAGGTATAATAATCGTTATGGTATATGGTCAATACCAAGCCAAAACTTTAGATCAAAACCTTTTGTAATTAGGAAAATTAGGGTTATAAATATAATATTCAATTATTATAATATATTTCTTTTATCTACTCATTTTTCTCTCTACCATTGATTATGTATATTATCCTGCATATTATCAATCTATAACCCATTTGGGACAACTCAATATGGTCAAGTGCCAAAATTATCTAATACTATTCCTTCCGTCCCTCAAAAGGCTAAGAATGTCACATTTTTTCTTATTAATTAGTTTGTCCTCTAATAAAAATTTCTATTTCCTATTCTAAGGTTTTGATTTGGTTGTCCTATTTTGATTTTCACATTTGATGACGCATAAATTTGATCATAACTAATATCTTTAATTATCAATTAATAAAAATTATATAAAGTTGATGTCCATGAGACAAATCATACTCCTAGCATTATATATTTGATTTTATATATTGGTGAAAAAAAAAATCAAAATGAGTTACATAAATAGTAAAAAGTCAAAGTGGATCAACGAACTAAATAAAGCCACAGAGATTATGCATACTATTTAGGTAACAAGGTCCCTACAGTTTCTTTATGCCTTTCCTCATATACCATTCAAATAGAGAATGAAACAACCTACCTACCCAATACAACTACTGATGTGATAAGTAATAAAGTAGAACTAGGGTCGCTTCTAATCTATTCTAGGGTTGGCAATTTCTGTTGATCCTATAAGAGCATGTACAATGGAAATTGCTCTCCAACGAACTCTCTACAATTCTCTTTATTCAAGCTACTCCAAAAAACTACTCTCTCCATTCCTATTTGTTTTTCCTACTTTGATTTTTTTTCACTCACAAAAAGATCCTAAATAGGAAAACAAACAAGAATAGAGGGAGTGTAACTAAAAACAACCAACAACAATAAAGCTCTTTAAAGAGCTCTCCCTTCTATTTTTACTATATAATTAATAGTCCCTATATCAATTAATCAAACTCATTCCTTGTACCGTGTATCACCAGTTGATTAGCTGGGCAATGGAAATTCATTTTCCACTTATCCAAAATATTAGCTCATCGAAAACACTTTTCAAAGTGTCTCCATGGAGATACACTCAAGACATTCCCAAGAGCTCCATTGTTACGTAAGAAGTAACTCTCCATTTTCTCCCTCCTTGAAAAGCTAGTTTGAAAGCTCTCCCAACAAATTTGGGTTTGATTTGGGTGGATTTTCGATTGTGGTACAAATATGTCAAAAATAGTTATATAAAAAAAAGAATTCAATTAGTTAAAAAGAAGTTAAATTCGTTTAGTTGAAATTTAAAGAACTCGGATTCCTATTAGTAATACTAACTTCATTTAGTCTCAAGTTCGATTATTGTGGCCATGTTTTTTGTGGCGCAGTTTCTACTGAGTTCAATTCTGGTCATTTCCGTTCAATTCAACTACTTTCTCGTTACAATTTTACTTGAGTTTAATTTAATTTAGTTCAGGTCCCTCCCCGACGTTCCCATTAACAAGTCTAGTCGTAGGTAAGATTACTAAGGCAGTAGGTCCAACATAGCAGAGAACTCACGCCGACACGTAAGCAAAACCTTGCACGTGGCATGTCAAAGCTACTGTACTTTCAGGATACGACTAGGACCCCCTAGTCCCCTAGCCGACAAAGAAGCGGGACCCACCAAATAAGGTACTAGTATGTGGCTATTTCTCAGAGCATGTGGCGTTTGCAAATGTGCCAAATGTCAGCATCTAAAGGACTAAGTTCCACCCACGTGGCACAAGTTAAGGTTAACCTCGCTAAAAATTAGTTGGGTGGATTATACTAGAATGTGTAATTAAGGTTAGACTAATTCAAGTAAATAAAGAATTTTATAGACTATTCTAGTAAAAAGAATGACGTATTTGGGGATAAGGATAGTATAAGAAAACTTGAGATAATAGTTTGATTTCTTGAACGAAATTAACTAATTATGGGTAAACCACCGACGTTATAACTTGCCAAAAAGTCTTTATTGACTCATTTTAAGTTACTGCCGCCCTTACAAAACTAAAAGTTTCGTGTAATCGCAATGTTTCTACACACTTCCATATAAATGGTTGTAATTTGTCGAAAAGAAAAGTATAGGATAATCTTGTTTTAGACTTTCTTTTTCCTTCTCAGATGATTCATGACTTTTACATACATTGGTCATATGCTTTAAAATAACTATTAAAAAGTACTTTAGAAAATTATCTAATATAAATAATTTTCTTATAAAGATTTTTTTATTGTAATATAGAGTTATTTAATAAATCTATGTAATGTACTGGATAACCTTCAGAATTTCATGGAAAAAAACACATAAGAATATATGATATATATTCTAATACATTTCCAAGGAAAAACCCTAGCTAACTGATTCAAGAGTATAAGACGATGTAGGTCATGAAAGGACACGTATTATTGCATTTTTTGCAAGCATTTTTTTAATACATTTAATGTTAGGTACATACATCCAAAACTATTTCATTTTACTTCTTTGTTAATCTTATATGTTTTTTTTGGTGCTAATGAGTGACTATGCACAGTGATATAGACGGAATTTGATCTCAAGTCTTGAGTATGGTGTACGCCTGTACGGTGTACAGCCTCCATATAATTCACTATAAGAAAAAAAATTCAAAAATAAAAGAGGCAGCAAACAAAACAATTATTTACATATTAGAACCCAAATCAACCATATTAATTTCAAGGCCCTACAAGGTTTGCTTTGTCCAGTCCATCAAAGCGATTCCAGTCCATAAAACTCTATATCATGATTAGAAATTTAAATTTAGAAGACACTATGTGGGGTCTAAAACTTGATTTTATCATGACGGTAAAAGCTGGTCCGTTTTGCCTGGTGCATCAAGCTGAAATACATTTTGAGCCAAAAACGTTTTGCCAATCTTGGCAAAATTGGGTTGGGTTGGACTGTTTAAGTGTTCAAAGACAAATAAAAAAAAAAAAAAAAACAGGCTACAATTATTTGGGTTGGAAATCGGCTGCCTAAAACAAATTTAGCTGGGCTCACTCGATCAACTCTTCCTAGAGCAAGTTCCAGTTCCAAACATGATATACTTATTAGCACAATCAACATGTTTTAGGGGTTCGATTCTTGCTACGTTAAAGTATGAAGAATTGTTATGGTTTGCTTTTAGGTAAGGCTTACAATATGCCTATAAGACCAAAGTTTCATTGTTGATAAGGAACCATTTTAGCTTCACCCGACCGTGGACCGTGGTTAATTACTTCCCAGATAAAATCAAAGAGTGAAATCAAAAAAAATAAAATACAAAATGACAATCTAACTTTGAAGTCATATTATGATATATGCATCATTCATATTTAGCCACTAATCTCAGATTGTAATCAATGTTTGAAGATCTCGAAAAATGTAGGTTACAACAGGATACACTTCAATTGATCAAAGCAGCATTCAGTTTTAGACAGCAGCAAGGGTTTTGCCCAAAATAATGTCATCTGTGGAGAAATCAGCGGCTTTCCTGAAAGTTCCTCTTCCAAAGTCTAGGTTGTATGAGTCAGTAAGACCTTCGACCAAGTCGAACTCTGGTTTCCAACCGAGCAAATTCTTTGACTTTTCGATCGATGCAAAGAAATGCTGCAATTAAGAAGAACGAATCGTAGAATTAGTACTGGTTCAGGAAAGAGTAATCAGTTAATTTAGCTAGCTGCTTCCTTGTAATTTGTAAGCCAAAAGGACTAGTTTAAAGTGGTAGGCATTTTGGTTTGGGAAGATACAACAGACTATAAGTGGTAACTTTAAGTTGTTATGCAACAACTATTATGAGTAAACCTTGAGATTAAGGCCTTGAAATCGTAGCAAGAACTTACTGTTGGTGAAAAGAATTGTCCTATTTCAGGAAAATGATAGTAACAGACTAATAGAAGACAGAGAACAATTATATATGAGAACTGACTCCCCATATAGGTTCATGAATACTAACTACTTTATCTGGTACTTCCTCTTTGCAGCACAAACATCAAGGTTTATTATCATCATCTTGTAGATGAATGTATTCATCTCATGATGATTTGGTGGTTCGCTATGTCCATACTAAGTCACAGTTTACGTCATATATATCTTTATTGAACTTTTGCCCTCTAGGCAGTTTTTATTTCTAATAAGCAATCCATTGATCAGGAGCTTGTCCAGACTCATGGGTGTAATAGAGGACAGAGGACAAGCATATACTTTGTGTTTATTTCTCTTTTATATATGAGCACGGACTCTCAAGAAACTTTAACCTTGTTATAAATTTATAATCACAGGTAAGAAGCCAGGAAGACGACTAGTAGATAAGCCTAATCGAGTTTAGTTATTGTACATACCTGGTCACGGAAGGGGAAAGGCTTCTTTTTACCAAAATCATACTCCTTGGGGTTGTAGTGGATTATCTCAGGTTCTGGGAATCCACCAGCCTGAATAACAAATGAGATAAGCAACACAATAATCAGACAAAATTACAGTATTTATGGGTGTTTTTTTTTTTTTTTAACATATTCAAACTTTGGCAACAGTACCTTTGCACAAGCTCTTGCTAGTCCATCAAATGTTACATACTTCTCTCCGGTAATATTGAAGACTTCACCGCTTGCTTTATCATTTCCAAGTACAAGCAAGAAAGCCTTTGCCAAATCCTAGCATAATTCCCACTTTATTAGACTTCTTAAGTTGCAAAAGTTTCCATCATGCAAAAAGATGCTCATGTAGTCATGTATACTTAGTCCAAGTTTCTGATTAATATTAATAACAGTGTAAACAGCAGCAGCTTTGTTCATGAGCAATACTAATTAGTAGTGTACGTTAGAGCTGACAATCTTTCATTGATTCAAATTCAACCTAAAGTCAATGAGAGGAACCAAACAGCCTGAGATCTGACTGCATTTAACACATTTACCATATTTTACCATATTTTTTGTATTTATAATATGTTTACGTTATTTTCATATATATTGAGCATAACCTGATATCAAACCCGAATCCTCCCATTTTTGTAGTGACAATGAATTAGAAGTAAGTAATATTGAACTGATCATAGTTGCTAACCTTAACATGACCAAGACTAGTAATTTGGATTCCTGAACCAGGGATAGGAATAGGGCGGCTAGCTTTAAGTCTGTGGAAGAACCATTCTTCGACAGGGTTGTAGTTTAATGGACCGTATATGTACACAGGCCGCAAAGCAGTCCAATTGACACCCCTTGACGCAAGCAAGCTCTCTGTGTCAAGCTTTCCCTTGTGCCTACTCTTCGGATCAACTGCATCGGCCTGAAGTTTTACCAAATATGTAAAAATTAATACTGTAGATGATTGATAAGTAGTGTTTATTCCATGCTTTTGATGCAAAGCACTTCAACATTATGAAACTCTCTAATTGGGAAATTAAAGGTTTACCTCACAGTGTGGCAAGAGATCTGATTTGAGATAGACACCAGCTGACGAGCAGTAAATATATCTGGTAAATAAAGGACCAAACTTATAGTTACTACAAAGAATCTGAGAAAAATGCTGAAAAGAGTGTAACAATTAAGCTCCGTTCATTTTCTAATAGTGCTTCCATCAACGCATAAATGTTTTCTTTAATTGTCTAAATCTTATGTTAGGTTTGGCAACATTAGCTAAATTGAAGTTGAAACTTGTAAGGTAGCTGATTGCATGAATTGTTTGGTTAAGCTAGTTGCATGAACTGTCTGAATCAGTAAGGAACTTAAGAGTAGAAGACTAAGCTTACTGTTCTAGCTTCGGAAGTGCGTCCAATATTGGCTCTACTTCAACTGCTTCTCTCCCTGAAATTGGACAAGATATGTGAAGGTCATGTTTCCAAACAAATAGTTCAATAAGCTAGGAACACAAAGGGTTGGAATATATAGCCATTAGCCAACAACCCACCATTGATGTCGTAAACAACATCGTAGCCTTCAGCAGACAAACTGCTTTTCACGAAGTCAAAATCTTGCCTATCACCTTTCAAGTGCAAGATCTATGAATCAAGAAAAGTCATTGCTGATAAGAATTCAAAACATAAATCATAATAGATAAAAGGAGGTACTAAATAAGTTTCACTTAAAACTGTCAGCACACCTTGGATGAAAAATCAGCAAAATCAGCATCTGCTTCACCAGGCAATTGCTGAGCAATCGGTGCTTTTCCTCTTGTAAAAAGAGTCACCTAAAGTAGATTAAAGAACAATCACAAAATTATTGTAATTAAGCCATCCAAGTAGGAACTAGATTAATGAAGTCGCATCACAACTTAACAAGTAAACACGAATGGAACAAAGAAAGTTATCCCACTTTCTAAGTACCATGTATGTCATTTAATGGTCTCTAAGTTGTATACCACTATTATAAAATTTGATAGTATACAAAAAGTGGGATAGAAGATTTGGATTCGAGACGGTTACCTGATGCCCCTCCTTGACAAGGAGTCTTGACAAAAATATACCAATGAATCGGGTGCCTCCCATTATAAGAATTTTCTTGCCACTTGATGCTGTAACATGCAACGCTCCTTTTGGTTGCACTACATTCCTCTTGAACTGCAACAATCACCAAGACAAAGTAAATATTGAAATCTTATAATCAAGCTCATTTGGACCATTCTTCATGATTACATAACTTTTTCCCACGATTATGGCACGATTATGGTGTGATTCACAAGACATAAGAGTAATTCATTAGTTGAATACTCTCATAAATGTGGGTTAACACCTTAACACATGTTGGGCTACATGAGTACATGCTCCAAACAATATTCCAACTTACTAGGCCCTCCCTACGCGGGAGCAACAATTGGCCAGGGTTGTCCGCTCTAATAGCATGATAAATTCGTCGCACAGGCCAAACATTGGAGGAGAGTATGATCACACACAAGCCGAGAAGAAATTTCATCCTAAAACTCAATTGGTAATAAAAGGAGTAACCCATCAAGCTTATATGTTAGTCATCCTGCCTCTTTTCAATATGGGACAAGCTCTAACACCTTAACAATTTGACTTTCACTATCGATAATGCACTATTTTGACTATTAATACGTCGAATTACGCATTAGTAAATGAAAGCCTATGAAAAGTTTATATTTCAAAAATACATATTGAAAGTCAAAGTGTTACAATTCTCTTAAACCAAAGGAAGTAGCATTTCCCAGATGTACTGATTTTCAGATAGTACTTGAATTATAAAGTATAAACTCAACAATCAACGTTGAACTTTCAGTACTCAAAAATACAAAATAAAAGGGAAACAATGATACCTGAACAGAGTGAGTGAGCCTGCAGCCATTGAAGTCAGAGGAGAGAGAAGAGTGAAAGAGTGCCAAAGAAGAAGCTGGTTGGTTCTGTTGAACAGCCATCAATCTGCAGGCCATCTTTCCTGCAGTTTAATGGGTCTCTGGGAAGTTTTTTTTTTTCTGTTTTGGGTTTTTTGCAGTGACTGTAATTTGAAAGGCTACTGAATGAAGTCCCTTAATAGTAGTGATGAATCTCATCGTTTTCCTCTTTGTAGTTTGTGGTATTCTTTCAGTTGGTGTTTCCCTCCTCCTTTCTCACCAGTCACCAACGGTTAGGATAAGACAATGACCCCACCTCTCTCTTCGGTTCATAACATCCACATTTCCACATCCTCATCTCCCTCCTTTCTGACTCGCTAGCCATTAGCCGTAATCGACTACTAATTATTAGCTCTTTAATCTCGGTTAGGACCTGAGGGCCGTGTCTTTTTTGGGCTGAACTTATCTTAACTAAAACTTAGATTTGAGAGGGTTTAATCTAACTCCTTATTTCACCTTATGTTCAAACAATTTGTTTTGCCATGATTAGACTTAATCAACCCTAAACTTATTGTTTAATGGTAAAGAGAATACACCCTTATTTTTTCTAAAGTTATATTCGAAGATAGGGTAATAGGGGCACTAATAGAATGAACTCAAAAATTCTGTATTATGAACTTTGTACCACATATCCATCAATTACTTACTTAGACGGGATCCCAAAAGTCATATAATGTATTAGGAAATGAAGAAATAGATATCAAAGAGAATCTGATTCTCGGTCCAATTCAACCTACAAAATTGATTATATATTTTAATGTCAAATCTATTATTAATTTAGTTGTAGCCTCTGAAATTCTTCACTCTATGAATAAAAGGAAAGGTAAATGAGGGCTGTTTGCTTTAAAGATTGATCTTGAAAAAGCTTATGATAGGGTGGAGTGGAGTTTTGTCCGATCATGCCTTATATCTTGTAATCTGGATCCGCACTCTATTAATCTCATTATGAACTGCGTTTCCAAAGCCTATTCGTCTATGCTCGTAAATGAACGGAAAACGGAGGTCTTTAGTCACTCTAGAGGCCTTCGGCAGGGAGACCCTATGTCACCCTATCTCTTCAATATTTGCCTTAAAACTCTTTCCAGGGCAATCCATGAGGCCTGTGACAAGAAAGATTGGGTCCCATTATGGGTAGGGAGAAGTAAAGTTCCCGTCTCTCACCTCCTTTTTGCCGATGACCTTCTTCTGTTTGGCCGAGTTGATGAAAATACGGCCTTCTCGGTTAGGGAAACCCTCTTGAACTTCTGTCAGGTTTCAGTACAAAAAATTAATGAACTCAAGAGCAAGCTCATCTTCTCCCCTAACACATCCGATGATTGCAAAAACCTGTTTCAATCTACCATCAATGTGAATGAGAACGATAATTTGGGAACCTACTTGGGCCTCCCCCTTTCCCATAAAAGACCCTCGCAAGCCCAGTTCAGTTTGTAGTAGATAAAGTTCGATCCAAGCTTGCAAAATGGAAAACTTGCTTTCTCTCAAATCCCAGACTACTATATGCAGCGACATTCTTGTCGCTACCTCAAAGATCTTGACACCGGTCAACTTCTTGGGGGGATACAAATGATAAGAAAAGAATCCACCTTCTAGGGAAGGAACAAATGTTCCAACCAAAAAATAGAGGGGGGGAGGGTTGGGGATCAGGTCTCAGGAAAAACAAATCGTGCTTATATGGCTAAACTAGGATGGAAAATTTCTCAGGCCCCATCTAATTTAGCTCAGGAGTGTATTAAGTCCAAATATGTGCAGGAGCATAGAATCACAAAATTCTCCAATGGGTCTAACACATGGAAAAATATAGGACGAGGGTGGAACCTCCTTCAGGAGAACTGCACATGGATTATAGGAAATGGAAGGAGTATTCACTTATGGGAGGATACACTAGTGGAAAAATAAGGAAGGGCTGCGGTCAAAACAGCCATAAGGGCTGCGTTTTTGGCCAGCAGCCCTTTCCATAACAGCCCTTCAATAGATAAGAAGGGCTGCGGTTTTTAACCGCAACCCTTCACAACGAAGGGCCGCGGTTCAGGCCAAAAACGCAGCCCTTCTAAGCTTGAAGGGCTGCGTTTTCGGCTTAAACCGCAGCCCTTCACATTCCCCCCCACACCCAGCCCACCCAGCCCCCCCCGCCCCACACCTACCCAGCCCCCCACCCCCGCCCACCCCCCGCACTCCCACCAGCCTCCCCCCCCCCCACCCACCTCCCCGCCCACCCTGCCCACCCCCCGCACTCCCACCGACCCTGCCCCCGCCCCGCACTCCCACCACCCCCCCCCACCCCTAGCCAACCCCCTTGCCCGGCCCCAGCACTCCCACGAGAAGATTAGCTATATAATCATGTTCAAAAAGAATTTGGGGTTAAATGACTCGATAAGTATGATTTGGAAGCGAAATGGCAAAACTAGGCCTAAAATGACCTTTTCGTTCCCGAAATGCAACCAACAACAAATGCAAGCCTAAAACTCTACACAAATAGTTACATTATACCTCATATAATCATGTTCAAAAAGAATTTGGGGTTAAATGACTCGATAAGTACGATTCGGAAGCGAAAAGGCTAAAATAGGCCTAAAATGACCCGTGAATCAGGTCACATGGCAATGGAATGTCCATCAGCTGGTAGCGGAGGAGATAGTGGGAAGTGTTACAAATGTGGAGAGCATTCCATTGCCATGTGACCTCACTCTCCACATTTGTAACACAGTCCCACCACTACCGCCACTACGCCCCCCACTGCACTCCCTCATTGCCATGTAGGCGTAAAATGACCTTTAATTTTCGTTTCCGAAATTCAACCAACAACAGATGGAAGCCTAAAAATCTACATAGTTACATTATACCTAAGCCCTCCCCCACCCCCTGTCAGCCTACCCCCACCCGCTGCCAGCCCCCTCCCCACCCCCCGCCAGCCCATCCCCCACCCCTATCCACCCCCCCCCCAGCCCTCCCCCACCCCCCGTCTAGCATCCCCTAGCCATCCCCGGCCTCCCTAGCCATCCCCCATCCCCTACCCAAGTACCCCCACCCCCTACCCACTCTCCACATGCCCTCCCCCACCCCCCCTACAATCACATTTTACAACACAATATAGAAGAGAAATTAAATAAAACAAATTAATTAGAGAAATGAAAAAGAGGAGAGAGAGTGAGAGGGGAATTACCGACAATGCAGTAGTGGTGGTGGTGGTGGGTCAAGGTGCGCTGAGAGAAGAGAAGAAGAAGGAGCTCAGGCAACGTTAATAGGCAACGTCAATGAGTGTGCACCGGCGATGGGACGGCGCTCCGGCGATGTGTCGGTGCTCCGGTGATGGTCGTTAGGGCAGTGCGAGTGAGTGTGAGGGAGAGGGGTGAGTGTGCGAGTGAGTGTGAGGGAGAGGGGTGAGTGTGCGAGGGAAATTTGCGAGTGAGTGTCTACTGTGTGTTGCGCGCAAAACTAAAGGTTGAATTGGGCGGGATAGGAAGGGCTGCGGTTATCCTAGAAAACGCAGCCCTTCGTGTATGAAGGGCTGCGGTTTATGGGCTAACCGCAGCCCTACATTAATAGGGCTGCGATTATCCTTAAAACCACAGCCCTTCATACAGTTTGAAGGGCTGCGTTTTCTAGGTAACCGCAGCCCTTCACTACAAGGGCTGCGAGTTTCAAGGAAACCGCAGCCCTTCATACACGAAGGGCTGCGTTTTTGAAAAAATGCAGCCCTTCCAACACAGCCCTTCCTTTTTTTTCTCCCCTAGTGATAACTGGTTAGGGGTTGGGTCTCTAAAATCGTTAATTAGTGAGCCGTTACAGCTGGACAAAATTGACATGAAAGTTAAGCACTTAGCTAAGGGAGGGAGTTGGGAGGTGGGTTGCCTCTCATTCCAGTTACCCACATCTATTCTTGACCATTTACACAGCCTACCTCCTCCCTCGGAGGATGCTCCGAGTGACCTTCTCATTCCTTCATTTACTTTTAACGGCCGCTTCTCCCTTGCGCAAGCTTATGATGCCCAAATCCCAACTCCCCGTGTCAATCTTGATTGGATTTGGAAGCACCCTATGGAACCAAAATTAAAATTCTTCTTCTGGCTTCTTTGGAAAGATCGAATTCCCCACATGCGCCTGTTACACATTCGTAATATTGTTCCCCACTCCCTGTGCTCTCGATGCTCCACCCTTGAGGAGAATCCCACCCATGTTATTCGTAACTGTGTCCACTCCCAAGGAGTGTGGGATGTGAGTGCCCCGATGTGTCCTACTAGGTTCTCCTTTTCTGAGTGGCTTAAGTTCAACTTGGAGAATGAGATTGTGTATAGAGGGGTTAGATGGGGGGATCTTTTCCCTTACCTTTGTCATGAGTTATGGAAAGATCGCATTGATTGTAGCCTTAAGAGCCATAACCCGGCCCAGCCAAACACTATTATTCAACGTGCTTTGACCCTGACCTTGTTCCGTAATAGTGTTGTGGGCCAAGCCCAGGACAATAGTCAGGGGGGCCTTGTTAGTCCGAGTCTGCCTAGAGAGATCGCTGATATCACGGTGCACGTTGATGCCTCGTTTGTGAACTCTCAGGACGCTATTGGGCTTGGGGGGGTAATTCGCAGTATGGAGGGTAATTGGGTTTTGGGTTTCAGTTGCCGAACATTTGCGTGTGATAATAGTCTTGCTGAATTAAGGGCCATTAAATTGGGACTAAAAACGATAAAAGAGCAAAAAATCCATTCGGCTACTATTTTTTCGGATTGTTTAAGCGTGGTTAAACTCCTATGCTTTCATGATGGTTATGCTGACAAATATATGAGTGATTTATGTGAATGCAGAAAGCTATGGAAGGATCTCCCGGGTGTGAAGATTAAGCATTGCAACCGGAAGCTCAACATGGTTGCGGATGGGCTTGCGAAGAAATGTCGTACTAGTAGGGATAGTATGAATGTAACTAGGTTTTTCGCCAACCCTCCTAGTTATAGTATGAATGTTTATCTTGCGGATTGTAAAACCTTTATTTTAAGTAATTAAGCTATGGTACGTATGTTCACCAAAAAAAAATCCAACCTGATTAAGCTTTGCTAAGTTTGGAACCAATATGAAATTAAGATCATGAAACGTTTTTATTTTATGTGTGTTTGATGGCCAATGGACCTTATTTATTAACAATATGCTAACATATACTTCTTCCGTTTTTTATTAATTGAAACATTTCCCTACCTCCCCCTATTCTCTAATTATTATAGTGGCTACAATTTTGTTGTAGTCATTAAATAATCATCTTAAACTATACTCAACACAAAAAGAAGATGACGATAAATTTCTTTTTGTACTGGTTTACTTGAATTCAAACACCTTAATCTCCTTCAAAAAATCAAACCTTAACTCCTCACGTATTCCCTACCTCCCCCTCTTCTCTAATTTTTCTACTAAGGGTCTGTTCTCCCCAACTTATTTTCAGTTCAGTTCAGTTTCTAAATTATTATCATTACTATTAATTAGTTATAATTTAATTCAGTTCAGCTCAGTTGTTTTATTCCGAAGAGAACAGTCCCTAAGACCATATAAAAGAATATGAATTTTGATGAATAACTATGCAGTATGTGATCATAAAATAAAATCAATCTATACAAATATATTAAAAGGCGTTATAAAGCAAGTGTCGTACACGCCACGTGGCATTGTCCCCTTAGTTGTTTCATTCACGTCATCAACATACGTTAAAAAATTAGAAATATGTTTCGTACAAGATTCGACCACGTGACCTCAAGTTAATATAGTAAAGTTCTAACCAATTAACTATGCAACATTAAATGCTCTCTTTTATCATAAAAATATTAATAACCCGGGGCATCCCCCAGCCTAATAACTAGTTTACTATACTATTTCAAGTGCCACAATAAGGTTTCGCAACTTTTTTTTTTTTTGAATTTTCTCAATTTGCCACATATCCAATTTGGTAACTGATATCTACTTCCTTCGATTTACTTTTAACTTTTCTAAAAGTCACTGTCAAATTGGGTTGTGGGCTTGTGGCAATCAATTAAAGATAAGAGTATTATTTTTCACTTATATATGATACCTATTGTGAAAAAATCAATTGAGAAGCAAAGAAGAAAGAAGAACAACACATATATATATTTTTTAAGGCTCACTAACAAAGCATTAGCTACAACCATAGGCAGTGAATATATTGATTTTACGGTTTTTTCACCATATACCCCCGACAAATAGAATAATTCACCATATACCCTCAATGTTTCAGATATGCATCATATACCCCTGAGTTTTCGAAAACGTTCACCAGATGCCCTTTTCTAACCACCGTTAACTGACCGTTAGCTTTATATACGATTTTGCCATCATTAAGCCCTAACCCTAAAATGTAAACCCTAATCCTAAACCCTAATAACCCTAACCCTAACCCACCCCCAAACCCCTCGCCGGCCCCCCCCCCTCCACCCAACCCCATCCCGCCTCTCCCACCACCACCCCGCCGCAGCCCCTCCCCCACCCCCTCTTCCTCCACCGGCGATTTCCCCCACCTCCTCTTCGTTCACCGTCGATGAAACTCACCCCCTCTTTGTTTACCGTCGACGAAACCCACCCCTCTTCGTTCACCGTCGACGAAATCCACCCCCTCTTCGTTCACCGTCGACGAAACCCATAAATTCGAAAACTCCCCTCTCTCGTAGCCCGTAAATTCGAAAACGAGGGGAGGGAGTTCGTTTTTGGGCGAGATGAAAACAGAGAGGAGGGGAGGGGGTTCGATTTTGGGCGACGAAAAACGAGAGGAGGGGGAGGGATGGGGACTGGGGATTTGAAGGGGAGGGGTGGGGCTGGGAAATCGGCGGTAAAGGGGGGGGGGCAGGCGCCGGTGGAGGGGGAGGGGGGGCGGGAGGTGGGGGAGGGAGGGGGTGCGGGGGGCGGGGGGGGGGGGAGGGGTTCTTTGGGGGGGGAGGGAGGGGGCTGCGGGGGGGGGGGGGGGGGCTGCTAGCGTGGTGGAAGGGTGGGGGAGGGGGTGGTAGGAAGGTTAGGGTTTAGGGTTAAGGGGGTTAGGGTTAAGGGGGTTAGGGTGGCAAAATTGTAAAAAAATCTAACGGTGACTTAACATCTGTTACCAAAAAGGGTATTTGGTGAACAATTTTGAAAAGGCAGGGGTATATGGTGCATATCTGAAACATTAAGGGTATATGGTGAATTTTTCAATTTGTCGGGGGTATATGGTGAAAAAACCGTTGATTTTATCATCTTTGAGGAGTAGAGTACATAACTTAGAGGCAAAAAAGACTTATAGTATAAAGTTTACTAGCCTTATATGCACGAGTTGCGTGCGTTAATTTCAAAAGTTGATATTCTATTATATACTCCATTGGTATTATAGTTATAATTACACTTAAGATGTAAAAGATTAATAGTTAGATGAATTTAGATATATTAGTTCGCTAATGTAAAAAACTAACAATAGTGATTTTTAATACTTCTGGGCCAAGTCGAGTTTGCTTCAAACGCATGCATCAATTCCCTGATGCAATCAGACTCATCGGCGTCGTCAGTTTGAAAGAGCGCGTCAACAAGGGGTTGAAGATTTGGGACAAACATTTTGTTCCGAAATTAGGGTTTTTTTTTTGGGAGATGAATATCTCTGATGTTGCAGATGATTTTCAAGGAAGAAAATGAGTAATTCGAAGGAATTACAGGCGATTTAAGAAGAAAGTGATGAAATGAAGAGAAAGAAAATGGAGGTGAGGAGAGAGAAATTGGCGGTGAGAAGAGAGAAAATGAAGGTGAGGTTAGAGAAGATGAACGGATGAAAGAGGGGGGGAGTTTTAGTGTTCTGGGAAGTGAAGATTATTAATGGGGGGGTTGAATGAAGAGAGAGAAAATGTAGTTGGGGGTTTCAATTCTGATGGGGATGATGAATGGTAGTTGGTGGGGTTTTTAATTTGGTGGGAATAATAAAAATCTGATTAGGGTAGGTTATGTTTTAATGGTATAGATTAAGCGGGGTTATGTTTTTGTTAATTGTGATAAGTAAGGTAATATGGTAATTTCATAGGCCAAAACTTACTACTTTAGGAAAAAAAAAAGTGTCACATGTAATTTGCACCATACCGTTTTAGGAAAGTGTCACATGTAAAAAAAAAAACGGAGGAAGTATTAATTTTTTTGAAATGAATTTTCAAGAAAAAAAGACATAATGAGTTAATTTGATTGAATTTAAGAGTATTAAAGGTAAGGATAAATTTCACGGAACTACCTTTTATAACAAAAAATTTTCAAAAAACTATCTAATAATTTTTTTTTTTCAAAAAACTACCTTATAAAACAAAACTCATTTCAAACGACCACCAATTCACAACATCCGTTAATTTTGACCGTTAACCACTCCTTTGACCATCACCTGATGGTCACGTGTGTTCATTAAAACTCACGTGAGTCATGATCTTAGATTTGTATTGGATTATTTCAGGGTTGAAATTGAGTTTTTGTTAGTTTTAATGAACTCACGTGGCCATCATGTGATGGTCAAAGGAGGGGTTAACGGTCAAAGTTAATGGATGTCGTCAATTGGTGGTCGTTTGAAACGGGTTTTGTTTTATAAGGTATTTTTTGAAAAAAAAAAATATAAGGTAGTTTTTTGAAATTTTTTTGTTATAAAAGGTAGTTCCATGAAATTTATCCTAAAGGTAATGAGTGTTTCAGACTTTTCAGGTGGATGTCATGTATACCATC
Organism: Beta lomatogona; assembly: GCA_947646795.1. Taxonomy (NCBI): domain Eukaryota; kingdom Viridiplantae; phylum Streptophyta; class Magnoliopsida; order Caryophyllales; family Amaranthaceae; genus Beta; species Beta lomatogona. The sequence goes on along the minus strand of CANSNZ010000529.1, from coordinate 2,595,444 downwards.
TTCTAAAAAAATGTCAAGATATTTTATCCATTTAACTTTTTGATTGAAATATTTGATGTATATACCATTTTTAAATTGTTTAGAATGACAAGTTGAAATGAGAAAAGGGTTCTTAAATTTTTTTCTTTTGTAATTTTTTTCATTCAATTAGATCATTAAGGGTAATTTACTATTTTTAGAGGAGGGGGGCACCATCTTCCTCTCCCCTTCCCTTATATAATAGAGATATATTGTACCTTCAATAATCTCAATGAATTAGGCAAAAGTCAGGCAACAATTAAATAGGGAACAATAAAACCCATATACCATAAGTTTCAGGGGCCACGTTGTGCAGCCCTGTGCTTGTTCATTCGAAGTGTCAGATTACGGCCCTGTTCTGTTCAATTTATTTTCACTCTTTATCAGATAAGTTCTAATAAAGAGTAATAACTTCTAATAAAGATGAATAAGTTCAGTTAAACAAAAGTAAGGTTTGAGACACTCACAAAATAAGGTCTAATAACTTTAGATATTGTCTAATAAGAACTCGTAAGTACAGATAAGTTCAAATCAATATATATATATATATATATAAAGGAGGAACTTTTCGGGAGCATAGGGAGATCCTCAAGATTTCGAGCTCATAGAGCGCGCCACGTAGGATTGCCACGTCATCAATTTACATTTATATTTTTTACAAAAATAGAGTTCTAGATGATTTAAATACATATAAGGAGATTTGGATAAGCGAAAATTAGAGTTTGGATTTGAATCAACAACCTAAATTATTATATCATGAAAATTGTGTATAACTTTTGCTACGTAATTCGGAATATTATAATTTTTGTACCATTGGAGAGTGCTCGAAATATGCTTCGAAATAAGATCCATTTATAATATAGTTGTACAACTTATGAAATGTAGAGCGCTAGAGTTTCGTTTTGAATGAACAACCTAAATTATTGTATTATGTAAATTGTGTATAACTTTTGTTGCCTAATTCAGAATATTATAATTTTTGTACCATTAGATAGTGCTCGAAATATGCTTTAAAATAAGATCCATTTACAAATATAGTTCTACAATTTATGAAATAGAGAGCACCACTTAAGATTACCATGTCATTAGTTTTTATTTTAAATATTTGAAAAAAAATAGAATTCTACATATATTTAAATACATAAAAGGGTTATGAATAGGGGGAAATTAGAGTTGCGTTTTGAATAAACAACCTAAATTATTATATTATGTAAATCGAATTTAACTTTTGTTACCTAATTCAAAACATTATAATTTTTTTTACCATTGGAGAGTGCTTGAAATATGCTTCAAAATATGATCTATTTACAATATAGTGTTACAACTCATGAAAATATATTAAATTAGATGCATTATAGGACATTATTTAGTCTTTTTTTTTTAGATAAATATAATAATGGCTATAAGTATTAAGTATAGTGTATTATATGTGATTATAACATTTGATTATAGGTCCAATTTACAGGATTAAATATATTATCTTTCAAAACCTCAACCTTACTCAACTAAACTAAAACAATATAGTATTGCAACAAAATTTATTAACTAAAATCTATAACGATAAAGTTACATATTAGAGTTTTGGATTATGCATGTAAAAATTAGAGTTTGATTTAAATAAAATATACTTAGAATATTATAAAGAACTCCACCTAAGCATGCCATATCATTCTTATCAAATTTTAAGAAAGTATTCTTTTTGACCTGCATCAATTAAATTATTACCTTCTACTTTCTTAAAGTATCATTCAGGTATTATTCATGTTAAAACTGTATTAGCTATTGTTAGTCATACCTGTTATTGGGATACCATTTAATTGGTTTGGACATGGTTTTTAAGGAAATAAAAAATGGGTAATCTAGCATAAAGGTACCTCTTTAGTTAACTAGAGTAGGGGACAAATAAATCCTTATTAAAGTAAACGCAACTTGATAAGGCAATTCGGGTAATTAATGATGGTTTTATTAACATAAAGTAAAGGTAATATTGTCAACTGTACGAAAGTGGAATGGTTCCAAAAGATGAAACTACCTAAAGTGGTAATTGTTGTAATAGAAAAAGAACGAAGGAAATATGTAAATACAATGATCTTGAAAAATCTCATTTTACAACAACACAAAATCAACAATAATTTTAACAAAAAATTTGCAATCAAAATAAAATAAACAACAACCCGTGCAACGCACGGGCTTCAAACCTAGTAGGTTAGATAAGTTGAAAAGAACTGGGCCAACATATATTTTAAGACATTCCAACACGACCAACTCTTACATAGGCAATAAAATTGGGTCAGCCCATAAACTCAACCTTTTCCAAAACTGTAGAAGCCCATACCTCCTCGACTCAACGGGTCGGGCTCCGGTAAATCCAGAGAGAAGCTAAATTGCATAGAGAGAGAGAGGAAGAAATAAAAGAAAAAACAAAAAGGGGGGTAGAGGAAGTGAGGAAGAAAGGTCGCTTTTACTTTCCCGAGGTTCGAAATCAGGGAAGAGAAGCTATAGTTTATATTAATTGCGCAACTTTCAACGCTTCATCTTTCATTCTTTCTAGCTCTTCTCCATGGATCCGATCCAGGTAAATCTCCATTTCTTTCTCTCTCCTAAATTCCTGATGCATTTGCTACAATTTCTAGGTTTACAGTTTTCAATTATGAAACTTCATTCTCATTATTAGATCTAGTGCATTCAATTGATTCTAGATTTAAGTTTTGTTGTCCTTGATCTCAGTCTTGTTAGTTATGTTGTTCATTTGTAGAAATTATGATCAATGAATTTGTAGAAGTTATAGGCTTGTAATGGTGAATTTTGCCGGAATTAGAGTACAGATTTCTGATTGAATTTCCGACTATTATAACGTTGTTAGAAGTTTGGAATTTTACAATTAGGTCAATGTGGTAACAAGAATCAAGGAATTTTGCTGACCTGCAAATATTTTTTGAGGAAAGATTATTTGCTGGAGGAGATTGTTTAATTTGTTCTGATATCGTCACCTTGTTGCGTTGTTCGTCTACGGTGATTGACTTGCTAGCTTAGATATTTAGAGCAAGTGAAGGAAATTGAGTTTCAGCTCTCGAACTTTGTTGCAATTGTGTGAGGGGTCTTAGTTGAGGGAATTATATTGAAGAAATGTTGTTCAATGTTCCTTGAGTATATGTGCTGGATGATCGATACTTTGACATGGGTATGGAGACTTGACACTTCGTTTTGGGCTAATAACTTGCAGAACTTTATTGACTGGCCAAGTGTACCAGTGTGAGACGCAAGTAGTTCCTAACTTCCTACGATTAATATGATTCTACCTTTCATTTGCAGCCTCCTCCGGAAAACTATGCAAACCCAAAGACATGTTTATTCCATGTACTTTTTAAGGTATGTTGTTATAAGCTTATAGAAATAGGTATTTTGTTGTAAGCACACATGGCACACTTGATATAGACTTGGTTTTGTTCACTAATTTGGAACCACTTTAATATCATGGGGTTTGTGCTATGCAGGGCGCAGCTTTGGCGTTTTACATTCTCTCGGCACTTTTTTTCGACAACTTTGTGATTATCTTTGTGGTCACTGTTCTCTTAGCTGCTCTTGATTTTTGGGTTGTCAAGAATGTTAGTGGGCGCATTTTGGTCGGATTGAGGTGGTGGAATGAAATTGATGATATGGGTGAAAGTGTATGGAAGTTTGAATCTCTTGACCAAGAGGTCAGTACTCATCAGTACACTAGATAAATTTTAGTACCTGTTATTGCATGGTGATTTCTGAATTGTTGCACGACCATCTTTTGCTTGTCTCATGGTATGCCATTTTAAGTCTCTCTTTCTAATTTAGTCTTTTTTGCTAATGCTATGTAGTCATTGGCTCGCATGAATAAAAAGGACTCGTGGCTGTTTTGGTGGAGCGTTTATCTTACAGTAAGTAAAGTTGCTTCTGTGACTTGCAGTTGACTGGATTCGGTGTGTTTACTTGTTTTACTTTGTTTCTTTCAAAAGTCATGTACTTTGTTTCCTCAAAAATCATGTACTTTATTTCCTCAAAAGTCACTTACTTCATTTCCTCAAAGTCATGGAGTAGACGCTTTAAGCACTTGTGAATCTTGTTTCGGTACGATCCTATCTGAAGTTTAGGTTTGTTCAATGATCTTTTCTGTAGGCTGTTGCCTGGATCGTTCTCGGAATATTTTCACTGATACGGTTTCAAGCTGATTATCTCCTTGTTGTAGCAGTGTGTTTGTCTCTCAGCATTGCAAACATTGTTGGCTTTACCAAGTGCCGTAAAGGTGAGTGACATTTGTATTAATAGTTGTTGACTATATGAACTGAATCCAATAATATTTTGTGTGCCCTTTTATGGTTGCCTTAAGTGAGGACAGTTATAACAAAAACCCTTCCTGGATGGGTGTAAGGATCCTTTTGCATTTCTGTATGCAAATCAAGTTACGATTGGGTGGAAGTCATGGAAAAACCTTCAAAGTATACGATAATTCAAGATGTGAACCCTAAAGAATATAGTTCCTCCTTTTCAATTTAGATGCTACATAGAGAAAGTGGGGAGTTTTTAAGAAATGTAGAGAGAAAAAGTGGGGTACCGCCACTTTTGAATTAAAAAACATGTGTTTTGGAAAAATTATGGGTATTTTAAAGGAGAAAGTGAAAGACCACCAATATTTTAAGGATATTTAAGAAAGTTTAGGGGTAAGGAGAAGTCCATTTTTGGTATGTAGTAAGTATTGTGACATCTCTATGTCAGGGAAGTGTAGGAAGTATTTTGAAACAGTGGAAGTATAAGATAAAGAAAAAGGTATCGGTTGATGGTAAGTCAAGAATTATTATGGCATATTAGATGCGACGTTTACTTTGGGATGGAGGAGATTAATTGAACCATGCTTTCGAGACTAAGTATTGCTCTCTTGTTGACTAAATCTGATTTAACTGGTGTCAGCTACATGTCAACTTTTCAATTTCTGGTACATCGTGCTTCTTAAGCATTGCTGAAGCTGATTATGTTAATATCTTTGACGAGGTAGAGCTATTGTTTATGTAACTTGTGAAGAACTAAATTCATAATTAGAGGTAATTGTTGATTAGATGCACCTTTTTCTGTTTCATTAGACTTGAGAGAGGGGAGGGAGAGGTGGTAGCTCAGTGGAGTAGCCCAGGGTTCGAATCCTCATCCCAACAATATGTTGGGGCATTTACTTCTGGGCTGTTTAGCCTTGTACCTAGAGCTGGTATGCCCTAAACTGTTAATATTCAGCTTAGCGGTTTTGAGATTGAGTAGATATGGTATGGCACAGATAATGACTGCGGTATTTGAAGGATGGTGGTCTTATATAACTCCAGTCCCTTGTTGCTAAAATAATATCTTTATAGGGACCAACAGATTTAGGGAGGGGTTTCTCATCTCCATTTCTTTCTGAGGAGGATGTATTAGGCAGTGTTTTGCTACCTTAAGACTTGGAAGATCCTGTGTGAATTCAGGACCCTAGTGTAATAAACAGCACCTATATATCCTTGTTGGTTTTGTTTTGTTGCTTTAGAAAAGGCGGACCATAAATGATTTAATCTGTATAGATGGGAGCAATGTCGTGCTGAGTTGATGATGTTATGTGCTCCTCTCAAGGTAGTCGAGAGTTCTTGTGTCGTAGAGTAGTATTGGAAACCAAATGTGCGGATTCTATATTTCAATCTTTAGATGTACTGGTTGCTGAATGAATATAACAAGGGAACAAGGGGGATTATGTTGGGGAAAGCATGAGGAACTTTGTTGTTTGAATTTTAATGGTCACTCTAAGTTTCATGATGATTATTGTTCTCTAGTTTTGAACCTCACTATCTTTAATTTGCGTGTAGTTTTTTGTCAAGGAAGAAATCACGATCTTTAATTTGCAATTTTGCATGTAGTTTTGAAATTAGATCGGTTCACTGATAAATTTTATTATTTTCTCTGCAGATGCTAAAAAGCAATTCCAACAATTTGCCACACAGACAATAGCGTCTCAGTTTACATCTACTATACAGTCAGCCTTCAGTGTTGTGTGAACGAAGCATAAAACTGAATTTACGTGTGATTTATGCATACATGTGAAATTGTAGAAGATATTCAGAGCTGAATACTAGATAATTTGTCGGGGCCAGCAGCTGATCAACTTTGTCTTGACTGAATTCATTTTTGGTGTCTATTTTCTGTAAAGATGCGGCTCAAACTTTATGAATTCCCAATGATTTTGTATAAACAACTGAACTAATAGAACGTAAAGAGATCTTGAATGTTTTTCTTTTCTCTGAAGCTGGTCCCTTTCTTCCCCTCATCCCCTTCGCTTGCGTCCTTTGAGGATACCTTCTCTTTGTGGCCCTATTGCATATGAATTCTCTTGCATTTGTATTTTGTTTTGCACATCCATTATCTAAATTGTGAAGCTTACCAAATGAAACCGAGAAAGATGTTAGCAACTTTCAAGTAGCATGTTGGAGAATTTGTACAAAGCTTTTCTTTCGTCAAGTTGTGTAAGCATTTCTTCTGTTCTTGTTTCATTTACGTACCTAGGTGATGTGAACAATGGCTGAAGTAGAGGTGAACAATGGCTGAAGGTATTGCTAATCTGTTGTCCATAGAACCTCCTGGCCATCTTCCATTGGGCTTTGTTATGTTATTCTAGCCGTCTTTTTCTCTGTCCAAATTTGTTATTTCATTTGCAAGTATCATAACTTATTGTGTCCTTGATATTAATGAAAAAAAAACTAATCTTATTGTATTAGATGATTTTTCTTCTGATGATTGGATGGGAGATGAGTTATTCTTGTCAAATATGTTACTAAATAACTAGTAAAAGTTAATTGTATTGACTTATAAGTACAGACTAGTTAATAAATTTATAGCCTTAACTGAATCAATACGAGCCTGGTAAGGGGCGCCTAGGATGCTAGATAAGAAATATTCCTTATGTTCTACTAATACTAGCATTTTTTGCACGCTACGCGTATTTGTCATATTAACGTTTTTTTTTCTATAATCAGTTATTCATCAAATGTTACAATTTTTTGATTCGAACATATATTTATAATAATTTAAATTTTTTAAATATGTTTTAAATCAATGTTCTGCTGCTTTTTTAAGTTATTTGTCATCATTATTCAAATAGTATTGAGAGAAGGAAATATTTATCAGAAGAAAGTTTGTGCTCAAATAAAGGGGAAGAACTTGTGTATCAGGTTCAATCGTTGAATAGTAATAAAGTGGAAGAGTTTGATTTATATAATAGAGATTACCGAATAATAATCAATATTTAAGTTTTAAAATATTATCAGTATAATTATTATCAGAGTTTTTTTCTTCTGATTGTGTCAATCAAGTTATATTGTCAATTTAATTTTTTATCAGAGTTTTTCACACATATGTAAGAAGAGGTAATCATTCTTTTTAATTTTATATTTAATTGATTTCAAATTCAATTCCATTGTTAATTTGTTCAATATATATAAATATAGCAAGTAGGAAGAAGAAAAGATTATCTAATATATATGGCAATTTAAATTCATTAAGGGTTTATTAGGGGGAGACCATATTTCTCCCCCCTTCACTTATATAATAGAGATGCTTCGTTTTAATTTTTTTAGGCGTCCCGAAAAAAAATGTTCCTTATTCAAATCTTTCTACTTTAATTATCTACTTTGTTATAATCCTATTACTTTTGTTCATTTAAATTAATTTCATTGGTTGAAGTTGAAACAATCAGCACAATTTACCAAATCATTTGTTTTTCAAAACAAGTACAACATTAAACTCTCCTAAAAAAGGAGAAACATGAACTATATTATGAGAGGAAGGAAATATATTTTTGTATTTAACTACTCATGTTTGTTAGTGGTCTTTGAATGCAAGAGCGTTTAATATTTTGTTCTTTCTACTCGATTAATTCATTTAGCGTGGTCGACGACTCGACTTATAAATTAAAAATGACACTATATATTCTTATTATTTAACATCTGGGAGCTCCCGTTAGCTTTTGCCTTTTACTTATAACATAAAGTACCTACCTAATAACCCCTCAAAAAAAAAGTACCTACCTAATAAAAAAATTGTCAAGTTTAAGAGGGAAACAATCGACTTCACCTGACCTACATAATACTAAAATAAAATAGAAAGGCTAAGTTTAATGATGTTATATAAGTTGGGGTTAAAGGAGCAAATTAAATCCTACACACCATAATAGGATGAATATCATACGCACAAACTAAAACGCAGGTAGAATATAATAAAACGCGCTTGTCAATCTAGAGAGGCAAAACAAATGAATATCAAGTTCATTCAAACAAAGATAGTCTTGGAATGACTAATGAACATACAATGTTGTTGATTGAACATTTACGAGCTATGAATGAACACTTGAAAGTTCTTCAAAAATTATAATGTTCATTTTCATAAACTTAAAATTCAAATTTTAAAATGCAAACATTAATATACATCTACTTATTGTTGGATGAACATGTGATGTTATTAATTGAACATTTACGATTTATCAATGAACATTTAAGATGCACATTTCAAAAAATTCAAACACTAGCAATGCACATCTATTTTTTTGTTGGTTGAATATGCATGGTTGTTAATTGAACATTTGCGAGTTATGAATGAATGTTTGCAAGTTCCTTAAAATTCAATATAGGTATTTGTAAACTTCAAAATATTGATTGATTGAACATAACTTTGTATCCGTATGAACATCTTGAAGAACATAAAAATAATATTATAATTGAGGCTAAACTCTAATTATGAGCTATCATTTATAGTAATTGATGTTCATTTGCGTGTTAATTTTGACATATACGCAATATTACGCATAATGATATCTTACAATTGTGTGCACCATCTACGTTTGGGGTAAAACTTTTAAGGGAGTATAGAAATCGACAACGGTTTTTTAATCCTCAAGATAGTTTCTCATTTCTATTGATACTCCCTGTACTTTTTTTACTTGTTGGCTGCTGCATTGTTTTTACACGCTTTTTAAGACGTTGTCTTGACCTTTAATATCTCTTATTTCTTTTATGTAAAAATAAAAAATTATCTTGATAATATAAAACTACATCTAGATGAACTAGTCGTATATGCACGCGATGCGTGCGTCAACAACCTTTATGTACGAACGGACACATTTTTTTTAATCTAAAATTATTTTGGTAGTGATGTAAATTATTGAGGTTCTTTTGTAGATGTTATTATCTTTTTAAATTGAAGGTGACCAATTTTTAACGTTCAATACCGTCATTGAAAATTGTGGTCGGTGATTTAATAATTCCTTGTCAGCGGCTTTAGTATAGTTCTTCTTTAACGATTGTAAATGTTAATAAACCATATTGTTTGAACTTTGTAAATGCGAAGTATTATGTTGTCAGGATATATCACTAACTTTTTTTGATTGAAGATTCTAATTTAATTCGTGAATTGATTGTGTCAATCTATTTTGTCAAGTTATATATTATTGGTGATTGCATATTCTATTTTTGACTTATTCCATATGGCAAGTTGCATTAATTTTAATTTTTTAATTTTTTTATAAAATGAAAATTTTGTTTTAATTTATTAGAGGGTATTATAGTCATTTCAAAAGGGGACACCACCTCCTCCCTTGGCTTATACTACCTCCGTTCCTTTTTAATAGTTACACTTTCACTTTTAACACTATTCACAAATTTCCCTTTGACTATCATTTGTGATTTATGGTTAATAGAAAATATAGTCATGTGGGGTCTTGTTTGATTCGTCTCGATATGTACTTTTAGAATATCGACTTTTTGATATTTTTTACAGATATAAAATTAGAGATATAAATGCTCAAAGTATTGCATTGACATGCGTGAAAAATGTAACTATTAAAAAGGAACAGAGATAGGGCATGTTCTAAACTTATTTTCGGTCGATTCGGTTTAATATTCGATTCTTAAATGATAATCATTACTTTTAATTAGTTATAATTCATTTCGTTCCTTCAATTGGGCTCGGTCCGTTCGGTTTAGTAGTTTTATGCGAAAAACAGACATAGTATAATAGGGATCTAAAAAGACCACACAGACTATATTTTTGCTTATAAAAATATCAAAATAATCCGTCAAAGTTGGTAGTTTAATTTCCCGAAATTGAAACGTAGCACTAAAAAAAGCCAAGGGAGTATTTCTTTGTTCTGCATTTTCCAACTTGGAATTGAGTAATGACACCAAAACCTGCACAAAGAAAACTCAACCCCTCGGCCTGTTCCTCAGTAAAATTCTGTACTATACGTTGCAAACGCACAACTTCGAAGCTACAACACCAAAATCAAGCGTTGAACTCATCAAACCTCAGAAGAAAAAAGAACACAGAAAAAAGAGACAGATATGCTGCAATGCATATACATCTTATCAGATTCCGGGTAAATTTTGTCAACACTTTACAATATCAGATTCCTGAATTCCTTCCAAAATTTTCAGTATTTCAACCAAATTTTACTTTCTCAATTGGGTATTTTCAGTACCACTGATTTCATTAACACCCATATGAAAAAATTTAATTTTTTTCTTCTTTTCCTGGTGTGATTTTCAGGGAGGTTATGCTGGAGAAACAGCTGACTGGGCACCGAGTTGATCGATCTATTTGTGATTGGTTTTGGGATCAAGTCAATTCTCAAGGTGATTCTTCCAAGGTAACTTTTTTATTTTTTCTGGTTTCACTTGTTTAATTTTAATTGAATCGATGTCATATTAATAAACTGTTGTCCTAAAAAACTTATAATGGTGATTGTTTGGATTTACTGATAGCTTCCACCAGTAATTGCTTCACCAACACATTACATTTTCCACATTGCTCGTGATGGGATCATATTCTTAGCTTGTTCCCAAGTTGAAATGCCTCCTTTGATGGCAATCGAGGTGAGATTTTTTAAAATTATGATATTATCTTTCTTGTATATGATTGATGGAATGACCTAATAGAATGACCTCAATTATGATGGTAATGGGCGCGCTTTCTATATTGTAACTTGTAAGTAAGTGATATTTTAGTTGCCTTTACTAGAAGTGGAGTACCATCCAAATTATCGCTTGCTAGAAGGTAATCATTCAAGGTTTTGATGACGGATTTTAAGTGTAATTGTGTCATGAAATATCCCATCTGGTGATAATGTACACCTCATTTTAGTAGAAGGGTAATCAAATTCAATAACTTGTTAAATCTTTGCATGTATTAGAGAAACTACATTGCTATTGCTGTTTTTCCAGCTTAACCCAATGACTCACGTTCGAGCCTTGGGAATGCAATAACACTGGTTGGGAGATATATGCCCTGATTGGGCTCTCCCTGCTTGAACCCTGATTAGTTGGGGTTTAGTAGGCTTTAGACTAATGAGGGGTTTTCACCAAGGAGCTAAAAAGCTTGTAGAGTTAGTACCCGCTTGCCTCTTTTGAACACTAATTCTTGTTATAGTATCGTGGATGAGATTGGTAATTTTAGTGAGCGATGATGTATTATGCACTTTGCTTCCTGGAATTAGTAACTAAGGCCTTTGACATGCTATACTTGCAACTTCCGTTTGTTTAACACTTCTTGGCGTATAGGTCCAGACAGTTCATAGATTATATCATCCAAAGACCCTTCCAAGCATATTAATTTTCCTGATATAGGGGTAGCCTCATTCAGTCCTGACAGCAGCGCTAGCTTAATTCATGAAAGATTGTGTATCTTATGTAGTTTGCTGAGCTGTTATATGCTATTATTGTTACATAGTTTTAGCTAACACTGCTTAAAGTATAAGTACAAGTATGGCACTTCATATATCATTTATTATCTAAGACCCTTCAACAAGTTATGTTCTTGGTGTAGGGGTAGCCTCATTGATCTCTAATGTGATTTGCATCTTTCAGTTGACATGGCTATCTATGTATCTTGCATGGGATGTGGCACAGTAGCAGGAAAGGGGCATGCAGAACTTAAAATTTTCACTCTTTCCGACGATGAATGTCTGTCAAATTTCGTAACTTACAATATTGCGGGCCACAAACTGGGGTGGGCATTCTTGGTGGAGTGGAAGGAGTACTTTACAGTATGTTTGGTAGGGGGGGTTTGGTAGGAAGGGAAGGGGATGAAGAGTGCGTTATCCATTGTTAGGATAATTATTAGATTATGTTAGAGAAGGGCACATGAAATCTATTTTCCTTTCCTTTTCAATGGACCAAATTCGTCCAAAGTTGGAAGATGTGGAAGGAAAGCATACCTTCCCTTCGATCATCTTTTGTTTACACCATACATATTGATAAATGGAATTACTGTTTATTTGCTGAATGTACAGTTTCATCGAAAAAACCATAACTATACTTAACAATGAAATACTCGAAAAAGCCCATATATGCCGAAGATTTTTTGTTGCCATCGGAAAAAGAAAAGGCCAGCTCCTATTAATAAAGGAAGTGGCAGTGTTATTTAAATGAGAGAATTTGTATTTTCCTCTTCTCTCCTCCCCCTTCTCTCCCCTCTCCTTGTTTCCACTCCGCTATCCTCAGCAACTGTTGACCAGACTAATATTTTTCTTCCTCCACTTCTCAATGTTAATCTAATGGAATTTGTTTGTTACACACTAAAATTTAAGGGGTTGGACAGAAATTTTGCCAGAAAAATATTAGGGGAGGGGGGTCTTTGCTTTCTTCTGTGTTATGTTGTAGCTCATCAAATTATACACACTGATTACGAACATCCTGGTTTGTATAGTACTTGCTACTTCCCTATATCTACTAATGATTTGGAAGAACATTCAAAGTCTTTAAGCGTTCCACTTTAGTTCCTTTGCAGAGCAGCTGATGTACTTTCTGACTATCTTGGAGGAATGAATGAAGACATAATCAAAGACAACTTTGTTATTGTATATGAGGTATATCTAAATTCTTTACTATCTTCGTCTTTCATTGTCCTCTGCCCTATTTGCATTCTTATTACTGTGTGGGAGCATCCGCTTGTTACATTAGGAACATATAGTGACAGGATTTCCTGATGCAAAAATGAAATAGAATCTATAGTTTAAGTGCTTAATTTCATAGTTTGACATCTTTTGAAAAAAAAATTAAAAAAAGTTGTGTTGTAGAGATATCTGAGATGACCAAGCAAGATTTGACACTTGCTTGATGCTTCAATCATGATTCCTATCACCTAATAGCTGAAGGTTTGTCTCTCAGGTTTATGGGATATGATTGAATTATGAGAAGATTTCAAATTCTAACAGAGCGAATATATTATTGGGATTTTCCTGTCCTGTCATTTCGTGAATTACTGCCACTTTATGTAATGGTAGCTTGGTTGATCCATTGTGGCTAGATGTTATGAACTCTTTTTAGGGGGTATGGTTCAATTATCCCCTCAGTCCCTAATAAGGCTGTTTTGGGGGTTGTGTCTAACAAGAATGCCAAGTGATTCAAGTTGCCTTGCAGCTTCTTGATGAGATGATCGATAATGGCTTTCCTCTGACAACAGAGCCTAACATCCTGAGAGAGATGATAGCCCCCCCAAACATTGTTAGCAAAGTATTGAGTGTTGTAACTGGTAGTAGTTCCAATATGAGCAGCACTCTCCCAGGCGCAACAGCATCATGTGTGCCATGGAGGACGACAGAGCTTAAGCATTCAAGCAATGAAGTGTACGTCGATCTTGTTGAAGAAGTGGATGCAATCATAAACAGGTTGGCGTTGTCATTTGACTACCTCATCCCTCTTTTTATACCATGTTTGACTGTGTATTGTGGCTTAGGTTTTCTCTATGCTATCATCGTATTTCATTTCAATTATCTGAAGAGTCTGAATTGATCGCAAATTAACCAGTACGGCACCACTGGTTTCTGCTAATTTGTTTTGTGCTCTTTCAACAGTAGCTCAACTGTTAGGCCTTGTTCACTTCATCTCAAAAATCATTTCTGTCCCGTAACAATCTGTTGACTAGAAATTAGTTAATAAGTTTGACAATTATGCAGATAGTTATAATTCTTAACATTAAATTGATGATTAATAGTAGTAATAAAGATACAATACTCAATGGATATGGTAATATTCACTTGTGCTATATTGCATAAAGAGACCCAAATTGAGGGAGACTGAATTTGGCCAAAAAGCTGACAGCTATGGTACCAGAATTCTGTTCAGTTGCATATTATACGAGAATGTATGTGCTCTCGTCCACATAATTTCTTTTTAAAAGCTCGAGTAAATAATATTACAACTTACAATAATCCATCACATCGAAGCCAACAAATTCATCATCCTCCGTCCAAATACTATGCATACTTTCATGTGGTTATATGAATTTACAAATATGATTAGTTGATTACGTAATCATGCTTTCTGACCTATATGCTATTCAATCCCAGTATCACAGATTCAGACAACCATTTCTCGCGTTATGCCTTTTAAGTCTGTTTATTATGAAAGTAAAAGCCGGAAATATAAAATGTTATGTAAAAATATATGACATTAATATTAAACTCCCTTCGTTTTACTATGTTCTACGCACTTCGGTTTACATTCGTTTTTATGAATTTTACTAACTTTTGCTTTATTCCTTATTTGGCAAACTTTTTATCCTCTATCATTCTCTTATACCCCACAACATGGGACCCACTTCTACTCTTTTCTCCTTGAAAGTAACTAAAAGACACATGGGTGGTCCTTTTCTCCTATTTTCCTTGGTTATTGGAGGCTTGGAGCTATAGTAGGTGAGTAGAACTTAGGAAAACAGAGGGAACAGGTATTCTCGTATTAGTGAAGGATACTCTTTGTAACACATTCAGCAAATTGAAATTCCAAAGTAATTTACACATAGATAATGAAATTATTATATTCATTATTGTTGTTGGCGGACTGGTTGGTGGTGGTAGTGTGCCGGAATATATTTTCTAACTAGGAAATGTTTTGTTTCAATCAGTAAAATTAGTTCAATGAAAATCAGTTTCTATTAGTACAATCAGTTATCTGTAAAAATAAGCTTAATCAATATATTTAAGTTTAGCAAAAATCGGTTGAAGTTTTCTTCTCGTCCCCCACCCCGGCATAGCACTTCGTGAACAGGACCTTGACCTAACACGGATACAATTTAGCATCCATTTAGCATTTTGTGATCCTATGGGCCTAACATATACCCATATGATATACCCTTCGTCTTCCCCTAGAGTTGTTGCTTCTTCAGCTAAGCTACATATTCTTTGGTGATATTGTCAGGGATGGAGTTCTTGTTAAGTGTGAGGTTTATGGTGAAGTTCAAGTCACTTGCCATCTTTCAGGTGTCCCTGACTTAACTTTGTCATTTGCCAATCCTGCCATCCTAAATGATGTGAGGTTTCATCCTTGTGTCCGGTTTCGACCATGGGAGTCACATCAAATTTTGTCATTTGTGCCACCTGATGGACAATTCAAGCTTATGAGTTACAGGTTTGTATAAATATGCTTGCACAATTTGACTACTTTGTTCCCCAATGCATTACCTTAGTTCATGTTCCTTTGTACTTGCAGGGTTAAAAAGTTGAAGAACACCCCTATATATGTCAAACCACAGTTTTCTTCAGATTCTGGTACATGTCGTGTCAGTGTAATGGTTGGAATACGACATGATCCTGGAAAGATAATTGATTCTATAACAGTGTGGTTTCAACTGCCGACCTGTGTTTTATCTTCTGATCTGACTACGAATCATGGAACAGTGGACATCCTTGCTAACAAGGTAAACTTCTATGCTACTTCACATATCAGTCGAAGGCTCGCCTTTTATATTTATCTTTGATTATGTGGTCTCTATCTTTCCCATTTCTCTTTTCTTGACTGGCCATTTAACTAACATTGTATGCAAAAACTCCCAGATCTGTTCTTGGTCCATCGACAGAATACCAAAGGACAAAGCCCCTTCTTTGACAGGAACATTAGTGCTCGAAGCAGGCTTTGAGAGGCTTCATGTGTTTCCTACATTTCAAGCGGAGTTTCGTATTATGGGGGTTGCTCTTTCAGGACTGAAAATGGATAAACTCGAAGTGAAGAATGTAGCAAATCGCCCTTACAAGGGTTTCAGAGCTCTAACTCGAGCAGGAGAGTATGAAGTGAGGTCGTAAAGTTGGAAGTTCCAAAACTAACCTGTTGGTTGTTTGCAATGGGGCCCTTAGGCAACTACATAAGGCATCTGCCGTTTCAAAGCTTTGCAGTAATGGGGGAGTTTCCTTGCATTTCATTCATCTATCGGTAATTTGGTGCTAGAAATTGCATATTGTCAGTTTAATTTGTATGAGCTATCTTGAGAGCTTTTGAAGTGTTCTAGAGTAGTTTATTTTTGTGCTCCAATCTATGTGAACTCATATATGGTGTTTGAAACAGTTTGTACATTTCAAAAGGAGATAGAGATTATAACAGATGGAATAAAAATTTCAGTTTTTGGGCTACTTATTATCTTTCAGTTTACCAAACCCTATATTTGTACATTGGTAATGAGTTGGATCCACGTTCGGATTTACCAAACTCTATATTTGTACATTGGTAATGAGTTGGATCCACATTCGGATTTACCAAACTCCATATTTGATACATCTCTAGTTAAATTTGGATAATTTTGATGGGTTTCAAATTCGGATTTAATCGGTTCGGATTTCAGTCAGATTCAGACGATATTATAGATCACAAATATAATGTTATGAAAAATTATACTGTAATTATTTGATTTTTAATGATGAAATCTGAATTATCTTGTAGGAATGTAATTTATACCGACAAGTTGATGAGGTGGCAGTGGAAATTTGGGTTGGAATCAACTGGAATTTTCTTATCCTCACATTCAGATCGAATCAGACTCGAATCAAACGTGGGGGTTAATTGTCATCTCTCTCCCGCCCCGTCAATCACTGCGCATTCTGTTAAAACTGGCAATAGATGCTACTGTATTCATTTTACATGAACTGCAATCTTCATTTCTTTCCATCATACGGCAGCCAAAATTCTTAATAAAGTAACATTTAAAATAGACAAGAAAATACACCTGATTTGCGATCATAATCTATACACGAGCTGGGTAACATTGTGATTCGAGAAAGATACGGCTCAGAAAGATTGCAAAATAGAAATAAAATCAACCAATCCAAACTGGTGGGTTATGGATGGAGCTGGAATCACAAACTTCGCCTTGGACATTGGTGACAATACAAGTGAGACTTGAATCTTGAGTAAAGATTGTGAAGGAAATGCCTTCTGTGAATAGTATGATTAAACTGTGACCTTGTTTACTCTGAAGGAATCCATTACTTGACGGATATCTTTTTCTTCTTCTCGTAATACATCTTCAGGTACTTGTAACCGCAACTCATACAGCCTGCTGTTTTCCACTCCGAGAACTGAAAGGTACCTTCGATCCCATTCTTTTCTAACCACTCGCTCCTGGGGCATGACAGCCAACTCGTTGTTGTTGGCATAAGACTTAATATTCACCTGTTTACGGAATTAAAGGCATGTCAAAAGGATAAACAACACACATAATCTAACAGGTAGTCAAAACTGAAAAACAGAGTTTCTGCAACCACCATCCATAAATAAAAATATTTCAGACTACTCTCAAGGACATGATAGAAGTCCCAATAAGTTAGCTAATTAAAATGCCAATAGACTCAAGACAACCATGGTCCATGGTGCTTTCTCTTCACCTTAAAAAAAGCAGGACTAATCAGGTCCAATCATGTGTAAAAGTAAGTTGATGATATAGCTGATCAAATCCAATCAGGTCTTATAAGTTTAATTCAGATAAGTTTCGGTGAAGAGAACACACCTTAAATATTCTATGAGCTATCTAATTCAATCAACCCATGAATGCTATTAAATGGTTCAATTGATTCCATCCACATTCACCCGATAATTATTCCAAAAAGTTATCAGCTAAAGTACAATCGCCAAAGAAATGACCAAAACAAATTAAAACAATCAACCAACATTTTATTTTAGATCAGATAGACCCTTACTTCGATTTGATAATAGAGTCTGCCATCATCAGCAACTCTAGAAGACGTTGAGAGAACGTTTGATTCACGCCGAACACCAAGTCTGGTAGACATGAACTCTGTTAGATACTGCTTCAGTACATTCTTCCCGGCTTCTTCTGGTGGGCCCAAATCCTCAACACTCTTGTAGTAAGATGATGAGGGTGAAGAGATATTAACTGAAAGATTTTCATCGAGAACAAAAGGATCCCTGAAGAATATGTCTGCTCCAGCACCTTTAACTTGAATCCAGGTCTGAGGGTACCTCAGAGAATAACCATCAAAAAAATCTATATACTCCCTAAAACCAACTGACTGTTCAGCAAATGCACGGTCATGGGTTATGATTTGCGTGGCAATACATCCTGAGAAAAGTCCCACCATCGCATTCCTTCTTGAGACTGCGAAAGCTGTAGTCTAATTATATGGTACAAAATGTCCTGTGAGAAGCCCATTGCTATTCAATAATCCCGACCCAAACTTAAATAAAGGAAATCTAAGTAATGAAAAAAAATGAAGAAGCTATGCAGAGTAGCACTCGAAGTAGCATAAAGATAGAGAGCATAAGCAAGCTTATCCATATTTCCTAAGATGCATCTAGATCAGTACATAGACTACATACATGCTGAAGATATAGTTGACATATACATTTTCTAGTACAAACCACGAATTTCACACTGTAAAAAGAAACAAATCAAATAACACCGCAATTCATTCTGACCATTCAAGTTCTTCTTGTTTCCTGTCTTTTCTCATTTCGGGTGCTCTTGGGATCTAAACTCATCTGTGATTCAGCATTTTCCCTCTTATAATGTGTCATCGTTCACGGGAACTTCTAATCCTTCTAATGGGTTATTACAATTCATAAAGTTCCGGTACTAAATTCTCGAGCGAAACCATTAACCACTTGATGTTGAGAAGTCCAATTAATCAAAAAATTCAGCTTGAATCTTATCCTATCTTTATTAGTCAATAATCCAATAACGACCACTTTGGTAGGCGGTAATAGCAACAAAATTATACTTCAAACTAATTTTGTATCAAAGGTCACATGTCAAATTATCAATGTGCATAGTAATACAATTCCTTCCATCACATTATAACAATCTCGTAAATTTCCATTACCACCCAATAGACAATACGGCAATAAACGGCGACCGAAATATACGAACAAAAGGGGAAAGCATTCGTAAAATAGTTAGCTTGCTCTTATGCCCTTTCAACAAACCCTACATTCAGCAACACCACTCTACCAACGAAATATAACTCATAGTATCAAGAAAACCAACCAAATATCGGAATTAAAGCAGACACAGTCAATTTTAGCAATTCATGAATATAATTATGATAAATAGTACAGAAAAATAAGCCAAAGAATCACAATCAGAAAAAATATAAAGAGGAAAGAAGATTGCAAAAGTCTTACAGTTTGAGCATTGCAAATTATCCTGGAATAATGCTTCAATTGAGGAGGTAAATGTGGAACACAAAACGATGGCGTTTGAAGTCTGGAAGTATTAGTGGCGGGTAAAGAAGAAGAGAGAGAAGGCGCCGGAAGTGATTCGAAGGAGATGGACGCCATTTTCGTTATCTACTACTCTCTCTCTCTCTCTCCTATCTTTATTCTTTAGGGCGCATTTGTCTTTTGGGAAATTACATTGTTGTGTAAAATTTTCCAAAGGTTATAGAATGAGAAATTACTATTTTAGCACTCTCATAAGTGAAGGTGCATATTATAGTGGTAATTTAATGAATAACAACAAAAAAAAAAGTAGCGTCAAATAATCTAAAAGACAAAAACACTCTTGTCTTAAAAAAAAAATCTCTTTTTGAGTACCCTTATCTTCTTTAATATAACACAAACTTCTGTCTTTATTATATGCTACTATTCTAAATCACCGTGATAATTTAGGACAAGTTCAACCCTGGTACTCTATCACTTTGAGAATACTAAATGACTAGATATGTGATTAAAGGGGTATAAAATTATGATAAGTTTGAATAAGCTTTCGTGAAGACAAATAAGTTTAAACTAAGTCCAATATATTTTAATCAAGTCTAGTAAATTTTAGTTATGTTCTTTCTATGTAATGTCTACAGTGATGAGGAGGGTGCTGATCATTTTAAAGTTTAAACATGACAAAATTGACATATTTGTCATTGGAGACCTCACGATTAGATTTTATAGTTAGATAAGAGGTTGTACTTGACCAAGTTGGTTTTTAGTGGGAATAATCATAGAGTGGAAGAGAGCAATTTATTCCTTCCATTTCCCACGTGGAAGTCGCAAGTTCGATTCTCCCTAGGCTGTGGGGCAGTGGCGGATTTACAGTGGGTACAGTTGTACCCCCATTCCCCAAAAAAGTGTTTGAAGAAAATAAAAGGAAAAAGGAAAAAAAAAAGGTTGCGGGAGAATTCGAGGAAGAATTATTCAGTAAGTAGATGAGTTACTGAATTACTGCTTTTGTTTCATTGTTGATTCAGTTTCTAGTGAATTTTCATGTAGTTTATCAATAACTGTAAAATTTTGTCATTTAATTATTCAGTAATTTTGTAATTAATTTGTCAGTATTCACCAATTCAGATTTTTGTTCAGCTAAGCTTTTTCAGGTTAATATTCCACAATCGAAGAACTATAACAAAGTATGTGAAAATTGTGAAATAGTACTATTGAGTTAATTGAATTTGGTAGTTGAAAATCAAAATTAAGTACCTTTGGCAGTCGCCAGAAGGAGACCGAAGGCCAGTCAGTCGCCAGAACGGCAGTTCGCCAGAAGTAGACTAGTTGAGGTTTTTTTTTTTTTTTTTTGTTAGTTTATATAGACTTCTCAATTTTTTTTTGAATGGATTTTGGAGATATGATTAGAAGTAGTTTTTTGAATGAAAATCCAATCCAATAAGTAAAGAAATGATGAACTTTTGTAAGATTTGAACTGATTGTGTGAATGGAATTTTGATGTGAATTGATATTTTGATGTGAAATAAGAAATTATGAAAAATGAAATTTAAATGTTGTGCAATTGTGAAATATGGAAATTGAGATTACTTGAATTGAAATTAGAGATTAGAAATTGTGAAATTGAGATAGAGGTTGTGAATTGAAATTTGTTGAATTTGGAATTAGATGTTGTGAAATGTAATTAACCGCTTCCAATCTATGAAAGGGCGTCAGATGCACTTGTAATTTTTATTTATTTGAAACTTATGTATTTTCGTCGTTTTAAATTAGTTGTAATTTGAATCATTAATTGATATTGGCATTGTATTTTGATTTGAATTTTTAGTCGTAAATCGACTCAAGTATTGTATTTTGTTTTATTTGATTCTTTCTCATCCGTACCTCCATCCCGTAATTCCTGGATACGCCACTGCTGTGGGGGGAGGTGATTGAACTTTTTAGTATATCATTGTACAAGAATAGTGACATTAGTTCCCCCTAAGTTTGTTAATTAGTGGTAAAAATAACAACCAAATTGAGTACTTTTCTAACCAAAAGTACTCATTTGTTGGCAGTAAGTGATACTAATTTAGGACATACATAAAGTGTCTTGTGTGAAATACGTCTCAGTCATTTAAAATGACTAACTAATAAATGTCAGGTTTGAATTAATACCCGTCTCAATTATTTTTTGGATTAAATGAATTTTTAATTTAGATCTCATTCTTCAATATTAGTTCGATATTTTAGCCAGTAAAGTGATTAGATATTCAATGGGTAGATACCATGCATGAAACCTAAGCAATTATCTAAGCCTCTTTTTTTTGGGCCACTTTGCAATTTCTATAATTTGAGATGTCATAACTCTTCATAATCACGGATGGTCAATGATAGATATACTTGTATATTATTCGCACTCTTCCTCTTTAATCCTCAAAATATATAATTTTATTGACCAAAGCCCCATCTAGGCTCGTAACTTGGTGACAAGAAATTAGATTTTTAATATATAATTTGATTTAGCCTTGTTTAATTGTATTTTGTTGTTCTTTAATACCTATTGTAGATGCCGTTTGGCCTTCAATTAACAAAATTAATCTTTCAAAAAAAAAAAAAATTAGATTTTTATCTAGTTTTTTATTTATTGGTTTGGGCCCTTTAGGCTAAGTAATTCGGCCCACAATTGTTTTATGTGATTCATCCGCCCCCATTTAATTGCAACACTTTTCTTTTTTTAGGCTGTTTCAAAAAAATTACAACACTTTATTTTAGATAACATTTTTATGTAAAATGACTTTTATACCCTTATTTTTTCTACCATCTCTCTCCCAATTCACATAATCACAATAAATCACATGGCAAAGTTGTCCCATGAGTCCATGACCCACCAAAAATGCTTTCCTAAAAGTTGTGCATACAAGGAGTGTTGCAATTAACTAGGACCAGAGGAAGTATGTCAACAACTGAGAATATTAATAACTTTATCCGTTTCATATTAGTTGCAACATATCTCTTTTGTCTGCAACATTTCTTTATTTGGTAATAAGTTCTCTCTACTACTCTCATCAATCATCATCACATAAGCCCGTGAACTCTTTAAAACATGTGTCTCCCCCAGAGAATATTTATAGTACACTTGGGTGTACCATGAACATGGTACACCCAAGACTATTTTCTCCAAATGAGCAAAACGAGCAAATGAGCAAAATGAGCAAAATGATCAAATGAGCAAAATGAGAAAACATTCTACTCATTTAAGAAAATGAGCAAACACTTTTATTACAAAATGAGCAAATTGCCCAAATGAGCAAACTTGGTGTCAAATAAACACCTGAAGTTCTAATTTATTACAAAAATACCCCCGGGTGTACCATGCATGAGTGAACTCGTCTCCCCCATATTACAATAACTAAAAACCGAAAGAAGTATATACATAAGACTTGTCTCTTGACCAATATTTAGTGACATAGCATCATCGACTTGGCAATGACATTTTTTGCATTTCAAAGATAACAACTAAAAATTTGAATTAAGTAACCAATTATTTATATTATTATATGTTTATACACAAATAGTACTTTTTACTACATATACAAAATATATTAAATCCATTTATGTTTCTAACTGTTATATCACTATAATTTTCTCCAGGTAAAAATATAATAGGTCGAAAGTGAAGTGATGTCCATTGTGGTGAAAGAAATTAGGCAATGTGTAGAGCTAGAGCTGAGAATAGATAGCAGGCACGGATTTCCTGCACCAAAAAAGATAAATGCTCCCTTTTTTACCTGTCAGTATCAAAGAAAATGGTGGGAAAAAGAATTACGACGACGAAAAGCGAGAACAAAAATTTGGACACTGTTTAACCCATCTATAAAAACGCCTCAGATCCCTTTTCTTTTTCAAATCTTCGGACAACATTTAACTATTAATTATCGCCTTCTACCGCATATTATTTTTTCTCCGTAAGTTCTACATCTTCATGTAATTTCTTTCCCATTTGTTCCAACTTCCAAGCATCAAAATTTTTAAATCGTATGCTTGAATCATATCTTATATTACCGAAATTCTGAATATTATAGTTCATATAATCTTTTGCTATGATTCCAAATAATGGTTTTTTGTTTGGAAAGATGAAACCTTGTTGTAGAATCCTCTCAACATGTAGAAATTTAACTAGTTTTGTTCCTCAACCCCAAATTTGCCAACATTTAACAAGTGGGAATTTGTCAAATTTCGGAAATAATTTCGTTCATAATCACAAAATTCATAGTTACCCATTTCAATTGCCGGGTTTCCCATGTCTAATTCATCATACCCAGAAAAATTCCTGCTTAAATCAAGCAAGTGTTGGGCAATTTAGGCTTTGTTCTAGGGTTGGGTTAGGTAGAAATGGGTTATTGGTTGGATGTGCTGCTTATAATGTGAGGAATTGTTCCACAAAAGTTGATTCAAAGGTTAATGATAAGAATTTTGAGAGTGTTTATATTCAGGGTGGGGTGAATGTTAAACCATGGGTGGTTGAGAAAACAGATGAGGATGAAGCACATTTAAGGGGGAAACAAGGGGAAGTTGGTGGAGATGTAGAGGGTGAGAAGGGGGATTTGAAGGTTGAAGGCCGAAAGCGAGAGGAGTCGGAGATTGAGAAAGAGGCGTGGAGATTGCTGCGGAATGCTGTTGTTACTTATTGCAATAGCCCCTGTGGGACGGTGGCTGCAAATGATCCTAATGATAAGACGCCGTTGAATTATGATCAGGTGTTTCTTCGCGATTTCATCCCCTCAGCACTTGCTTTCTTGATGAAAGGAGAAGGGGAGATTGTCAAGAACTTCCTCCTCCATACTTTGCAGCTACAGGTTATTCTGATTCTAAATTCTCTCATAAGGCTCATCTTGGTGTATGTCTTGTCTTTTCAATTTTGTTACTTCTTTGCATATATGATATATCTCAGTTTGTTTGTTTGAACATGTCGATTCCTGGAAAAAATGAAATGACTTATATATGCTTTATGCGAATGTTCATGGGTTAGGAGGCAGGGTCTGGGGGGCGGCTTTTTGAGATTATTGTATAGGTTTTTATAGGTCCTTGTTCTTGTTTTCAGTCAGGATTCTGGAGGCTTATCCTTTTTTGTAGATCTAGAGTATTGAATTTTATCAATGTCATTTAATCTAGATCGTGAATGTATTCAAGCAAATAAATGCACAATTTTCTATGCTTTCCTTGTGCACAACATAATTATGGTCGATTAATAATGAATTGAATAAAATTTTGGTGTTTAGTTGGTTTTCACTTTTCACACCTACCTCCAAGTAAACTAATTACTAAAATCATTATTCGTTCTGGTGGTTTATCCTTTCTGTATTTAGAGTTGGGAAAAAACAGTGGACTGCTACAGCCCAGGACAAGGATTAATGCCCGCAAGTTTTAAAGTTAAGACTCTGCCTCTTGATGGAGATAATGGTAAATTTGAAGAGGTTTTAGATCCTGATTTTGGTGAATCTGCTATTGGCCGTGTTGCACCAGTTGATTCTGGTAAGAACTTATTTCAAATCTATTTATAAACAGCAAGTGTTATATTATTAGTCACTCATGGGCAATCTTATTTTCTTGTCTAGCACTCCTGTTAAACTTGATCATATCAGGTCTTGCTATAAACTTGTGTGAAGCTAGCCCATTCTGGATTTAACTTTTTTTTTCTCTGTAATGTTAACTTCTTTGGTAGGGTTATGGTGGATTATATTATTAAGGGCTTATGGGAAGCTCACTGGGGATTTTACACTGCAAGAGAGGGTGGATGTCCAGACTGGAATTAGATTGGTCTTGAATTTGTGTTTAAGCGATGGGTTTGATATGTTTCCCACTCTTTTGGTCACTGATGGATCTTGCATGATAGATCGACGGATGGGTATCCATGGGCATCCCCTTGAGATTCAAGTAAGTATCTTTTGGTTGCAATGAAGATCTTGAGAACCTTTGTTCTATTCCAATGTTTTTAGTTGATATGTTCATAACCTTAGCCACATTTGGTATTTCTGCTGGTATATGTAAGATAAGCTAGCACATGTTATTCCTTGATCAGCTTGTAGTGCTTATATTTTCCTAAGCTAAACTTTGAGGAGGAATTTTTTGTGCAGAAGTAGCCTTGATATGTAAGTTAATAGTCTCTGGAATATCCTTGACATAAATTCTGTTAATCTGTTTAGTTCATAGACTTGCGTTATATATGACTTTATGTATTAATGTCCTGTATTGGCCTTGTTTTTCCTTTTATTTTAGAAGGGTAAAGTTTGGCCCTTACCTGAACCGATTATTCTGCATATGTCAAGGGTAATCCCTAGAAAAGGGGAACTATGCACTAAGGCCTAGTCATGTAGTACTCTTCCAACTATGAAAGTGGGGTTACATGACCCTTGGACTGGTTGGAGGTCTGAATTACGGAGACGCAGAAGCTCCACCTTTTGACTCCCTTCTATCCCTAATGTGTTCTTTTTTTTAATGACCTGCACTTTTACTATTAATACGAGGTTTTTTTTACTGCAACCAGCATCATCATTTTTGTTATCACAGTGTTGGATTTGCAAGGATGAAGTCATTTCTGTGTTTATGATCCATAATTTTGTTTCCTTAGGCATTATTTTACTCGGCTCTGCGCTGTTCCCGTGAGATGCTAGCTGAAGATGAAGGCTCTAAGAATCTCATCAGGGCCATTAATAATAGACTGAGTGCACTGTCTTTTCATATCCGAGAATATTATTGGGTAGACATGAAAAAGATCAATGAAATCTACCGGTACAAAACAGAAGAGTATTCCACAGACGCTACTAACAAATTCAACATATATCCTGAACAAATTCCTCATTGGCTGATGGATTGGTTTCCTAGTGAAGGTGGATATATGCTTGGTAACCTTCAGCCAGCTCACATGGATTTTCGTTTCTTTACACTTGGGAATCTTTGGAGTATTATTTCTTCCTTGGGTACTCCAAAGCAAAATCAGGCAGTTTTGAATCTGATTGAAGTCAAATGGGATGATCTTATTGGCCATATGCCTTTGAAGATTTGCTATCCTGCTGTCGAGAATGAAGAATGGCGTATAATTACTGGCAGTGACCCTAAGAACACGTGAGTTTTCTGGACAATCTCTATTTAAGATCTAGAGCTCAATGAATCTCGATTACGTGGTGACATGAATTGATTTTTTGTTCTCCCAGCCCTTGGTCATATCACAATGGTGGATCTTGGCCAACACTTCTATGGCAGGTAAGCTTGAATTTGGTTTTCATTTATAAGAAAGCAAACTTTTTAGCAATGGATATTGCAGCTTTTGGTGTTGTTATTCTCGTGGATCCTCTAGGTCGTGTGAAATGGTAGCTAGCAGGTGTATTTGTTGCTTGCTTTACCTATTGTTACTTTTTTTTTCCCCCTTGAGGTCTTCTTCAGAATTTAAACATTCTCGAAATGAGTAAAGTGTGTGTGTCAGCCTTGAATTTATATAACTTGGTATCTGTCTTGAAAATTTAAGTTTATAAACAACGATCTGTTGTTGAAATTACTTCTGGTATTTAACCTGGTTATTGACTTGCGTTATGATTGTGAAGGTGTTGGGTAGACCTGTCAACAAGTTGGTTGGGTCGAGTGGTTAGATAAAAACAGGTTCCGGTTATTTATGGTTTAGGTCGAACAGTACTTGTTCAAGACCTAGATTATTTGGGTTTGGATTGACCCAACGGGTTAAATGATTTAAGATCCTGTTATAGCTATGATGTATAACGCACAACACATGTGAGTGTCCCACATTGATAAAAGAAGAGAGATGGGTTCACTTTATAATGCAAAGGGGCTACTCCCTTTACTGCCATATGGTTTTAAGGTGAAACCTCCCTTGTCTTGTGAAGTGGACTCTCTCTCCTTGTAATGGGCGCGGCCCAGGCCCATATTTAACATGGTATCAGAGCTAGGCCCACAGTTGGGACCGTTAATTTACTCTGGCCAATTGAAAAAGGGACCTTACATGTGAGGGGGATGGATCAAATAGGTTGCTGCATCTTGAGTGAAGACCTTTGTTGCTATGACTGTTTTCTTCAACCTGTAGCCTCCTAATTTCGTAGAGAGTGCACTGACAGTATTTCTTGTGGTAGATGGGTTTCCTTCAGTAAATTTTAAGTTGTGACTGTAACGAGTTTTCATTTTTACTGAAAGGGTCTAGGTCAGAACTCAGAATTCTGTAGTCAGTACTCACTAATTTTTATCTTACAAGCCAAGGCCTCCTGTACGTCTTCTGTTTTAATGCTTCAGAACTTACAATATCAGAATTTTCTTCCCCGCCTCCTCGTGATATCTGCGATTATCAAGATCAAATGTTGCAATATCAACATAATTTTTTTGGTTTGGTTTTGCTGAGTACTTAGCTGAAGATTATTACACCAACAAGACTACCTTTTAACCCAAAGGCCATCAAAATTCTTCTATCTCATCTCTTGGGCTAGAAATTCACTATACTTCCAGAGACCAAACCAGATATGCCAGCAACAGCAAGAAACCCTTTGTTGCTATGACTATCTTTTTTTTATCCAATTGCAAAAATTTGAAGTAAATTAGGTTGCAGATGTACAGCCATATATCTGGCTTTTCGACTGAATCGTTTTCTTGGTGAGAGTTTTTTCTTTCCACTTGCTCATGTATGAAAACTCTAAGCTTTCGCTATCTTATTTCAGTTCACATTGGCATGTATCAAAATGGGTCGGACTGATCTAGCAGAGAAGGCAGTTGAGATGGCAGAGAAACAGCTTCGTGCAGATAGGTGGCCTGAATATTATGATACCCGCTATGGCAAGTTTGTGGGGAAGCAAGCACGGCTTTACCAAACTTGGACAATTGCTGGGTTCCTTACTTCCAAAATGCTGCTTCAAGATCCGCATATGGCATCCTTGTTGTATTGGGATGAAGATTATGATCTTCTGGAGATTTGTGTTTGTGCACTGACCAAAAGCGGCCGCACGAAGTGCTCTCGTGGGGCTGCAAAGTCCCATATTCTTATTTAGGATTTCTTTGAGGCAGATGCCTTTAAAAACAGAGCTTGTATATATTTTTTTAGCTAGAATGAGGTTTTTTTTGTTCCTCACTGCAAATTGATAATCAGTTGCTTCTCCTAATTATTACTTAGTTGGTAAAAGAAGTTTGCATTATTAGCTACTTAGAGAATATAGGAAGCTCTGGCAATCTGTTTGTATATACTGTAACAGATGTTTACTGATACATTTAGAATGAACTACAGCGATACGTAGGACGATATTGATGTCCCTGAGGTATACCATTCCATACAGTTCAGTTATTCTTCCAATATTGGATTCTTGACTTCTTGTAACAAGCATTTGTTTGTCGAAAGTGATATTTTTTGTAATTTGGGAATTTGAATAATGTGTATAAACTTAAACAAGTCATGTTATTTCTTTTCACAACTGTCATTGTTTGCAGGAAAGAAGATTATCTATAATTGAGGATGTCATTCTTTATACAAAAAAAAAAAAAAATTTGGTGCACAAATGATGAAATCAGGTCATGATAATTGCTTCTCTGTAATAGGAGGTTGTTAGTTATTCTGTTATAACAACCTCAACAGTATTTTAGGCTGGAAAATCAGTTAAGTTAGTTGAGCTGATTTTCTATAAATGAGCCTAAACTGTGTAATTGGGATTCATTCAGAAATTTAACCAATAAACCTCTCCTTCTATTCTTTCTATTTCTCTCTTCTTATACTCTCTCTCTTTCTATCATTCTATCTGCTTCAAGAACTTGTTAAACAAGTTGTAGTTTGAGTTGCTCAAACCTTGAATACTTAACTTAGAGTAGCTTTAACTAAGCTACTTGCTACATTGGTATCATAGCCAAACTATCGCCATTTGTTATATCCTTGCACTTCAAGTGTTCGATAAAAGGGTTAATTTAGAATGCAGGAATATTCCTTGGAATTCTTGAAAGGTGGCTCCTGCAGGTTACAAGAAGGGTGCAAGCAATGGAGGATCAATTGAAACTTCTTGAACAACAACTGGAAATTCAAGCTCCGAAGAGTTTGGAATTTCAAGAAACCATGATGAAGATGATGTCCGGGTGATAAGTTGAAGGAGGTGAAGATTCAAGGCGGTCGAGTCTCCTAGACCTCAAAATTCGATAATGGGGTCAATTCGAACGAGAATTCAGGGGTACGTAGTATTTACCTAAACTTGACTTCCCTAAATTTGATGGAACAAATGTTTGAATGTGGATTAAGAAGTGCAATAAGTATTTTAGCTTGTGCAAGATCAATGAGGAGCAAAAAGTTGATTTAGCTTGCTTAAATGTGACTGATAAGGCAGAAAATTGGATAGCAAGTTATTTGGGTACATTAGAAAGAATGTGGATTGGATTTGAATTTGTGGTAGACCTTACTTCGCTAGATTCAAAGATGAGGTGGTGTTAATGTGGTTGAGAAGTTTAACAAATTAAGTCAGCAAGGGTCTTTAGAAACTTACATAGATGAGTTTGAAAATTTGAGATCCACTTATGTTGCAACAAAACCATTATTTGCCCGATTCATATTTCTTGGACAGTTTTATTGGTGGATTAATACATGCTTTAAAGCAATTTGTGAGAGCATTTAAACCTCCAACCATAGCTGTCTTTGTAGATATGCTAGATTGCGGGGAGGAGAATTTGGAGGTGTTAAACTTACATTCAAATCTTTTGCCCCTTCCACTTTTAAACCAACAAATAAACCTTTACCAGCCTTATTGCCTACCCCAAACACATACCAAAAAACCAATAATTTCCAACCTAGACCCCAAACAACTCTTACACTGCTGAAAAGAGAAAAAACAACTTAAGGGATTATGTTATTTTTGTGACCAGGTAGTATGAGAGGGGTCATAAATGTTAACTTAAACGAACTCAGTTGTTCTTAGTTGAAATTCCTGGTTGTGATGATGAAGCTGAGGAAGAATTTAATGCTGATGATGAGGGTGTTGTGGAGTTTGATGCTGGGACAATGGATCCTCACATTTCTATGCATGCTTTGTGTGGAAATCATCATTTTCAGACTGTGAGGGTGAATGGAATGTGTGGCACACAAACTCTTCATGTTCTTATTGATTCTGGTTCCACACACAATTTTTTGGATGTTGGTGTAGCAAGATCATTAGGTCTTAAAGCTGAAATCATAGCTCCCCAAGCTATTACAGTTGCTGATGGCAATCATTTAGCCTGTCAGTCCATTTGTAGAAATTTTACATGGACACTGCAACGGGTACAGTTTCAGTCTTATGTGTTACTTATTCCTTTGGGAAGTTGTGACATGGTCTTGGGTATTCAGTGGCTGAGTAACTTGGGGTTGATTAAATGGGATTTTAAGAAGTTGAATATGGAATTTGAGCATGGTCAACATCATATTTCTTTAAAGGGTTTGGCCCCTAAGAGTGTGAGGTCTACAAGGCAATAATTCTAGTGCCATCATAGCTAATGCAGTGCAACTGTACTTGCTCCAATTGGTGCCTCCACAGGAACAGCAGATGCAGGACATGACCTTCTTTAGTTGTTCTTATAACAAACAACAAGTTCCTGAAGGTATTGTTGAGTTTCTGAGCAAGTATACATAAATTTTTAAAGACCCTACTGCCTTACCTCTTTCTAGGCCCTTACATGATCATAAAATTCCACTGGAATTTGGAGCTAACCCTGTAAACATCAGACCTTACAGGTATCCCCTTAAACAGAGAGATATTATTGAAAATTTAGTTCAAGAAATGTTAAATCAAGGCATTATTAGGGATAGCAATAGTCCTTTTGCTTTCCATGTGGTGTTAGTTGGCAAGAAGGATGGGTCTTGGAGGATGTTTGTTGATTATAGGGATTTAAATAGGAAAACAGTTAAGGATAAGTTTCCTATTCCAGTTGTAGATGAACTCATTGATGAGCTTGCTGGTTCTACTATATTCAGCAAGATTGATCTTAGGGTTGGTCACCACCAGTTGAGGGTACACAAAGATGATGTGTATAAAACAGCTTTCAAGACACATCATGGGCATTATGAATTTTTAGTTATGCCTTTTGGCTTAACTAATGCTCCTGCCTCATTCCAAAGTTGGATGAATCATATTTTCAAGTCCTTGCTCAGAAAATGTGTTTTGGTTTTCTTTGATGATATATTGATATATAGTCCTATTTTAGAACAACATATTCAACATTTGGAACAAGTCTTTGTTCTTATGATTCAACCTACTTTGTTTGCTAAGGCAAGTAAATGTTCATTTGCTATGGATAAGGTTGAGTACCTGGGGCATTTTATTTCTGGCAGAGGTGTTGAAACAGACCCACAGAAAATTGTTGCTGTTGTGAATTGGCCACTTCCAGAGTCGGTGAAGGATTTGAGAAGTTTTTTGGGCTTGGCTGGGTACTACAGAAAATTTGTGAGGAATTATGCATGGATTAGTAAGCCTCTTCATCATCTTTTGAAGAAAGGGGAGTTTCACTGGAATGATCAAGCTACTGAGGCCTTTGAGAAGCTTAAGCTTGCTCTTAGTTCAGCCCCTGTATTAGCCTTACCAGATTTTTCTATCACATTTAAGATAGAGACAGATGCATCAAATACTGGAATTGGTGCAGTGCTTATGCAATAAGGACATCCCTTAGCTTTTCTCAGTAGATCTTTGGGTCCTAAGTGGAAAAAGTTGTCTGTATATGAGAATGAGTTGTTAGCTGTGGTAACTGCTGTTGAATGGGAACAGTATCTCTTAGGGCAACAATTTGTGAAATAAGAAAAGTCTGCAGTGGTTACTTCAACAGAAGATTTCCACCGCTTTTCAACAATTATGGTTGTCAAAACTCAATGTTTTGATTATGTCATTCATTACAAAAGTGGTTGTGATAATCTTGTAGGCGATGCTTTATCTAGAGTTTACGGTTACGAGGTCCTTTGTCTTGCTTTGTCGGTTACGGACTCCAATTTAAGTTCCTTAATTTAGGCCACTTACCACTTAGATGTGAATCTTCAGCATGTTCTATCTCAGTTGCAGCAGGGAGTTCAAGTGGCAGATTACTTTTTCTTTGATGGGTTATTAAGAAAGAAACATAAGTTGGTGGTTGGCCCAGATGATAATTTGAAGACTCAAATACTCTAATGGCTTCATGATTCTGCTCAAGGGGGTCATTCAGGCAGGGATGCAACCCTTAATAGAGTCAAGGCACTCTCTTATTAGAAAGGTATGCCTAAATTTGTGACTCACTTTGTGAGACATTGTGCTGTTTGTCAAGCCAATAAACCAGAAAGTGTGGCTTCTCCTGGATTATTGCAACCTCTTCCAATTCCTCAGGAAGTATGGGTTGAGGGTAAAGAGGTTATTCTAGTGGTAGTTGATAGATCTAGTATATATGGGCACTTTATGGCCCTTAAACACCTATACACTGCCATGGATATTGCTCAGGTCTACTTGGATTCAGTATTTAGACTCCATGGTTGGCCCAAGACTACTGTAAGTGACAGGGATCCCATTTTCATAAGTCAATTTTGGCACGCCCTTTTCACTATTCAGGGCACTTCTCTATTGCTTTCATCAGCTTACCATCCCCAAACTGATGGTCAAACTGAGATTGTCAATAAATGTTTAAAGAATTATTTGAGGTGTATGTGTGGGGAGACTCCTAAAGACTGGTCTTTGTGGCTTCCACTTGCTGAGTGGTGGTACAATATGAATTACCACACTTCAATCCATACAACCCCTCATGAGATAGTATATAATTAATCAGCCACATCCCTTATATTTGCCTTATCTTCCTGGAGAAACCTGTAATATCCCATATCTAAGTAATACTAATTGTCGGATTAATTATAAATTAAATCTTTCTAAACTAACAAAAACAAGAGTTATAGATAATAGAAAGTATAATAACTTGTTAAACTTGACTATGGACAATAGGAACAACAAGTATATACTAAAAAGATGAGAAGCTAAATATAGCCAAAATCTACAAAAAATACCCCTATGATCTAGAACTCTAGCCCTCATTCTTCCTCTCACCGTGTCTCCTCTCATCAATCTCATATCCATGAATTAGTTGAAGAAAACAATTGCAACTCTACAAAATTTTTCTATGCTCTTGTCAGTAGCCTCACATTTTAAGCCCAAAGTCAGCAAAGAACAACTCCTTGAGCCAACAAAAAATCTCAAACGAAGATCACCGTATCTCCTCCATTAATGAACACCTTGACTAAGTAGATTTTTCATGAACAAAGGTGAAGTTTTAACCCATTTTCAGCTCTATAAATACCCAGACAATTACCATTCAAGAACTCAAGCAAAAACCAAAAACTAATTACTCACCAAATGTTCCAAAAATCACACTTTCTCTCTCTCCTATTTCCTCTCTGTTTTTTTTTTGAAGAACTTGCTTTGTCTGACCACCAACGCCACGACCACAACACCATCACCAACAATTTTCATCCTTTCATCTCACCTCACCACCACCTAAGAACTAATCAGAATTTTTCGGTCAACAACTCGCGGAGCTCGCGCAACCACCGGCGCTCCCCCCGCACGCTCCTCTTCTTCGCGCGTCGCTGCATCTGCGCGGCACCACCGGCGACCTTCGCCCCACATCGTTCCGCCGTCGCTCCGTCATTCTCGCCGCCGACGCCGCTGCTCTGCTGCCGTCCACCGGAGCCGGAATCCCCACTGCCTCGCTGCCTGTCGTCCCTGCTCTAAGAAGCAGAGGTAACGACATTCCTCTGTTTTATTTACAAGAAATTCTGATTCTTTTTTTTTGTGTTTTAACCCAAGCCCAGTTTAGTTCCTTTTCTATTTAGGATAGTTTTGGGCCTAGGAGAACCCAAGTTGAACTAAACTTAAGTATTTATAATCTGAATTTTATTATGATGGGCTAAAAAGATGTTTGAACTTATTCTATGGACTGATTTGGTTAGTTTAATTAAACCACTTAACTTGACTCCTAAAAACTATTATTGGGTTATATTTCATGATTACTAAACTAGTTGAGTTGTTTAAAACTAATTAAAAACCAGTAAGCTAGTTATTTATATTATGAGTTTAAGTTATGATTACTCCATTAATCCTTAAGTTTACTTATAATAAGAAGATAGCTTAAATTATTAGTTTTAAGTGATTAAATAATATTAAAACAATGTTAATGGATATAGTATAGCAATAAACTTAATTAGTTTAATGATAGACGATTAATGGATGATTAACTATGAACTCGAATAATAATATATATTTTCGAATGGTTATAGGTTATGTATTAATATAACTTTAAGGTTTCGATAATTCTAAAAGTATAACTAAAGGAATTATTTCACCTAATTAGTTGATTAAGAGTCACCTTAAGAAGTTATTAACGACTAAAATAATAACGACCTTTAATGAGACCTTTACGACGTTATAAGGAACGTTATGACGTTAATAAGCGCTAGCTAATATTTAGGCTTAAAAGCTAAATAACGAAACGTTCATTAATAAAATTATTCTTGAATAGATTAAAGAAGATAGAGGATATTACAAGCCTCCCCGGCTATCAAGATTATTAAGCGGGAATTCGGGTAACGTCTACTGCTAACACCCGCATTCCCCTTCAAAGTATGTTTTATAATAATGTTTACGTTAATAGTATTCTTTTGTATATGGATTGCGGGATATGGAATATTTTGTGATGAATATGATTATATGAAATAATTAACGACGTTATGAAAATATGATGATGTTATTTTATGGATGCAAAGAAAACAATATGTTATATCATGGTGATTATGAATTGATATACTTAAAAGATATGAAACATGATAAATTCAAGTGAAAGATGGTTCTTGGCGGTACTATGTTATGTTGGTCGTGCACGTACCATTTTGTTCTATGGCGGAAACGCCACCTTACGGTTAGGGGCAATTGTCCCCTGGTGGCACCGCACTATGCATGGCTTTATGCCACCTTCAGTTAGGGACAATGTCCCTGGTGGCTATGCCCTATGATTATGATGACGATGTTTTATGGGAGGCGTCCCTTATGTTATACTTGCCAAGTTACCAATAAGATAATTATGATGATGAACATGATAAAAGGTTAATAATGAATTCATGTTTACATAAAATATTTAGAAATGTTTTTACTTTATTCTATCCTCCCTGTTTACAACTAAAATGAATTGAAATGAATTTACGATGTTAGAGTAGTATGTTACTGAGCTTCGGCTCATGACGTTTTCTTTCTCTGTTTTAGGTAATGACGGGGATGACGGAATGGCGTAGCGATGAGGAATAATTACTACTTAAATTATGCGGACTCTTTATTATTATGTATTCTAAGCTTAAGAACATTAGTTTATCAACCTTAATTATGCTTCACCTAGTTATTTATGCATTTCAAAGTTAGATATGAAGTTTCATATTTATAATGTTATGTTCTTTAACGAACTTATGTTGCCTTGTATTTTCCCAAATGGAAAGTATGACGATGCTTTACCGAGCTAAGATAAGTCTTTCGTTGCTAATCAAGAGTTAATTAATGAATTAATGATTCTTAGAAGTCGGGCGTTACAAAACCAAAGTTGCTGTGGTAGATAGATCCTTACAGAAAAGGGGAGCCATGATAAAAATGTTACAATTCCACCTAAAAAGGGCTCAGCATAGGCAAAAGGTACAGGCAGATAAACATAGGAGTGAAAGGAGCTTTGTAGTAGGTATTTGGTGTAGACACTAAAAATTTATTAGTGTTCTACATTAAAATAAATTGATTATTATTGAGCTAAAATAAATATAATTAGCTCACTTTAATTAATTTAGCCCACCTAAATAAAATATCCAAAACAAATCAAATAAATATAATTTGGGTTGTCAATTATTTAGGCCAGTCAATTTTATAGTCCAAATAAAATAGTCAAATGGCAAAGGAAAAAAAGACTTCCAAGTCATAAACGGGCCCAAACCGATAAGCTACCAAGTCCATGAAGGGATTTCCATTCCCTATAAATAGACCTCACCTCTCTCAGTTGAGGAGACCAGAAAATCATTATTCTCAAGAACTCATAAAATTCTCTTGGAATTCTCTGTGCAAATAGTCAACAAGCACATCAAATCCATGCCGACTATTCATATACACTCAAACAAATTCGATTGAGATTCAAGCTTTTGTCAGCCCTCATTCGAATACACTCAAACAAAACTCAAACTCAGGTTGACGTCGACAAAACGTCATCCGACACTCAAACTCAGGTTCACGTTGACAAAACGCCAGTCTACACTTAGCTCCAACGTCGACATCAACACGTGTCATCTCCAACTACGGAACAGAATCAGAGGACTTAGTTTATTTTTATTATAAACTGTTTACAGAGATTGTACTCAATACATTTATTGAAATAAAATTCTTTGTTACTTTGTTTCCTGTCTTATTTATTTTGACTCGAGATTTGTGTATACAAATTTTGGCACGCTCGGTGGAACTATCTCTGCCTCTCATCTCTGTTTCGTCATCAACAACAAACCTGAGAAATGGCCTCAAGCAAGAACATCTCTCAATCTTCTGAAAACTCTGCCGACACCCTACGAAAATCTGTAACGTTGGGTGACTTTATGGATGACATGACACTTGGTTTTCATACTAGAGGAATGAAAAAGGTTGATGTTGCTGCCACTGCTGCTAAGCTTCGAACTGCAAATGTTCCTACCAGGCAGAGAAAACTCTTTAAGCCTGCTGCTGCTGAATCGTCCATCGTGCCTGATTCACACAAAGAGCGTGAAACCCCCGTGTTTGGCTCAACTGCTTTGGCTGAACACGAGCCATCATTCATTGCTTCTCAAATATGGAAGCAACTCTCATCTGATAAGTCAGACAGGCTGACCGTTCACACTAGCCCTCTCTTTGATCCACTCAATGTAGAGAGTGACAATGAAACAAGTGACAATATTCTTGTCTCATCACCTCTAACGATTTTCGACTTAGAGGAACCCTTGTTGTCTTCACAATCGAATACTGCTGCTGTTATGGTGACCTCAGCTAAGACAGTTGAGGAACAACTTGCTAAAATGAATAGCCTACTCCAAAAATTAATGAAAGATGGAGAAGAAAAAGATGCTCAAATTCAAATCCAAAATGAGCAAATTGCTGCTCTCAATAAGAAACTTGAGGAAGGCGACGCAACATCAAGACAGGGTGATGAAAGCGAAGGGGATAGTGGTGAAGACGCTCGCCGTCCACCTACAGCTCGACAACTTGAGTTATTGATAGCTCACGCTGTCAAAAATCAACTTGGAGAAAGTTCTCAAGGCAGTCATCGCTATGTGAAGCCTTATACCAAAAGGATCGATAAGCTGCAGATGCCTTTTGGCTATCAACCCCCCAAGTTTCAGCAATTCGATGGGAAAGGAAATCCTAAGCAACACATTGCTCACTTTGTGGAAACATGTAACAATGCTGGTACCACTGAGATGATTTCCTTGTCAAACAATTTGTTCGTTCTCGAAAGGCATGGCCTTTGGCCGGGTACTACGGATTTACCCTCACAATCCATCGACAGGTTGGGATCAAATGGAGGAGGAATTCTCGAACAGGTTCTATAGCACTCGACATATTGTAAGTAGAGATGGCAATGGGTCTCGGACCCTCCCCGGACCCGCTAGGACCCGACCTATTTATAAAGTGCGGGTCCGAAATTTTAGACCCAACGGGTGCGGGTCCCGAAGAGCATGTGTCGGGTGCGGGTCAGGGTCCACATATGCACGACCCGGACCCGACCCGCAGACCCATTTACATATTAAAAAAAAATTTATACCTAAACTCTAAGGTTTTATGAGTTGTGATTTTGTGAACTCGTTAGTGTTGTAACTCCATCTAAGACTTGTAACTTGTAAATTGTAACATTTTAAGATTTTATGAGTTAATTTTTAAAATTTTGTTTAGATAATGCTTTACCTATGGATGCACGATATATATATATATTAGTGCGAAATTTTTTAATTACATAGATTCAAAAATGTTATGAAATCTAAAAACTAAGAAGGATCCATTAAGGACCGAGTTAGGACCCATGGACCCGCTAGACCCAGCGGGTCTGCGTCTAAAAAATCTAGACCCAACGGGTCTGGGTCTGTAAAAAATAAACGAGTTTGGGTCTGGGTGGACCCGACTCAGACCCGACCCATTGCCATCCCTAATTGTAAGTATGACTGAACTGACTAGACTCACCAGTGGAAGGATGAACCAGTCATCGATTACATTAATCGTTGGCGGGCATTGAGTCTAAAGTGTAAAGATCGCCTAACTGAAGTCTATGCTGTTGAGATGTGCATTCAAGGAATGGATTGGGACTTGCTTTATATCCTGTAAGGTATAAAGCCTAGGAATTTTTAAGAATTGGCCACGCGAGCTCATGACATGGAACTTACCATTGCCAATAATAGAGGCAAAAGCAACACTTCTTCAGAATACAAGAAAGAGAAGAAGGATTTTAAGAAGACTGACAAGACTGCCAAAAGTTCGACTAAGGAGTCAATGTCAATCACAACCTCCTCGCCAGTCAAGATCTCTAGCAAGGTTGGCACTGAAAAGATTAAGGGTTCATCTTCTCAAGAACCTAGGAAAAATAGGCCAACCTTGAAAGAACTCCAAGCAAAAAAATATCCATTTCCAGACTCTGATTTATCAGGGATGTTAGATGATTTGCTTGAAAACAAAGTCATTAAGTTGTTCGAAGCTAAGCGTCCTGTAGAGGTCGGTAAGACTTCCGATCCTAACTACTGTCGGTATCACAGGTTGATTAGTCATCCCATAGAGAAGTGTATAACACTTAAGGAGAGAATTATGCAACTTGCAAAGGATGGGAAAATTATACTGGATTTTGATGAAGTTGCCGAAGCTAATCACGCCTCCGCGATGTTAGATTCTTATTTGGAGGCTCAAACTTTGCAGTTTGGGAGTTTGGAGCCAGTAATTGTACATGTGCTGCAACATGTTCTCCAAGTTGATGATGTGCCATCTGTTGAGCACAGTGTCCCAACTGGCAACCAACATAGAGAGGATGACGAAGGGTGGACGCTAGTCACTAGAAGGAGGCCTAGACGACAGTCAAAGCCTCAACCAAAGTCTATTTGTCGTAAAAAGAAGCATAAAAAAAGGAAAGGCTCAAGACGCTCGAAAGGAAAGAAAAGGTCAAAAAAGCATACTAAACAGCAAGTATTGCCAATTGACTTGCTCGAACAAGATCCACTTACCCCTATAACCTTAGAAGAATTCTTCCCTGAACATTACTTCACTATGTTACTGTTAATGCTACCTCATTTGTTGAGGATGAAGAAGAAAAAGAAGAAGAGGAGGATCAAGAACCTGTTAAAGAAAATGAAATCTCTGTTAAAGTGACTGTTCAGCATTCAGGGACAGAGATAGATCCAAAGATATTGGCTATCTTGGAGGCTCTTCCTACACGCATGGGATGGAGGCAGATCTTTCATTTGCCTCGAGAAATGTGTCGACAGATGGCTCTTGCACTTCAGCACTCAGAACTATACCTTGACAAAGTGAAGGATGCTGGAGAGCCAATAGAAAGTTCAGCTAAATGCGCGTCATGTAATTTGGCCTTAGCCTTCACTGATGAAGACTTATTGTTGGGATCAAAACCTCACAACCGACCCTTGTTTGTTTCTAGTTATATTTTCGGCCAGAGAGTGAATCATATCTTAGTGGATGGAGGTTCAGCTGTCAACATCATGCCAAAATCCACCATGCCTGATTTAGGGATCACTATGGAAGATCTTTCTGATAGTCGTCTAATGATCCAAAAAATCAACTTGAACAGTCAGCGTGCTATAGGCATAATACGTCTTGACCTTGTGATGGGAGAGTTAACATCATCTACTCTCTTCCATGTCATAGACACAAAGACGTCGTATAAAATGTTGCTTGGACGACCTTGGTTGCATGAAAATGGGGTAGTCGCATCAACCCTCCACCAATGTCTGAAATTTTATTGTGGAGGCGAGAAGAAAATAAATGGGGATGTCAAACCCTTTAGCACGGCAGATTCGTACTTTGCCGATGCTAAGTTCTTTGAAGACGGGGAACCCTCAAGTGAAATGTTGCCATCTAATATTCCTTCAACAGGAAAAAGGGGTACAAATAAAAATGGTGATATTCCCTCGTCTTCAAGCTCTAGCGAGTCGGCCACCACTGAGATGCAACAACAAAAATGCAAGGAAAAGGTAAAAGAAGAAGTTGTTTCTCAACCCATTAAAGCAACGAAGAAGGCAGTAACGACTCCGGTCTTGCGATACATCCCTAAATCACGTCGTATGGAAGGGGAGTCACCTTTTGCAGGGTGTCAGGTTATGAAAGTAGAGCCAAAGAAAGAAAAGGAGTACATGAAACTACTCTTCAATGTTTAAAGCAAGAAGTGGTTGTTCCTTTACCTAGAGCCAATCACAATCAAATTACTAAGCCTCCAACCTCACAATATGTTGATCAATCTAGGAGAAAATGGCTTAACAAGGGTAGGTTTGACCCAAATGCTTATAAACTCTTGGCGAAGTGGTTTATGACTTCGAGAATCCGACCCCCCATGGGCAATGTCATTGAGGTTGATCCTCATGGAATTAATGACACACAAAAGAAATTGCAAGAGTATGGCGTTGAGGTACGTCCGACTAAAGTAGGCTTGGGATTTGAAACCCCAACACCCATCAAAATTTCTGCACGGCGTAGAGGGACAACCTCTTCTTCGCAGTATATTACTGTGGAGGAAGTTGAAGAAAATGAAGATGAAAATAATGTGCCTCAGCCAAAAATATCGGTCTTTGATTGACTACAGTCTCCTGTCGTAAAGGACCATACATCGGTTTTTGACAGACTTGGTGGACACGAGCTAAATGAAGGTGCGAAGTCAAAAACACAAACACCCTTGCAAAATCTTCGATCTTCCAAGAAGAAAGCATTTGTCTTTAAACGTCTTGGTGCATCAACCTCAATTGATAAACAGCAAAGAGGGTCAGTACTAAGTCGCATCACAAGAGGGAAAAATGAAGTCAAAGGCGATGACGCACCTCAAAGTGTTATCCCATCTCGCATGAGGCGTACACAGGTGTTAGACATCATCGAACATGCACCCTTGAAAGCCAAAGGTCGTGTCATAGTGTTAACAAACCAAAGGAGTTCGTCTAGTCAAGAAAAAGAAAAGGATGTTGAATTTGATTCTTTAAACCATATCACAGGACATGAGGCTCCTGAAAGTGACGAGGAGATGGAAACAGATGAGGCCCCTAAAACTCTTGAAGATGGGGGGCAAGCCACCGTTGACGAGTTAAAAGAGTTAAACCTTGGAACTCAAGAAGTTCCACGCCCTGTCTACGTCAGCGCGTTTCTTACCCAACAGGAAGAACAAAACTATTCCAAGTTACTCTCTGACTACAAAGACGTATTTGCATGGAGTTATAAGCAGATGCCAGGACTCGACCCAAAAGTCGTTGTCCATTGCTTAGCCATCAAAAAAGGTGTCAGTCCAAAGAAGCAATCCCAAAGACGTTCAGGCCAGAATTAATTCCCGAAATTGAGGCGGAAGTAAACAAGCTCATTGATGCGGGATTTATTCGCGAAGTCAAGTATCCTACTTGGATAGCAAACATTGTGCCAGTACGAAAGAAAAATGGACAATTACGAGTTTGTGTGGACTTCCGTGACCTGAATGAGGCGTGTCCGAAGGATGACTTCCCACTCCCAGTAACGGAAATTATGATTGATGCCACCACTGGTCATGAGGCTTTGTCATTCATGAATTGTACCGCTGGATATAACCAAATTCACATGGCTCCTGAAGATCAAGAAGCAACTGCGTTTCGTACCCCTAAAGGGATATTCTGTTACAAAGTTATGTCTTTCGGCTTGAAAAATGCCGGAGCTACGTATCAGCGTGCAATGCAGAAAATTTTTGAAGATCAAATTGTGGAGTGCTACGTAGATGACTTGGTGGTAAAGTCTAAGAAGAAGGAGAATCATCTGCATGACCTCCGTAAAGTCTTTGAAAGACTACGAAAATGTCAATTAAAGATGAACCCCCTCAAGTGCGCATTTGGCGTCACCTCAGGAAAGTTTCTAGGCTTCATTGTCAGACACAGGGGTATTGAAATTGACCAAACAAAGATTAAGGCAATCCAAGAGATGCCTGAACCTAAGGATCTCAAGGAGTTGCGTGACCTCCAAGGGCGTCTTGCTTACATTTGAAGGTTTATTTCTAATCTAGCAGGAAGATATCATCCCTTCAGCCATCTCATGAAAAAGAATGCCCCGTTCAAATGGGATGACTCATGTAAAAAAGCCTTCGAAAGTAAAGAAGTACTTGTCTTCTCCCCCTGTCTTAGGGGCACCAATAAAAGGGAAACCACTCATCCTTTATATCGCAGCACAAGAGCGATCTCTGGGGGCAATGTGTGCTCAAGAGCAAGAAGATCGTAAGGAGACAGCTCTTTACGGCTTGAGCCGAACTTTGGTGGGTGCTGAATTAAATTACTCACCTATTGAAAAAAATTGCCTTGCTTTGATTTTTGCTATTCAAAAATTAAAGCATTACATGCAGGCTCATACAGTTCATGTCATCTCGAGGTCTGACTCGTTAAAATACATTATCTCAAGGCCCGTGTTGTCTAGCAGATTTGCAAAGTGGGCTATGCTTTTAAAACAATATGACATTGTGTATGTCCTGCAAAAAGCTGTCAAGGGGCAAGCAATAGCAGACTTTTTCGCAGACCACCCAGTCCCTGCAGAATGGGAGCTTTCCGACGATCTGCCAGGTGAAGATATGTTTCCATTGAAATACTCCCACCTTGGAAAATGTATTTTGATGGAGCCGCTCGTCATGACGGTGCAGGAGCTGGAGTTGTCTTCGTTTGTCCAGAAAAACATGTACTGACATACTCTTTCGTGCTAACTCAACTTTGTTCCAATAATATGGCTGAGTACCAAGCACTCATAATAGGCCTCCAAATGGCAATTGAAATGGGACTTAGAGATTTAGACATTAACGGGGACTCCCAATTGGTCCTAAAACAACTATCGGGTGAATACGAAATCAAAAAGAATGATCTAATCCCCTATCAAAGACAAGCGTCACAATTGCTTGACAAACTTGATACCATCAAGTTAGAACATGTTCCAAGGAGTGCCAACAAGATGGATGACGCGCTCGTTGGGCTTGCAGCCACTTTGGCAATGGGGGTAGAAGGAACAATGTTTGTACCCGTTTGCAAACGATGGGTTGTCGCTCCTGATGACAATGATGTTGACAAATATGTTGAAGAAGTCGACATAATCTCTGTCTATCAAATCGACAAAGAAGATTGGCACCAACCAATTATTGATTATTTGGAACATAAAAAATTGCCAAGTGAACCAAAACATAAGACAGAGATTCGTCGTCGAGCCTCACGGTTCATATATTATAAGGGGACTCTCTATTGACGATCCTTTCATGGTCTTTGGTTAAGATGTCTCGGAGATGAAGAAGCAAAGCAAACCATGGAGGAAGCTCACTCTGGAGTTTGTGGCGCTCATCAGTCAGGTCCAAAACTGCATGACCGTATTAAAAGAATGGGTTACTATTGGCCAACCATGGTACAAGATAGCATGGACTATGCAAAGAAATGTGAAGCTTGCTAATTTCATGCTAACTTCATTCATCAACCTCCAGAGACATTACACCCCACAGTCGCATCTTGGCCATTTGAAGCATGGAGACTTGACGTAGTTGGCCTAATTACACCAAAGTCATCTGCTGGACAAGAATATATTTTGGCGGCGACTGATTATTTTTCTAATTGGGCAGAAGCCACCCCCCTACGTGAAGTGAAAAAAGAAAATGTTGTTGACTTCATTCGTACTCATATTATCTACAGATATGGTGTACCCCGACGAATTGTCACTGACAATGGAACACCATTTTACAATAAGTTGATGAAAAGCTTATGTGAGAAGTTGAAATTCACACAACACAGATCATCAATGTAAAATGCACCTGCGAACGGTTTAGCTGAAGCGTTCAACAAGACACTTTGTAG
This sequence comes from Beta lomatogona, assembly GCA_947646795.1. Lineage (NCBI taxonomy): Eukaryota > Viridiplantae > Streptophyta > Magnoliopsida > Caryophyllales > Amaranthaceae > Beta > Beta lomatogona. The sequence goes on along the minus strand of CANSNZ010000529.1, from coordinate 2,550,921 downwards.
TTTGTTGAGCAAAGTGGTTACCAAGTCCAAAGGTGAATGGCATGAAAGAATAGGGGAAGCTCTATGGGCATACATGACGACATATAAATCAGCAACACAATCAACTCCATATTGGCGTTGATGCCGTTCTTCCCTTGGAACTTCAAATTCCATCATTGCGCATTGCCATACAGGAAGGCTTGATAAACCCCGACTTGCTGAGTTGGAGGTGCTTGACGAAAAAAGACTCCAAGCACAACAAAAATCTGAGTGCTACCAAGCTCGTTTGTCACACGCTTTCAATAAGAAAGCTCGACCCCGCTCCTTTCAAGTTGGAGACATGGTCCTAGCCATTAAAAGACCCATCATTATTTCTCGCAAGACAGGAAGTAAATTCAGTTCTAAATGGGATAGTCCATACGTTGTCAAAGAGGTATACACTAATGGGGCTTATAAAATTGTTGACGTCGAAGGATTACGTGTGGGGCCTATCAATGGCAAGTTTCTGAAGCGCTACTACTCGTGAAAAGTGAGAGCATGGTTAAACTCCTAAGCAAGGGGATAAACTGCATATGTTGAAAGAAAATATATGTGAATTTGAACTACGTTGGCTTGATCTTGTGAAAGCGATTTGTTGATTTTTGCAAGTACGCAGGCAGCTAGGGTAACATAAAAATTACTCGAGTGCCGCCACACCAAAAAAAATTGCAATCATTATAATACTCCTGGCCCGCATGAGTATAAAATGTGAACAGCGAAACAAAAAAAAAATGCAATTGTTAATGTAATCCTGTCCCGCAAGAGTATAAATTGTGATGGCTAAATAATAATGATAAAAAAGGATATCTTATCAAAAAAAAAAAGCAGAAAGGGACAAAGTCTCAATCCATCCACTCAAAGGGTTTGATTGCAGACTGAAGCTCGAAAAGGTTCACCCTATGTTGTTCAAGTTGGGCAATCTCATCAGTACTCAAAGATGGAGTTGCTTCCAACTCATCCAAATTCCATTTTGCAGCCTTTACCTGTTCTTCATAGGATGTTAAAGAGGTCTTGTTAGCTGTCAATTCATCAGATAGATGGATTTTCTCTTCACAAGTTTTTTGTAATTCAGCTTCGAGATCACTTATCCTTTTCGTGACTGCCGCATCATGCCCCTCTAATAGTTTTTACCTCTCTTGCTCTTTAACAAAGTTGGACTCAGCTTGTTTCAGCAACTCCGACTAAGCACGCATGTCATGCTCCACCTGCTCTGACCGTTGGCGCCCTGCAACTTATGCTTCTAAAGCAAGATAAGACTTGACAGACCAAAAATAGGAATCGACATGACGTTTTAGCGGACGTGGGTCACCCTTAAGGTTTTGTATGCCTTTATACACCATGCAAACTTCTGCATATTTTTCCTCAACCTCAGAAAATGGTGATTGTTTCAGCATGGTCAGATAGCATGCTCCGATGCTTCTAATTAATAGCATTGGTAAAGATGGTGGAAGAATTAGGCCCTGGACGAAAAGTGTTAGAAGATGCAGTAGGAACATGAACACCCTTTATTGCGTCATCGGAGGCGTTCACGGGGTTAGGATGAATATCCAAAGCCCTAGAGGCAACTTTAAGAGAATTGGGACCCTGAATTGATCGTTCACTGCGAGTTGAGGAAGATAGGCAAATTGGATGAGTCTACTTCGATTGGTCCCCACTAGTCGAACCCTTTATGATCCTCAATTTCTTTCCTTTCCTTTTCTGGTCAGAGGATGGGTATTGCCCTCTACAAACATATTACCATTTACATTATCTTGAATGCTAGCATACAAGTCAACGTCACCGTCCTAAAAGGAAATAAATAAATAAAAGGAACCAATTAAATATATAAAAAAAAAAAGAAGAAGAAAGAAATCGGATTTACCAAATGAAGATTGGTAGGAAGAAAAGGAGAACTCGGTATGTTGTCAAAAAACTCCCCAAAGCTCGATGTATCAACTTCTTGAGCCTGGGAGGTTGACTTCCTCTTCCCATTACGTTTGTGTTTAAAATTAACATCGGACTCTGTGTCACTGGTGTCTGCACCATCAATAGAACCATGATGATTTACTGTTTGTTTATTACTGCGGTTGTCAGGGGTACCTCTAAGACGTGAACCATCATCTTTTGGTTGACTCAAACGTTTTCTGTCATCATGCCCTTGATCTTGCTTGGACTTTAATGCATCAGTTAAGATGCCCGAACAAAGAATCTGAACATTCTTCCTTAAATCTCCAATAGTCACATTAGGCCACCAGCTAGCAAATTCGGATGTCACCAAGTTTATCCAGTCCAGTGATTGGCATGGTGTAAAAACACGAGACTGACTTCCTGTAAACAAAAGCAACGTCCAATAACGCAAAGCCTCATAGTAAGACACCTTCCGTTCTTGTACATCATGGCGCAGTAAACTAGTGTAATCTTGGCAGTAACCAAATTGCCTCCCAAATCGATGGAGGGGGAGTAGGGTTCAGCATGAAAAATGTCACAGGAATGCAAGACGAGGTAGCCTGATCGAACATAAACCATATAACTGAATTAGACAGGGTCCAACTGACCGTCGTCATGCAAAACGTCATGTTTATTCTTATTCAACATGGTGCAACCCACGTTAATTGACGCCCCTGCATGTATAAGACAGTGAGCATCCTCTCCATTAAAGAGTTTTGATCCTTGTGCACCTGAATATATAACCATCAAAGGACCAGGTGGAACAGGGTCAGCGTCATGGTGAGTGTTGAAATAATATGCTAGCCAACCATAAAGATAATGAGCTGGGAAGAAGGTTTTTGAGTAAGCTGGTTTTGGAGCTCTTGCAATAGCATTCAAACCGCGATATATACTGGAAAGCACAGGAACTGCAAGACTAAAGGTTTGTCCACATGCCATCAAGGTAGCATTCTCAAAAGTGCTCGATCTAATAAACCTATCTTCAGAGTCGGGGAGCACAAAAGTGCATAACCAGCAAGATATAAAGGCAGCAACATAAGTATTTATTCTTCTATTCTTCTATTCTGCCTTCTCCCAAACAACTGGCTGAGTTTCAATGTTTACACTAGGACTAGCGGTAAATTTGGGGAGAGACTCAGAGTACCTTCGCCTCTTGTTAGGTTCCTTGTGAACTCTCTTCTGTTTACACCAAAAATCAATCCAGCTTTGACCACTCACACCTCTTTTAGAGTTGGCATCTTTTGCTTGAGTATGATAAACAACAAACAGTATCTCACAAGCTTGAGATAATAATCGTTTCCCCTCTGTGTCTCGAGCATGCATGATGTTGTAGCTAAGGATTGTCTCATCATAAATCTTCCCAACAATAGGTAACCCTCCAAATTTGTACATGTCCCACAATGAAATAGACCACTCGCCAGTCATCACTAGTGGAAAAAACCTTATCTGTCACTTAGTAACATATTATGTTTTTACAAAACCGCATCCGAAAATCAATAAAAAAATGGGAGGGAAAGCTGGGCGGAAAATTTGATCCGGTCCTTTAGTAAACCGAATCAGATTGTAGAAACTGTTGCGGTCTTTGTAAAATCTGATCCGGTTCCCAATTTTGTTATTTTTTATAAAATAAATATGAGCTCGGTCCCAAAATAACGCCCCTCTTTTTAGAGGCCCAAAGCATGGATGAAGCCCAACGCGTCTCTCCCCATACCAGATCTCTCTCCTCCCTCCAAAATATCAATATCCCTCCTCTCTCTCTCTCTCTCTCCTCTCTACTCCTCCCTCACACCACGCCGGCAGATCCCTAAGCCCAAATTCTCACTCAGCTCCCTAAGCTCCCTCCTCTCTCCTCTCACCTTTCATAAACGCCACCACCTCAATCTCACCTTTCTACTCCTCCCTCACGAAACGAAGAACGAAAATCAAGAGCGAAAATGAAGAACGAAGAAACGAAATGAACCGCCGCGAACCGCCACAAATCGCCACGATCAGGCGAAGAACGAAATGCGAAGAAAGAACCTCTCCCATTCAGCGTCGCTCGCTCGTCGTCCTCTCTCAGCCTTCACTATGTAGTAAGAGGGTTGTGTTGTTGATTTTTATCTTAGGGTTCTAAAGTAAGCTCCATTTCTTCGTCTTTTTAATTCAAATTCATTTCTTCAATTAAAAATTTCGAGTTTTTTTCTTTTTTCAATCAAATAATTTGTTATTTTTTCGCAATTATTATGTTCGGACAATTGGTTGTGATGGATAAGGGATTCGAACCGCTGCGATTGCAAATCAATCAGTTTGGATTTACATCGCCTGCACGAATGAGGTATAGGGTTGGTGAATTCTTTTTTTTCATCAATTGGAGCTGGAAAACATGCTAATCCTTCGTTTTCGTCTGTTATAGTTTGCACTTGCCTATCCAATACGTCTGCCTAAGTATTGTTCATCTTTATTATCTGAAGTAAATTGCCTCTATGCTACTTTTCTGAATTTCTTGTGTAAAGTGGTACACGACATGTAGAGTTAGCTTGACTATCGGAGTTTGATTGTATCTTTATGATATGTTCCTCTCGGGTTCTTCTTTTTAAATTGGAGATTCATGATAGGATAGTTGGTTTTCGATCGGCTTTGTTCAAATTGTTGTTCAACATCACTTATTTGCACTTCAGTTTACAGTGTTTACAGTGTGTAAGTTTCCATTGTTTGGCTCAAAAAATAAAATGGGATGAAGTGATGGCTTCTTCTTGTATAAGGTTCTGGATATATGCAAACCAAATGTGGCTGCAGGTTCCAATATTGAATAGGGAGAATGAAGAAAGGATGCAATTGCAAAGTTTACAAGAAGACATTAGAATAGTATGTTTATGGATCGTTTACTGTTCTGTATGTTGTGGCTTGGACTTAAATTATCTGTTCATTTTGGAGCTAACTCCAGGCTCACTGCTTGCTTCTTTTCTCAGCCTTATTTCCTGGAATCAAAGAACTTATCTTCTATCAATTTGTGGATGAATATGCGAAGTCTAGATAGAGCACCCACTATGATCCACACCATAACCTTTTGTGTGTAGTTACTGGCTGCAAGCAAGGTACATAGTTGTTTTTTCTCTCTGTCTAAAGTGTTTGGTAGCAATATCGTGCTTCAATAGACCGTAGTCTAAATTTCAAGCTTTCAGTTGGTATATTGGTTTCTGAGTTGGGAACCAGATTTAAGTTCCCATTATATTGCAGTATTTTGTATATTTGTTTCAAAATGCAATAAATTGCTACTTAAAGTCTTAAATATATCATTTGTCTACTTGGTACTCCTTGGGTAAGTTACTCAAAGAAAAACTCGTGGCTCTTGAAAGTAGGAACTTAAACGCTGATTATTGTAGCTTTATCACTTTTGTCTTGCAGCAGCTTATCTTTCTAGCAAATAATATACGATGATTTCTTTGTTTGTATGTATTATTTCAAACCCTGGAAATTATACTCTTGCAGTATTTTTATGGCCACCATCTGCTGGTCCCCTATTATATCCTATGCCTATATATGGAGAAGTTTCTAATCATAGGTTTGTTGCCAATAAAACATCTAAACTCGTGTTAAGTAAAAGGGAACAGAAATGTAGGCATCTAAAGAGTGGTAATGGGATTGGGCATTGTTGATTGAGAATTCATTTAGTAATTGCATTCCTTTGTTGGGTTGTGGTGGACTGGTTCTAAAAGATGGGGGTAGTTTAGTACTAAAATATCCCTCATCCAAATGGATTAATTGTTTTAGTACTAAAAGATGGATTAATATGCCTCACTTGAGAGTAGACTCATGGAGCAACAGAGTAGTCTGACAATTGTACTATAATGGGTAATAGATTTGTAATAATCTGGGTCTTCATGAAATTTTGATGTTGATTTAGGAACTTGTTTTGAATTGTGATTGTCATGTTGTAAAGATGGTTCCATGTTCTGTGTTTTTCTTGATGTGAGAAAGAGTTGCATTTTTGCTTGGTGTAGAACAATGTTACCCGATTCGCGAAACGATTCGAGAACAGGTGAATTGGTATATGCAAATGGCATACGTTTGGCCTAATTAACAAAACTAGGTAGCAACGTTTCGTACCCATTGTTGTACCGTAAATCGGGTTTTGTTGTACCGTGAATCGGGTAACAACGGCGTGCAATCATGGCGCCTAGAGTGATAACTTCCAATTCCTTCCCTTTCATGTTCTTTTTCACTTTATATAGTTTAAAGGGCATAATTATCATATATTTTGTGTTCTTTCTTTAATTGCCACTTGATGCACGTATTGAATGTCTGCGTGGACCTTCGATTGTGATCTCAATTCTAGGCTTTGAATCTATATAGGGCTGAGAAACTTATTAACATGTCTGGTTTTATTTTGCAGGTGAAGCAAGGTCAAGTTATTAGCAGTTGACATGGGTGTACCTGTAAAATGGATAAAAGCCATGGTTGGTTTGAAGAAGTCAGAGAAGTCTCCATCTTCGGTGAAAGATGAAAATGTGGGTTTTTTCTATTCTCTTTCCTGGTCAAAGCCTCTTTATTTTTGTTGTTGGCTAAACTTGCATGCATTTCAATAAGCTTAGAAAAGTTCTAGGAAGTTTCGGATATTTCAAAAGAGATGAGAAATCATAATAGCTTAAATATGTTATAATATCTAGGCGAAATAACGGGCTCCAACAACGTATGTATTTTCGGTTGAAAAGGTCGGATGTGCGAGATTAAATGAATCAACAAAAGAGAAACATTTTCTATTTTTTACATCTATCCATCAATAAATTTGGTAATGATTTTGTCGGTCATGATTTGACCGTGCGATCGTCACTTGCTTTTTCGGGTGGTTTTCTAGTAGACATTCATGTTCACGTTAATTACCTTGAAGTGGTTGGCAAGAAAAAATACCCAAATTGGCAACTAAAGGATGAATTTTGCGTGATGACTTCATATTCAGAGTCCGTTTATGGAAACAAAATTTGAATATTTACTTTACAAGTTGTGGAGTTGATTTCTCTCTTCTATCTTATCTAATAAGACACTTATTGCAGAGAGCAAGGGCTGTTGGCGAATCTCGACATGGCAGGAATCATTCTATTGAGATAGATAACAATACACTTAAAGGAGAACAAGGCGAAAATATTGAGTCTTGGGCTGCAAATGTCGAGCGAAGTTTACGATCTTTGCTTGCCTCCCCATCAACCTCTATTTCACTTTATGATCCGAAGCTAATGAACATCGATGAACCGAGAAGAATGGGCAGCCACTTACATTCAAACCGCTTTTCGTGGATTTACGGTACAAAATTAGATAGCTTCCTTCATGATTCATTTACTTGCGTTCGATGTCTTCGGAACTAGAAGTGATATCCCCCCCTTCACAAAACAAAGTAATAAAATGAGTTTAATAAATAAGACATTGTTTGAGTGTCAAATGGGTGGCACAATGTAAACTTGCTTATGTATTTCTTAATATATAATACTACCTTTTTTTTTTTTAAATAGTTTTAACTTATCTTCAGTTCAAGTTACTTTCTCTATCATTTGAAAGCTATGAACTTTCTTTTGCACCGTTCCCAATGGCTCTCCTGCATATACAATGATGGTGTTGTTCAAATTATTATATATTCAAATAGCTGATGATAGACAACAAACTCCTAAGAAAGTTGGTATGTATGTAGAGTCGGCAGGACTTGAGGTAAAGATGAAAGAGAAGAACTTTATGCCTTTCAGTTGGAATATGGTGCTATCTGTTTGAGCGTTGTGTTATGTGATCAGCACATAGCAAGGGGAAAATGAGAACAATAACTTGTGCAAGGATTTATATGGTCAAGGTATTATTTTCGTGTTAGTTAGATTGGAACAGTAACTTGTGCAAGGATTTATATGGAATTTAGGGCTTCTTTTTGGTTGCATTTGAATTCTGGAAGTAATCTATGACTAATTGGACAAAGAGCAGAATTGTTCATTTATACTTAAAGCAAGAGAGTTATACTTGTAACCGAAGTGGAAATATATATGATGTATCAACTTGTAGAATTTGTCCAATATTGGGGAGGATCCATTGTTGAAGAGGATTCCTTATGAATGAAGCAGTGCTAAGTAATTTTAACTTTTATTCCAGCTTTTTAATACATCAACCTATTATTCAAGGTTTTGTTCTGATTCTTGTGTTCTTATGTCAGGCGAAGAGAGCTTTGAGAGTATTAAAAGCATTAGTACGACTCCAAGCACTTGTGAGAGGGCATGATGTGAGAAAGCAAGCTGCAATAACCCTTCGATGTACACAAGCGTTGGTGAGAGTTCAAGCTCGGGTACAAGCACGGCATGTGCGTTTGGCATTAGAAAGTGAGACATCACAACAGAATGCCCAACAACAACTTCTACAGGATGTCCGTGTTCGAGAAATAGAGGTGAGATTTCTCGAACACCTCTTAAAAAAGAAATAGAGGTGATTTCCCATAAAAAAAAAAAAGAAATAGAGGTGATTACTTGCTCCATTGTTGAGGATTAATTGCTCATTTTTTATTTTGCATGGGGATTGGTGATCACAGCTAGTTTGTTCTGTTTGCCCAATATAAACATTGATAGACATTGTAAAGGATTCTTATGCTTCAATTGAGCAAAAATGCTTAATAAAATGAGTATTGATATATACTATTGATTTTGTATCAATTAATTATGAAAAAATACAAAAAAAAAAAATTGGTTTTTGGGGTGGTCAACTGCTCCGGTTTTGGGTCAAAACCGGAGCAGTTAACTTGATTAACTGATCCGGTTTTCACCCAAAATCGGATCAGTAAATATTTTGGATCTGCTGCGAGCCCACCTGATGCGGACCAAAACCGGATCAGCAAGCTCGATTTTGACCGCATCGGATAGGCTTTTTTCCACTAGTGCATGGTATGAAGTGTATTGCTAGTAGGGCACCAGCTCTCACAGAATGAGCGAATGATGTCAGGGTTCTTGTCATACAAATAAAGAGAAGCCTGAACTGCAGAAGAAATAGAACAAGAGTCGAGAGCTGCTCCAAAGCGAGATAGAACGTCTTCGGTCCACTCCCAATAGCCAGACAAATAAACTGCCTCGCCCAACATTCTTAAATTTTTCGGACCCCACCGCACCGAACCTGAAATGATACTGCGGCCAAGCATTGATGAAGACGTAGGAAGCTCAAAGTTGTCTCGAAGAGTGCTCTTAAGGACATACATCGGAATTGCGTCGCGGGAACCCATGTTCACCTTTACTGACATTTCACTCAGTAATGATCCTTTGTCAATGTGCGTGCATGCCGTCGGGGCGAAGTAGTGATTTGTGAATAACGAAATTAGTGCCGGTCAGGTAGATCGGCTTCTTCATTGTCAATTAAAGAGAGATGAATGTCTTCGCCTCTCTTAAATTCTTTGTAGTACACCATCCAAGAAAAAAAAAAGGTGCGTGTCAAAGAAAAATATAAATAAATAAAGAGGGGAAGGGTTGGACGCCGCGTCTTCGTCTTCAGGGGTATGCGGAGGTGTCATTGTCGCAAGTGCTTAAAGACAAACGAATAACACCAACGACAGGCTAATAGTCGCATATATGGCCCATCACGACGAAATCCCCGTCTTCGTCTTCAAGGGACTATCCTGGAGGTGACATTGTCGTAGTGCTAAAGATATACGAATAACACCCCCGACAGGGCTCATAGTCGCACATATGGCCCATCTCGACGAAATCCCCGTCTTCATCTTCAAGGGAGCTTGCCTGGAGGTGATATTGTCGCAGTGCTAAAGACATACGAATAACACCCCCGACAGGGCTCATAGTCGCACATATGGCCCATCGCGACGAAATCCCCGTCTTCGTCTTCAAGGGACTGTCGGAGGTGACATTGTCGCAGTGCTAAAGACATACGAATAACACCCCGACAGGCTCATAGTCGCACATATGGCCCATCACGACGAAATCCCCGTCTTCGTCTTCAAGGGACTGTCTGGAGGTGACATTGTCGCAGTTCTAAAGACATACGAATAACACCCCTGACAAACTCATAGTCGCACATATGGCCCATCGCGACGAAGTCCCCCGTCTTCAAGTGTACCTGTCATATAGTACAAAAAAAAAAAACACGGGCACACATGCACAAAAAAAAAAGTGATATACAGATAAAATATTTTAGACTAAAAGGTGTAAAAAAAAAAAATCATCACCTTACTAGTCTAGACCTTCATGTATTGCTCCAAAGACAAATTAGAAGTTCGATCTCACAAAATCTGATGTCTTTGTAAGTCAAACAAAGTATGTCAAAATACAATTTGATACTTAAAAGAAAAGGGGTACCGAAATTTGACTTGTTAAATTTTAAGTGTCGCTGATGCATAATTGTTACATATTAAGAATGCACAAAGGAGATTCTTATTTCTACTTCCAATAAGGTATCACACGATACTAAAAAGGAAAAAAAAATCGAGAGTATCATGTTGAACTGTAATTGTTGACTCGACAATTATAGATTACAAACAAAGAAGCTTACTGTAATTTAAAAAAAGGGAAGCACTATCATGATATCATATGAGATTGAGTAAATTAAAACGTCAGCTCTTGTTTCCTTATTAAAGTATTTAAAAAAAAGGAAGCATTGAACTTTGGGTCGCCAAACTCCGAGTATCAGTTGTTGTATATATGCAGTACACTAAGCAAATTGGGGCAGTGGGACTGCTATATGTATTATAATACACCGGTGATATTGATGATTATTTTTGCATCAAAGTGAATAGTGATACGCAAAATTAAAGACTCAGAATCTGACTTAGAATCCATGGTGAGATGCAAGCATCTATCATCGGTGATTAAATAAAAAAAAAGCTATCATCATTTAAAAAAAAAAAAAGAGAGAGAGAAAGCAGGGGGTGCATCATGGGGATTGCGTGGCAGAAGATAAAACTAAAGTCTCAAGGCCAAGATCATACGGTGATTAGGGCATTACTATTTACCGCCCTGTATTTTCTTAAAAATCGCCAGTATTTTTTCTTAAATACTCCTAAACTACCCCTACAAATACTTGACCCCATACCCCATACCCCATCACTCTCACTCTCACACTCACACTCACTCACACTCTCATATCCTCACTCCTCACTCTCACTCTCACTCACTCCTCACTCCTCACTCCCTCACTCCCTCACTCCTCACTCACTCCCACCATAGCCACCACCACCACCACTGCAAGCACCACCATAGCCACCACCACCACCACTTTGCGACCACCACCACACCGGCAACCACCAGCAAACCCGGCGACCACCACACCGGAGCGCACCACACCGGGAACCAAGAACATCGGGTCGCACACCACCACATCGGAGACCACCGCGTCGCACACCATCAAGATGTGAATTGGTGGTATGGGGGATCCGGAAAGTAACTCGAGTCTAATATAATGCTGAAAGGTACCAAGATGTGCCATCACGAGTTCGTTAGTTGGACCCATTGTGTATTCAGAAGCACGCCAAAGGAAGGACAGTGATACACGGATATAGTTGTCCCTCTGGGCCCAGTCCTACCAAAATGACTGCGACATTGAACATCTGGGCAATAGGAAACAAGTCTTGCGAAGTAACCATCCAATGAGCCTTGGCCCCCCACTCCAAGTGATGCGCCTTATTGATGCGTCTATCCCATCATAGTAAATACGTGAAAAAACATCCCGATGAGCAGCAATCTCATTTGCCATATTTTGGCAGACAAAACCCCAATGGTCTTCACTCCCTAAAAAACAATCTGCAACGGTTCGAAATCCACAGTTACCATCCGCCTGGACATTCGTCCATCTAGTAATGAATGGCCCAACAATCGCAGGAACCCTCTTGTAAAATGGAAATCCACTAGAACCTTCTTCTCCATCCACGCTTTCCCGACCTACAACAATCAAATTACTCACCATTAAAATTATCAGTACGTAGCAAATTAAAGTTATAAATAATCAATACATACAATTAACAAACATATTACTTGTAGAAGTTGACAAGCTCATAACTGAACCTACAGATCTGCTTCTCTTTGAAGACAAACTGGATGTGTGCTCAAAACCACTCTTTTTTTGTTTTGTACTCGAGTGATGCTTTCGTCGTGGTCTCCCTTTGGGGTTCTCGACAATTTCGGGCTCAAAAGCTGAATCACCAGGATTACGCAGATGTTCCTCTAGAACCCGGTTAGCGCTCCGCAATACGGCAGGATCACTACTTTGAACCTGCTCAACCAACTCTAAGAAGTACGAGAATCATGTGCTTGCCTCAGATACAAACACGGGGTTGTTAACACCATCACCAATGATCAAAGTAGTCCAATAAGGATGTAAGTCTGTCAGGTACAGACTCTCTTTCGCCTCCAATCGTCTGCGTATGGCGCATGCATAGGGGATGGCATGTGTGGTTTTCAACGAGCAACCGCAACGCTGATATACCTCATAGGCTAACTCCCGCATACGATTTTCCTCCGGCAGTATGAGTTCTAAACAGTAATGCGAGACTCGACCATTTAACTGATACAAAGCCTGAGTCTTGTACAAGATCTCGTGCCGACGCCGACTTTCCTCCAAATCATTCTCAACCTTCTTCACCTGATTTTCTATCTCACTGTGAGCAATAGAAAAGATGGTGTCCAATGCAGTTGTGCTACTAAAAACCCAAGACTTCGGTGCAGAGTGTGCACTTTCAACTCGGCTAGTGCACGTGTTCTCAAGATGAAGTACATTGTCCTTCCATTCCCGCACAAACTTCTCTTTGTACACAAGCCAAGTTGTTTCCACGTATTGGATTATTTTAGGCCATTTTCTGTAAACATCTCTCATATTCTCAACCTCGGCCTCATAACTCCTCTCGTTGGTCGCGTTGATTATTCGATACCAAGTTCGGCTCACGAATCTAGGACCCGCATCGGTGTTGCCCATGATGTTATTCACTCTAGCCTTGCACATCTTTGTTGATATGCCATCTACATAGCAAATGTGCGAGTTAGGAAACACTTCCCGAATCGCTTTCATAAGGCCCAAATCACGGTCGGTAATGAGTGTAACAGGGACAACATTCACTCCAATAAGCAATCTAAACTTGTCCAACACCCAATTATAACTATCAGCTGTTTCGTAGGCCATCAGAGCATACCCAACCATAAAATTCTTGTTACAAGGCGTCATCCCAATGAGCTCTAGAAAAGGTATGTTATATTTGTTGGTTTTATATGTTGCATCCATACCAACAACAAGCGGATAAGTGCGGAGGATATTTGCCGAACGAGGGTGCACCATGAATGTCGCAGTCATTGCATTTGTCTCCTCGTCTTGCCTAATCCAACGAAGGTAGCCGCTCTCTCGAGCAAGATGAAGGAAGTGTTGCATCACATCTCTACCATCCATTGCTTCCCTTCTATCTTTTTCCTTCAGGTTGTAAAAGTGTCTCATATTTGGATGATCATCGGGAAATTTTTCATTCACAACTTTCATGATACTAGCAGGCCTAACGTGCGACTTTATCATATCGCGAGCGAAAACCTTAGCTGCCGGACTAAGGCAGCTGATGGGTCAGTGGCCCTCACGGTAATGAATGAACTCATGATTGTGCATGCCCCTCATCCCCCGTTACGCTTTGATAACCCATCCGGTTCGATCATGGTACTCCAAATACTCAACTTTAACTCCCGCTCTACATTCACATGCTTTTGTCTTTGTAGCTACACTTTCTGCTACACTAAGATCCCTACCTTCACCCCTATATGGTGCGCCCTGGTTACATTTCATATAAACATATGGTCGACCACTAGGATCGTGTTTATGATTTGACATAATAACCATCACAAACCCGATTTCATGTGCTCTTGTCTTAACCCAATCTTGTAGTTCCTTTTTCTCGGCTCATATTGTTTCATTATAAAACATGTGATTATAATCTATATAATCACCCCCCAAAATCCGGCAAATAAACCTATAATGTTTAACATTTTACCATTTCGACAACATATAATCAATAATATTAATCACTATTATTTACTTACTTATCGTAACTAATAATCATTATTATTTATTTACCAATCACCACTATTATTAACTACATATTGAATTTCTCACCTTAATAACAAGCATTAATAAATAAATTTTTACAACGACTATTATAAAATTACTACTTATTATGAAAATAATTACAAGAATATGCATACATATTTGAATAAAATATCAACAAATATTAACTAAATATTCATTAACAAAATTAACAGAAACGGATGTACTATTATTCGCTAATTTCAAAATCAATACTAATTATCACGGAAAATCAAATATTAACTAAATATTTTTTTTTTAATACTAATACTAATTATTTGAATAAAATATCAACAAATATTAACTAAATTTTTTTTTTTGCGCCACCAGAGCAGGGTAATGGATGAAAAATCCATTACCCAAATGGAGGAAACGGAAAAGCAATCCGTTACCGGGGTAACGAATTGCTTTTCCTTTGCCTCCACGAGAAGTACGGAGTTTTTGTCCGTTGCCTCCATTGGGGTAACAGATTTTTCATCCGTTACTATGCTTTGGTGGCGCAAAAAAAAAATTCCGGCGGCGTTCAAAAAATTAAAAAATTCTAAAACCTACCACATTTCGTTCTGGCGGCGTTGACGGTTCTTCATCGGACATTTCCGGTGGTTCGTCGGTGGCGGAGGTGGTGCTCCGGTGTTGTTAGTACCCCGGTGGTTTTGGTCAATGTGCTAAGTTGGTTAGTCGGAGGTGGTGCGCCGGTGGTGGTTGTACGGTTGTGGTGGTCCGGTGGTGGTTGTACGGTGGTGGTGGTCCGGTGGTGGTGTTCGGAAGGTGGTGGTGGTGTTAGTGCTTAATGGTAGAAAGAGGGATGAAGTTTGATGAAAGTTGAGAGAGTGGAGTGAGGTGAAAGGGGGAAGGGCATGGGGGATATTTAAAGAAAAAAATACGGACGATTTTAAGTAAATACGGACGGTAAATAGCGATTCGGGGTGATTATTGTTCGTCATTCAACCTGGTTCTTTCACATAACACAAATTCGCAATGCCACAGCCCACAGGCCTCCACTTGGGGAATTTTGTTTGCTGGTGAATATAAGTTATTGTGTCGAATAAAAAAAAAATCAACTCTTAACTCCGTAAAATAGTGCAGCAATAAAAAAGAAGAGAATTGCTTACTTTGATTGTCAACGACGATGTCAAGCCAGATTCGTTTTGTATGGAGTATATATGAGAGATTGTCAACCATTGACTCGCTTAAATAGGCGTTCAATGATCGTACCCTCTCAAAAGATAAAGTTCTTGGGGAACAAGTAAATCCTAAAAGAATTAGATTTCACAAGTGGTAGATCTATAAAACTTTTACCCAATTTCTTGTTTGGGTAGGATATTACTTGAATCTGCATTAAAAAAAAAGAAGAAGAAAGGGACTTTCAACTCAAAACTCAAATTTGTCGAGAGCTTATCGTACCAAAACACAAGAAGTCGTTTTCATGACATGGGGGCAATTTGTAGACACTAAAAATTTATTAGTGTTCTACATTAAAATATATTGATTATTATTGAGCTAAAATAAATATAATTAGCTCACTTTAATTAATTTAGCCCACCTAAATAAAATATCCAAATTACATCAAATAAATATAATTTGGGTTGTCAATTATTTGGGCCGGTCAATATTATAGTCCAAATAAAGTGGTCAAATGGCAAAGGTAAAAAAGACTTCAAAGTCATAAACGGGCCAAAACCCATAAGCTACCAAGTCCATGAAGGGATTTCCATTCCCTATAAATAGATCTGATCTCTCTCAGTTGAGGGGACCAAAAAATTATTATTCTCAAGAGCTCATAAAATTCTCTTGGAATTCTCTCTGCAAATAGTCAACAAGCACATCAAATCCGCACCGACTATTCTGATACACTCAAACAAATTCGATTGAGATTCAAACTTTTGTCAGCCCTCATTCGAATACACTCAAACAAAACTCAAACTCAGGTTGACGTCGACAAAACGTCATCCGACACTCAAACACAGGTTCACGTTGACAAAACGTCAGTCTACACTTAGCTCCACGTCGACATCAACACGTGTCATCTCCAGCTACGGAACAGAATCAGAGGACTTAGTTTATTTTTATTATAAACTGTTTACAAAGATTGTACTCAATACATTTATTGAAATAAAATTCTTTGTTACTTTGTTTCCTGTCTTATTTATTTTGACTCGAAATTTGTGTATACACTTGGGTCTGGCTGAAATTACAACCATATCAGCAGAAATCTTTGAAAGTGCATAACAATGAGAAGTTATCTTCCAAATACTTTGGGCTCTTTCAGATTATTGGTGCGGTTGGTCAAGTAGCTTACAAGCTCAAATTCCCTGAAAATGTTCCCATTCATCCTATCTTTCATGTCTCTCAATTGAAAGCATTTAGAGGTGTTCTTCCAGCAGTAACTCATATTCCATCCTAGTTCCTGGCCAGCAGGGGCGGGGCAAAGGTAATGGAGGCCCTGTACCATTTCTTAATGTTGGGCCCCTAATTCATAATTCAAAACAAGTAAAAAGTTCTTATTATGAGAAAATGAAATAATTATAATGAGTTATCTCTTTATTTTTAGATGATATCTCTTCTATTTTTAGAAGTGGTTGTTTAGTGTAAATTCTTGGAAAATTGAACATGATGAGATTCATTAAAGATGGTCAAAACTTAGAAGGATAAAAGTTGAGAATTGCACGGATAGAATTAGCTCTATTAATGTGAACATTAACTATGGACTACGAGTTTCAAAGAGGTCCTACTTCCTAGCAAATAATTGTTGCAGTTAAAAGTGTCAAAAAAATAAAAACTTTAGGGAAGTTAATGCTGGTTGACAGTTTCGATCCCGGGATCTAATTCACTAGTTGATAGCTTGGCCCATCCCACCTTACCACTGATCCAGAGAGCTTCATTATGTTTATACTGCAAACAAAATACATTTAACTCAATTCGGGGCCCCTAATTTTTGGGGACCCTGCGCGGTTGCCCACTTTGCGCCGGGTAAGAACCGCCCCTGCTGGCCAGTCAGAATCTGCCTCATTACAACCTTCAGCCATCCTTGACAGAAGGGTTATAAAGCACAATAATGTAGCTCAGGTGCAGTATCTTGTTCAGTGGGAAGGAATGACTGAAGAAGAAGCTACATGGGAGATAGCAGAAGATTTTGAGAAACAATTTCCTTCTTTTGTAATTACTTAGAACATTTTGTATTGAGTTGCTAGTTATGACAATGCAACTTGTGTTGATAAAACTTGTGAACAAGTTTTGTTTTAAGGAGGGAGGAATGTAATAGGAGGTTGTTAGTTATTCTATTATAACAACCTCAACAGTATTTTAGGCTGGAAAATCAGTTAAGTTAGTTGAGCTGATTTTCTATAAGTGAGCCTAAGCTGTGTAATTGGGATTCATTCAGAAATTTAACCAATAAACCTCTCCTTCTATTCTTTCTATTTCTCTCTTCTTATACTCTCTCTCTCTTTCTATCATTCTATCTGCTTCAAGAACTTGTTAAACAAGTTGTAGTTTGAGTTGCTCAAGCCTTGAATACTTAGCTTAGAGTAGCTTTAACTAAGCTACTGCTACATTCTCTCCTTCTTTTCCATATCACTCCAGATTGCAAGTGTTTATTTCCAATGACTCCCACATTTGCACCTCTTTTTAAGACATGTAAATTGTCATAAACCTTAACGAATGTTACGGTGACATTACTTTGGTAAAGACTCGTTAAACACTCCATGTTTGTTTATGAAATTTTTATGTACTTGTGAGAATTTTGTCTTCATTACTACAATTTATTTAGAAAACTTCCTGCCATACTCCACAAGGTTATATAGAAAAAAAAAATTGAAATATAATGTGGGGTGCAAGAGTGTTTAGATAGGGATAATTTACTTTACAATTAACGTTTGTAAAACTGTTATGTAGACGTAAGTTGGGGTTATATCAGGAATGAGTACAAATATATATCCAAAAAGACACACTGTTGACGTTTCTACATAGTGCCCTGTATTTTACGAAGTTTTACGTTGTACCCGACATTTTCGAACTTTTCACGTTGTACCCCTAAACTTTCTAATGTCACACAAAACACCCTTACTAATAGAAAATCCTACCCTAAATCTCACTTAACAAGGCTAAAAAATCATACTCTATGCTCACGGAGTAAGAAAGTCCAAAATCTATTGTTTGATATTTTGTGTACTATTTACGAACCTTAGAGGTACAACGTGAACATTTCGAAAAGATCGGGTACAATATAAAATGTCGTAAAACACAGGGCACTACGTAGAAAACCACAAATTAATTTAATCCGTCCCCAAGTAACCTCCCTTCTTTTAGTGAAGGCAGTCTTACATGTCTTTAGAGTAGAACAAAAATTAGGCACAAGAAAGTTGAACAAAAATTGATACTTTCAAACTCCATCAGTATGATTCTATGACAATAAGACATATATTGACATGGCTTGACTCCCTCTAATTTCAAACTTCTTGCTTCAAAGTTTTCACAAAATGATCTCCACAAAACCAAAAAAAACTCTAGATATCACAAATTCACCATATGAGCTTCACAAATGTCTTCACTAATATTTGCTATCTGGGTAGTTATGTTTAATGTTGCATACAAGATATGAACGCTATCAAACTATCTACCCCTTACATTCGTCCAATCCCATCAACTATTCTCAAAGCACTTCAATGGACGCAACCTAACCCATCATACTCACCCAGAAACCCATCAATATTAGCAACTAACCTCATTAAATCATTCTTTGAGAAGGGCTTAATCGAGGAAGCACGCAAACTGTTCGACGAAATGCCTGAGAGAGATGTTGTTGCCTGGACAACCATGATTGCTGGTTATACATCCTGCAACTATGACTCTCTTGCTTGGACTATTTTTTATGAGATGTTGAGTAAAGAAGTTAAGCCGAATGCTTTTACCGTCTCCAGTGTGTTGAAGGCTTGTAAAGGGATGAAGTGTTATTCTTATGGGTGTTTAGTTCATGGACTTGCTATCAAGCATGGTTTGGTGGGTTCCATTTATGTGGATAATTCTTTGATGGATGTTTATGCTACGTGTTGTAGTACTATGGATGAAGCGTGCTTGGTTTTTCGTGATGTTAATCCGAAAACGGGTGTTTCGTGGACAACTTTGATTGCAGGATACACTCATCGAGGTGATGGATATGGTGGACTACGAGCTTTTCAGCAAATGTTATTTGTAAGTATTTAAAAGCTCCTATTGTGCAATGCTTTTCTTCTGGAATGATTAGTAATGTGACTAATGTCAGTTCAATAGTTTGATCATTTGTATATATATAACTGGCTAAAAGTTCAATTGACCATTGTTAATATGAATATTAGAGATCATGCATATATTAATGTGTGAATTTTTCCTAGTTCCTAATATATAGAGAAGGCTTGTGCTATATCCTCATGCTCTTTTAGCTTCTAACAGGAGGAAGCTGAGCAAAGCGCATTCAGTTTCTCCATCGCTGTAAAAGCTTGTGCTTTAAGTGGAGCAAGTTCTCATGGTGAGCAATTACATGCTACCATTGTTAAATATGGAGTTAACTCCAGTCTACCCGTCATGAATTCTGTTGTAGATATGTATTGTTGGTGTCAGTGTCTATCTGAAGCTAGTCAATGCTTCAATGAGATGCTGCGGAAGGATTTAATCACTTGGAACACTTTAATTGCTGGCTACAAAAGATCAAACTCTAGCAAGTGCCTCTCTGTATTTACCTCAATGGAGTCACAAGGTTTTACTCCAAATTGCTTCACATTCACGAGTGTTGTAGCAGCTTGTGCTGATTTATCACTTATAACTTGCGGGAAACAAATTCATGCGAATATTCTCCAAAGAGGTCTTGATAGGAACATGGCACTAGCGAATTCCCTCATAGACATGTATGCAAAATGTGGAAGCATTAGTGATTCGAGGAAGATTTTTGAATTGCTGTCTTCTAAAGACTTGGTCTCATGGACTTCTATGATGATTGCTTATGGAGTTCATGGTTATGGAAAGGAAGCTGTCGAATTATACAATGAAATGGTCAGATCTGGCATACAGCCTGATAGAGTCGTGTTCATGGCAGTATTAAGTGCTTGCAGCCATGCTGGCCTTGTAAATGAAGGTCTAAGTTATTTCAACTCCATGTTGTCAGAGTATAGTATAACTCCAGATCAGGATATATATGGATGTGTTGTGGATTTGCTGGGGCGTGCCGGAAAAGTTGAAGCAGCTTATGAACTGATCAAGAATATGCCAGTGGATCCCAATGACTCTGTTTGGGGGCACTTGTTCGGTCTTGTAAGGCACATAAGCTTCCAAATTTGGGTCAGTTGAGTGCCCAAATTATATTAGAGGCAAGGCCGGATATGGCTAGGACTTACCTGATGCTATCAAATCTGTATGCATCAGAAGGGGACTGGAGAGAATTTGCGAGAATGAGGAAATTAATGAAAGCATTAGGAGGCAGGAAAGAGCCTGGTTGCAGTTGGATTGAGTTGAAGAATGGTGTCTATAGCTTTGTGGTTGGAGATAAGGTAGGGCCTCAAATGGAGAGGGTCTATGAGGTTTTAAGCACGATGGTCCTGCATATGGAAGCAGCTGCTTATGTTCCTGATATAGACCCTTGTTTACATGACCCAGAAGATGGGACGTGAATCAAAGGTGTATATTGATCATATATTCAATCCCTAAGAGTAGGTTTCGTAGCATACTTGACTTGATGAAACTTGGTTGGATTGAATGAGTGAGTATTGAACAACCACGAAGCTTTGTTTCAAAGAGTTTTGGAACAATTCCTTGTTGACATCCATTGTATACCTTTTATCTTTCAGTTAGTTTTATAGGCATATGGTGAAAATTTGGCCGGTCTCTTTAACTCTTTTTTAGCCGCCAGAAGTCGCAGAAGTTGCAAAAATATGCGGGTTGGTGTCGCAGTTGATGAGTTGGGGGAAGCTATGTATATTATTTTTTGTTGGAGAAAATTTGAAATATCAGTCTCGTGGCAAACTGCTGCAAGATGATTGAAGTAATATGATTGAGAGTTGAAGAATATAGAAGTTGGAAGCAGAACATCGAGTCTTTCGAGAAAGTTGAAGAACCTTCTTTCTAAGCAAATATTTTACATCATAAGCTTATAAGATCATCACCTTTAACTTAGAAATACAATACATACAAAGTTGCATTATCTTCCCTTGTATACTAATCATGCCTAATTGAGGCCTCTGTTTTTTGTATTGATTTTTGTTTCTGCAACTATTTTGTATTTGATTATCTGCTCATGCAGACTAACTTGAATAATTTCTCAAGTTTTAATTTGTTTCATTCCTATACATAGTATAATTGATTACCAAATGGTATGTATAACGCATACTTTATATGATTCTCAACCGGCTGCTCAGGCGGTTTCAAGTTTGTTATCCTAACAGTTTTCTCTGCTTCACCAAGAGCCTAGCCTCGATCTCCACAGCAGCCTTATTTCCAGGCTTCTCATGATGTCAGCAGAAAGCAGTCTCGTACTTTCTTATGCTGTTGTCTGTCGATCAAAGTTTCTGTAAGTCATGGCTTTCCAGTTCACATTTTGAAAGCAATCCCTCCTATTGTCCTGTTTTATAGCATAGCTTTCTAGTTTCTTACTCTCTTCATGTTCAACGTCTACTCTGATCTTGCTAGTCACACAAGATATGTCCAATCTCCTGCTTGAAATTCAAGAATAGCTATTATTGCCTTCAATTAAACTCCATCCTGGAGTCTTTTCTGTTCCATATTGTCCCATTTTCTGCCAGATCTGAAGTACATAATTCCAATCACCTTTTGAGGCATGTATATTGGACAACATTATGCGAAACCCCTCATTCTCGGGATGCAGCTCAATTAGCTTCCGTCCAACCCGTTCTCCCATAATGTAGTCACCATGTTTTTGCAAGCACCCAGCAGCGCACCCCCAAGTGGTGACTTCAGGTTCCATTGGCATACTCACGATGAGTTGCTCCGCTTCTTTAAGAAAACCTGCGCGTCCAAGAAGATCAACCATGCATCCATAGTGCTTTACATTTGGTTTTATGTTGTGCTCTCTCACCATGGAATCGAAGTGGTGTTGACCCTCATCTACTAATCCCATGTGACGACAAGCTCCGAGTACTCCAATAAAAGTCATCTCATTGGGAATGACTCCACATCTTTTCATCTCTGAGAACATCTCAAGCCCCCTCTCCAGCAAACCCGTTCATGGCAAAACCAAAAATGATAGCATTCCATGCAGAAACCCTCTTTTCTTCCATTTCATGGAACACCTCTGTTGCAATTTCTACACATCCACATTTCATATACATGTCTATTAGAGTTGTCCCAAGAATTCCATCAACTTTTAACCCGTTTTCTCTTATGTAAGAATGCACCCACTTGCCTTGATCCAGTGCAGTTAAGTTGGTGCAGGCTGAAATAACACTTGCTAGCACGGCTTCATCGGGATTAATACCTTCTTGTTGCATCTCTTGGAACAGCTTCAAGGCCTTAAAAAATGGTTATGTTGAGCATAGCCGGAAATCATTGCACTCCAAGTCACTACATCCCTATCAGGGAAGGTGTCAAACAATGACTGAGCCTTATCCACAAACCCACACTTCATGTACCCAGATATCATCGAGTTCCAGGATATTTGGTCCAACTTGCGGCTGCTATGAAATAGTTTCTCAGCAGCCATTATATCCCCACATTGAGCATACAGGTGAATGCAAGCATTCTCTAGATTAATATAAGAATCAACCCCTATTTTGACAGCCAATCCATGAATAAATCTTCCTTCCTGAATAGCAGACAAGTGGGTACAAGCAGACATAACGCTTACAAGCACAACTTCATCCAAGAGAATTCCAGCAGCCACCATCTCCTCGAACAGAGATAACGCCTCTTGGTGAAACTTGTTTTGCTCATAACATGAGATCAAGGCACTCCATGAAAACTTATCCCTCTCCCTCATTTCATAAAACAGTCGGCGTGCCTCGAACACGTGTCCCAACCTACCAAACAAAACAATCAAAGAATTTGTGGCAACTATATCCCTTTCAGGCATTAGTTTATATATGTCTTTGGCTAGCGCTAAATTTCCACTCTGAACATACCCTGTCAAAATTGAATTCCATGAAACTGAATCCAACACAGGACTTTCATCAAACACCTGACGAGCATCTTCAATACAATCACAGACCGCATACATGTTGATCAATGTGTTCGTCACATAGACACCGGAACGAAAACCCATCTTCAATGCATGACCATGAATCTCTCTCCCTTGTACTTCTGATGATTGAAGAGCACAACTTTGAATCAGAATGGGATAAGTGTAATTGTCAGGACTAATATCACTATATCGCATGTTTTTATACATACATATCACATTCTGATGCATATTCCTGCTCAAATAAGCTTTCATCATTGTATTCCAAATGAACCCATTTGAGTTCTCAAGTTGATCAAATATTCGACGCGAGTAATCGAGATTAACGAATGACCCACTGGTGCAAAATTGAAGGACTCTGCTCGCTGCGTACGCGTCTTTAATTAGGCCGGTGAAGATTGTTTGACAGAAAAGTTCATTGAATTGGCACAAAGTTTGGCACTTTGCGAGATGGGTTTCTAAAATGGAGAAGTTAATTGTTGTTTTTAGAGCAGATTTAATGGCGTAATGCAAGTTTTGGGTCGCCATGTTCAAGGGTTTTTGCAGCTATTCAGAATTGGGTGTTTGGTCAGAGAGACTTGCTGATGTTTCCTAATAAGAAAACTAACTCAACTGATATTCAAAAATATTGTCGCGGTAAAACTGCCCCGCCAATTTAACGCTTGAACTTGCAAGGTGCCACCTATAAAGAATGCATCTGATCGATTTTTAAACTGCATCATACTGGATCTAGATATGGACCTCAATCAACATGAATGATCATTTTACAAGTTTAAAAAAAAACTGAAGCACTGAATGAAAAATAGTCATACTTACCACATAATATCGAATAATTTTACATTTTAACAAAAAAAATATTAATAAGACTTATTCTAATCATAATAAAAGTGGACTAGCATTTAACTTTATATATTTCTATATCGGGTCCACAAGCTTGGATTAGATACGGATATACGGTCCATCATGGATCCAAATTTATTAGATGGATCTCGGATCTAATCCAAGATCGGTTGCGATCCTAAATGCTACTACAAGCATTATCGATTCAATTTATCCTTGTCTCAATACATTATTCAATCAACGTTTTTTCATTATAATTTATTTTTAAAAATTTGTATTCAAAATAGTAATTATATTAATGCTTAATTATCTTTATTTTCACAAATAAAATATTCATTAATAAAAAGTATCTCATTCTTTTACAAGTTTCGGTTTAATTGTTTAATCCAATAACTGATAGTTTGTAAATTAAGAACTAACTTAATTCGCAATATAAAATATCTCCTTTTGAAGTTATTCATTTTTTTAATTTATTGTGTATCTTGTTCAGCTAATTTTGACTTATTTGTATTTGTCGAAACTTATTTTAACATATAATGGTTTGTCATAGCTTCCACTCTAAAGTTTCTAAAAGTTAATGAATGAGATAGACACATATATAGTTAGAGTTGTCCGGACATACATATATGAGGCATCTTTAACCACGAGCCAATAAAAAGTCAAGTCGTGTTGGGTTTGTGCCAATTTTTCAAGAGAAATCCCATGCTGACAAGCCCTTTTACAAATGTATTTTTTTGGTTAATATAAGAGGGCTGAAATGTGTCATATCATATACTCTTCTTTGGGAATGCTTTTATTCAAAATATCGTTCATCTCGCAACCCCCATCGTTTGGGATTACAAAGGGTTCGAGAGATGCCCAAGTACTTTGTTTGGGTTACGCCTTGTCTTTTTCTTTAATTAGGAAAAATAATTTAGTAGCTGGATTTAGAATTTAATCACAAAAATGTGATGTATTTTGGTGGTAGAATGATGATATTTTAAATAAATGGTCAAAAGATCAAAACCCATTGCACAACTTTTGGATCAAATATGATGAGAGGATACATATTGGCAAAAAATTACCACTACATAGGCGACAATTGCGCCATATAAGCACTTGAGAGAGGGGATGGGGTGGACGATTTTCACTTATATATAAATATTATCTTTGATTATGAACAAATGGAAATTATAAAAAGTTAATATTTGAAAACTTTATATTATCCCAATCGTCAACTCAAGACCAAGCTAGATAAACAAATTGGTAAATTCTTGGAAGTAGTCAAGAATATGCAAGTAATAGTTCCTTTTACTAATTTAATTACACAAGTACTTGCATATGCTAAGTTTATGAAAGTTATATTGACTAGAAAGATAGCATTATTGTAATCAATGCTAGTGAACTATATACAATAACTAATCACTTTCTCAAGCTAATCGGAACTACATCAAGTTAAGTAATTCATATTCTCATGGTAATTACTCAATAACAGTTAATCAGTTAATTAAAGTTAACTTGTGCGAGATTCGATTTGTTTGGTTTTTAAAGGAAGAATGTTAGTTAGTTGGTGAAAGAGTTATTTTAAAAAGGATTACAAATTGTGTCGAAAACTCGTAAAGAAAGTGTTGAAAAGACGTGTTGAAAACGGTGCGGAAAAGTCATGATGAAAAATATGTTCCCGAGAAAAAAACATGCAAAAAGCATTTTTCCACACGGAGTCAAGGCATCATAAAGATGAGTGGAATGTTGAATTGAAGGACCAAGTTTTGATTCAGTTTGGTTTTTATCAATGTAAGAGAGATTAT
The DNA here is from genome assembly GCA_947646795.1 of Beta lomatogona. Classification (NCBI taxonomy): domain Eukaryota; kingdom Viridiplantae; phylum Streptophyta; class Magnoliopsida; order Caryophyllales; family Amaranthaceae; genus Beta; species Beta lomatogona. The sequence goes on along the minus strand of CANSNZ010000529.1, from coordinate 2,525,145 downwards.
TCTCTTTTTCTCCAAGATAAAAAATGGGAAAGATAAGGTGTTAGTGTACGTGGATGATTTGTTGGTTACGGGAATGATGAAGTTGGAATAACAAACCTAATTCACACCTTGGGTAAATAATTCACCGAAGACTTGGGAGGTTTTTTTGTAGGAAAAATTGACTCCGAATAATCCAGTCCTATTGCCCATCCCCTAAAAATAATCCCACCTATGGGTTATTATAAAATAATCATAGGCATTAGCAAACCCCTTTCCAAAATTCTTTAACCCCTGTTTTAAAAGGGAAAAAAGAGACCACCCCCTCCATGTGCCATGTGATGCGTTAAACTTAATTTTAGCAGGTTAAAAATTCCCCCCTACCCACTCCACTCCTCCCCACCCCGCAAAAAAAAAAAAAAACCACCACCCTCTCCCGCCCCTACGCCACCTCCCCTTCCTCCCCCACCTCGAAAAAAAACCCCACCTGGCTGCCACCTTACTCGGCTCCCGCCCACCCTCAAAAAAAACCACCTCATTGCCGGGGCCCCACCCTTCCCCCCACGCGAAAAACCTCCCCCCCTGCGCCCCACCCGTCTCTCCTTCCCCCCACCCCACTTCCCCCCTTCTTCCCCCCCACCCTACGAAAAATTCCCGAACACTCCTGCTCCCCGGCGGGGCCCGCTTGTCGTGAACGCCACCCCGCCCGGCCAAAGATAAAATTTCTCCTACTCTCTTTTACACTAAACTAGTATAAGGGAAGTAAGGGTCGTATCCACAGGGAAACAGGGACGAGTTTAGTACTTAGCGTGATTCAAAACCTAGATTAAGCTAAGGGCCGAGAAACCTAATAATAATAACAAAGGGGGGTTTCAAGTAGATTTACGAACAAACTAAACTACAACTAACATATAAACAAAATGAGAAATCAATATGGAAAGGATCTTGAATCCGATTAACATCCACTTCAATTCATTATCGATCCTTGAACATCCACTCTAATTATTTCCATAATTATCTATTGCCGAGAATTAATCTCGTGTTCTCCTTATTCTTAGTTGAATAGCACGATCGGCGTGACTATAAAACCCTAACTAAAGAATAACCTAGTCCGATCTGCGTCTAAGTTCAATCCAATAGCAAAGAATAAACACAGAGAACCAATAGACCTGCTAATGTCATACACGCGATAAACATTCAACAGTTTATTCAATTTCCCTAAGAAATAACCAAGATGATCAGCATCTAAATTACTCCCTAGTTTGCTACCAAATGATAAAAGAATAAAACAATCCGATTCTATTCTTAAATCTAGCATTAGATTAATTACACAATCAAACTAGTAACGTTCCTAGCATAATTATGCAAAAACCATAGAAAGCAATCATAGAAATTAAACCATAATCAAAGAAACTAAAGAGAGAGGAAAGATCTCACAATAATGCTTGAAGCTCCATATTAATCTCGTTCAAGAACGGTTCAAGCTACAATCGGCATAGCATAAGCCAATCCCATAATTGAAATCTACAAAAACTAAATTAGAAAATAAAAACTAAAAAGAGAAGACAACAAGAGAAGAGTGGAGTTTTGGAAACTCCCTCTCCTTGTGGCTGCTGCCCCCTAGGTCTAAAAACAAAGTTTAGTATTTATACTAAGGCTCAAAAGTCAGCCGACATTTAGACCGACCTAGGGGTCGCGAGGTGCGATACAGGTCGCACCGTGCGATAAGCTACTGCCTTCGCAACGAGCTGAAGAGCTGGGCCAAAACCACGCAGGTCGCACCGTGCGAGAATCCTCGCGAGGTGCGAGATACAGGTCGCGAGGTGCGACCATGCTCGCGAGGTGCGAGCTGCTGGGCGTGCTGGCTGTGCGAGCGCTGGGCGCTGGGCAGTGAGCGATGGGCGAGCGATGCTGCTGGGCGCTTGGACGAGCGCTGGGCTGAGCTGGCTGGGTTGGCGATGGGCGAGCGATGGGCTGTGATGCTCGCGAGAGCTTGCGATGGGCGATGCTGCTGGCGAGCGAGGCTTGCTGAGCTCTACTTGGTTGGTGATGACGAGCTTGCGGTGATGCGATGCTTAGGCACACGGTGGAGTTCCAAGAGCTCGGAACTTTACAACTTTAACAACAATTAACATACAAAATTCCGAACTTCCGCTAAGGATGATTTATATGCAAACCTTAACAATTACGAACAAATCCCTTAGCAATGTGCACCTAAAATACCACAAAAACATCGTATAACTTGAGCGTATCAAATACCCCCACACTTGAACTTTACTCGACCTCGAGTAAACTCAAAATGAGGATCACCAAATAAATCATCACCCAAACTAACGACACCAACCTACACTCCCCATCAACTACATCATCATCATCACATCTTAACAACATCCGCTCAAAAACCTAAACGTAAGGGACGATGATTCCCCCACACTTAGATTCGAGCTCACCTGAAAAATAAAAAGACGCGACAACAATAATCACCAGCAACACCAACACGAATCAAAATGTCTGCTCACGACACACTAAACTATCAGCTCTCCCAAACCTCCAAAAGATGATCTAAAACTACTATTACTACAACTAATCTAAACAAGCAAGCCATGGAACAAAGACAAAAAGGAATATACTCCATGCTTACTCCCAAAAACAAACAATCAACCCAAAAGAATGTGAAAGCCAACTTTAAATAGATCTTCACAAAACAAAGGATGAATTCACTAACCCAACCCGAAAACGCTTTCAACCTTATGACACCATCTCCGGCAAATGAGTTTTCAAAATTCAAAATTCTCTCTTTCATCTCTCATTTTGCCTAGGAGCCCTTTCGGGTTTTCATCCTAGCTTCTCACATTTTTTTTATCTCACCATCTTACCCGCTCAATATAAGCCACTCTTTTGCATAAGTTGCCCTTTCGGGTTTTCAACCTATCCGGGCCCCCATTTTTGCCTGAGTCGCCCACCCTTGTGGGTTTTCAACTCAGCGGGTTTCATTTCATCATCATTTTTTTTTTTTTTTTTTATTTTTTTATTTTTTTTCATTTCAAATTAAAAGTAATATATACAACATAGATACATGAGAATGAGAATACCCTCCCCCCTACTTAAACTACACATTGTCCTCAATGTGTCGACAATTAAAAAGAAAAAGTATACTGAAAATAGGGGGGAAATTTGAAAATCGGGTAAATCGAAGATCGATGGTCAAAACTCATGAAAAGCAATCCGTCAAACTCAAATTTCTTAACAACACCAACTCAAATCTCCTAACTCAACTCACAACCCGCTCCCTCGAATCACTCAAACAAATGACAAGTTCAAAAGTTTTGAATTTTTGAGATTTGCTCCTAGCTTAAGAGATCGAAAAGATACATTAACAATCTCAATCCTCTAATGTACCAACTCCTAGCTATTGAAGTCCTCCCAACGGATTTTCTTTTGTGGATTTTGGTTCCAAGTGGATGAAGATTGGTTGTGGATCTTTTTAGTGAAAGAAAATTTGTTGTGGTGGTGGAAAGGCTTGATGAAAAATAAAGAGAAAGAAAGAAAATAAAGGGGTCTCGGGTTGCCTCCCGAGAAGCGCTGTTGTTTAAAGTCGTGAGCTCGACTTAATACCTTAAGCTTAATCATTGGGTTGTGCTCCATGTGTGACAATGGTGGTTCCATGTCAATCTCCACTTCAAGTACCTGCAAAATTGATTGAGAAGAACTCTTGCAATGCATCGTTAATACCTAGCTTACTACAACATGGTTGAGCATATAACATCTGATTATATCCCAAACCTAGCATTAAGGCAACAACAAACATCAACTAGTAGTACTCCTAGCTAATTCAAGTCATGACCATTAATATAAATGTTTAAAGCTAGACAATAACCAAGATATAAAGTATGAGTCAATCAACCTTTCCCAAGAGAGTTTAAGCAACAAGTTCCATGCTTCTTGTCCAAAATACAAAAGTGAAATACATAGAGCTCAATGGAAGATGAAAACTAGAAACTAAAACAAAAAGGGAATTCTTTATATGAGTGGCCAACCAAAAACAAAGAGCACAAGCAATACCATCCAAAAATCACTCTAAATAAAAACAAGTAACACCGTTTCCCCGGCAACGGCGCCAAAATTTGGCGGGCCACGGATGTGTCGTCGTTGTGCACCGCGCCCGGCCAAAGATAAAATTTCTCCTACTCTCTTTTACACTAAACTAGTATAAGGGAAGTAAGGGTCGTATCCACAGGGAAACAGGGACGAGTTTAGTACTTAGCGTGATTCGAAACCTAGATTAAGCTAAGGGCCGAGAAACCTAATAATAATAACAAAGGGGGGTTTCAAGTAGATTTACGAACAAACTAAACTACAACTAACATATAAACAAAATGAGAAATCAATATGGAAAGGATCTTGAATCCGATTAACATCCACTTCAATTCATTATCGATCCTTGAACATCCACTCTAATTATTTCCATAATTATCTATTGCCGAGAATTAATCTCGTGTTCTCCTTATTCTTAGTTGAATAGCACGATCAGCGTGACTATAAAACCCTAACTAAAGAATAACCTAGTCCGATCTGCGTCTAAGTTCAATCCAATAGCAGCAATAAACACAGAGAACCAATAGACCTGCTAATGTCATACACGCGATAAACATTCAACAGTTTATTCAATTTCCCTAAGAAATAACCAAGATGATCAGCATCTAAATTACTCCCTAGTTTGCTACCAAATGATAAAAGAATAAAACAATCCGATTCTATTCTTAAATCTAGCATTAGATTAATTACACAATCAAACTAGTAACGTTCCTAGCATAATTATGCAAAAACCATAGAAAGCAATCATAGAAATTAAACCATAATCAAAGAAACTAAAGAGAGAGGAAAGATCTCACAATAATGCTTGAAGCTCCATATTAATCTCGTTCAAGAACGGTTCAAGCTACAATCGGCATAGCATAAGCCAATCCCATAATTGAAATCTACAAAAACTAAATTAGAAAATAAAAACTAAAAAGAGAAGACAACAAGAGAAGAGTGGAGTTTTGGAAACTCCCTCTCCTTGTGGCTGTTGCCCCCTAGGTCTAAAAACAAAGTTTAGTATTTATACTAAGGCTCAAAAGTCAGCCGACATTTAGACCGACCTAGGGGTCGCGAGGTGCGATACAGGTCGCACCGTGCGATAAGCTACTGCCTTCGCAACGAGCTGAAGAGCTGGGCCAAAACCACGCAGGTCGCACCGTGCGAGAATCCTCGCGAGGTGCGAGATACAGGTCGCGAGGTGCGACCATGCTCGCGAGGTGCGAGCTGGCCGGGCGTGGCTTGGCTGTGCGAGCGCCGGGCGCCGGGCGATGAGCGATGGGCGAGCGATGCTGCTTGGGCGCTTGGACGAGCGCCGGGCCGAGCTGGGCCGGGTTGGCGATGGGCGAGCGATGGGCCGTGATGCTCGCGAGAGCTTGCGATGGGCGATGCCGCCGGGCGAGCGAGGCTTCTCGAGCTCTACTTGGTTGGTGATGACGAGCTTGCGGTGATGCGATGCTTAGGCACACGGTGGAGTTCCAAGAGCTCGGAACTTTACAACTTTAACAACAATTAACATACAAAATTCCGAACTTCCGCTAAGGATGATTTATATGCAAACCTTAACAATTACGAACAAATCCCTTAGCAATGTGCACCTAAAATACCACAAAAACATCGTATAACTTGAGCGTATCAAAAATTTGGCGGGCCGCGGATGTGTCGTCGTTGTGCACCGCGCCCGGCCAAAGATAAAATTTCTCCTACTCTCTTTTACACTAAACTAGTATAAGGGAAGTAAGGGTCGTATCCACAGGGAAACAGGGACGAGTTTAGTACTTAGCGTGATTCGAAACCTAGATTAAGCTAAGGGCCGAGAAACCTAATAATAATAACAAAGGGGGGTTTCAAGTAGATTTACGAACAAACTAAACTACAACTAACATATAAACAAAATGAGAAATCAATATGGAAAGGATCTTGAATCCGATTAACATCCACTTCAATTCATTATCGATCCTTGAACATCCACTCTAATTATTTCCATAATTATCTATTGCCGAGAATTAATCTCGTGTTCTCCTTATTCTTAGTTGAATAGCACGATCAGCGTGACTATAAAACCCTAACTAAAGGATAACCTAGTCCGATCTGCGTCTAAGTTCAATCCGATAGCAGCAATAAACACAGAGAACCAATAGACCTGCTAACGTCATACAAGCGATAAACATTTAACAGGTGATTCAATTTCCCCAAGAAATAACCAAGACGATCTGCATCTAAGTTACTCCCTAGTTTGCTACTAATTGATAAAAGAATAAAACAATCCGATTCTATTCTTAAATCTAGCATTAGATTAATTACACAATCAAACTAGTAATATTCCTAGCATAATCATGCAAAAACCATTGAAAGCAAGCATAGAAATTAAACCATAATCAAAGGAAATAAATAGAGAAGAAAGATCTCACAATAATGCTTGAAGCTCCATATTAATCTCGTTCAAGAACGGTTCAAGCTACAATCGGCATAGCATAAGCCAATCCCATAATTGAAATCTACAAAAACTAAATTAGAAAATAAAAACTAAAAAGAGAAGACAACAAGAGAAGAGTGGAGTTTTGGAAACTCCCTCTCCTTCTGTGGCTCTGCCCCCTAGGTCTAAAAACAAAGTTTAGTATTTATACTAAGGCTCAAAAGTCAGCCGACATTTAGACCGACCTAGGGGGTCGCGAGGTGCGATACGAGGTCGCACCGTGCGATAAGCTACCGCCTTCGCAACGAGCTGAAGAGCTGGGCCAAAACCACGCAGGTCGCACCGTGCGAGAATCCTCGCGAGGTGCGAGATACAGGTCGCGAGGTGCGACCATGCTCGCGAGGTGCGAGCTGGCCGGGCGTGCTTGGGCCGTGCGAGCGCGCCGGGCGCCGGGCGGTGAGCGATGGGCGAGCGATGCCGTCTGGCGCTTGGACGAGCGCCGGGCCGAGCGGGCCGGCCGGGTTGGCGATGGGCGAGCGATGGGGCCGTGATGCTCGCGAGAGCTTGCGATGGGCGATGCTTGCCGGCGAGCGAGGCTTCTTGAGCTCTACTTGGTTGGTGATGACGAGCTTGCGGTGATGCGATGCTTAGGCACACGGTGGAGTTCCAAGAGCTCGGAACTTTACAACTTTAACAACAATTAACATACAAAATTCCGAACTTCCGCTAAGGATGATTTATATGCAAACCTTAACAATTACGAACAAATCCCTTAGCAATGTGCACCTAAAATACCACAAAAACATCGTATAACTTGAGCGTATCAAATACCCCCACACTTGAACTTTACTCGACCTCGAGTAAACTCAAAATGAGGATCACCAAATAAATCATCACCCAAACTAACGACACCAACCTACACTCCCCATCAACTACATCATCATCATCACATCTTAACAACATCCGCTCAAAAACCTAAACGTAAGGGACGATGATTCCCCCACACTTAGATTCGAGCTCACCCGAAAAATAAAAAGACGCGACAACAATAATCACCAAAGAACACCAACACGAATCAAAATGTCTGCTCACGACACACTAAACTATCAGCTCTCCCAAACCTCCAAAAGATGATCTAAAACTACTACTACTACAACTAATCTAAACAAGCAAGCCATGGAACAAAGACAAAAAGGAATATACTCCATGCTTACTCCCAAAAACAAACAATCAACCCAAAAGAATGTGAAAGCCAACTTTAAATAGATCTTCACAAAACAAAGGATGAATTCACTAACCCAACCCGAAAACGCTTTCAACCTTATGACACCATCTCCGGCAAATGAGTTTTCAAAATTCAAAATTCTCTCTTTCATCTCTCATTTTGCCTAGGAGCCCTTTCGGGTTTTCATCCTAGCTTCTCACATTTTTTTTATCTCACCATCTTACCCGCTCAATATAAGCCACTCTTTTGCATAAGTTGCCCTTTCGGGTTTTCAACCTATCCGGGCCCCCATTTTTGCCTGAGTCGCCCACCCTTGTGGGTTTTCAACTCAGCGGGTTTCATTTCATCATCATTTTTTTTTTTTTTTTTTATTTTTTATTTTTTTTTCATTTCAAATTAAAAGTAATATATACAACATAGATACATGAGAATGAGAATACCCTCCCCCCTACTTAAACTACACATTGTCCTCAATGTGTCGACAATTAAAAAGAAAAAGTATACTGAAAATAGGGGGGGAAATTTGAAAATCGGGTAAATCGAAGATCGATGGTCAAAACTCATGAAAAGCAATCCGTCAAACTCAAATTTCTTAACAACACCAACTCAAATCTCCTAACTCAACTCACAACCCGCTCCCTCGAATCACTCAAACAAATGACAAGTTCAAAAGTTTTGAATTTTTGAGATTTGCTCCTAGCTTAAGAGATCGAAAAGATACATTAACAATCTCAATCCTCTAATGTACCAACTCCTAGCTATTGAAGTCCTCCCAACGGATTTTCTTTTGTGGATTTTGGTTCCAAGTGGATGAAGATTGGTTGTGGATCTTTTTAGTGAAAGAAAATTTGTTGTGGTGGTGGAAAGGCTTGATGAAAAATAAAGAGAAAGAAAGAAAATAAAGGGGTCTCGGGTTGCCTCCCGAGAAGCGCTGTTGTTTAAAGTCGTGAGCTCGACTTAATACCTTAAGCTTAATCATTGGGTTGTGCTCCATGTGTGACAATGGTGGTTCCATGTCAATCTCCACTTCAAGTACCTGCAAAATTGATTGAGAAGAACTCTTGCAATGCATCGTTAATACCTAGCTTACTACAACATGGTTGAGCATATAACATCTGATTATATCCCAAACCTAGCATTAAGGCAACAACAAACATCAACTAGTAGTACTCCTAGCTAATTCAAGTCATGACCATTAATATAAATGTTTAAAGCTAGACAATAACCAAGATATAAAGTATGAGTCAATCAACCTTTCCCAAGAGAGTTTAAGCAACAAGTTCCATGCTTCTTGTCCAAAATACAAAAGTGAAATACATAGAGCTCAATGGAAGATGAAAACTAGAAACTAAAACAAAAAGGGAATTCTTTATATGAGTGGCCAACCAAAAACAAAGAGCACAAGCAATACCATCCAAAAATCACTCTAAATAAAAACAAGTAACACCGTTTCCCCGGCAACGGCGCCAAAATTTGGCGGGCCACGGATGTGTCGTCGTTGTGCACCGCGCCCGGCCAAAGATAAAATTTCTCCTACTCTCTTTTACACTAAACTAGTATAAGGGAAGTAAGGGTCGTATCCACAGGGAAACAGGGACGAGTTTAGTACTTAGCGTGATTCGAAACCTAGATTAAGCTAAGGGCCGAGAAACCTAATAATAATAACAAAGGGGGGTTTCAAGTAGATTTACGAACAAACTAAACTACAACTAACATATAAACAAAATGAGAAATCAATATGGAAAGGATCTTGAATCCGATTAACATCCACTTCAATTCATTATCGATCCTTGAACATCCACTCTAATTATTTCCATAATTATCTATTGCCGAGAATTAATCTCGTGTTCTCCTTATTCTTAGTTGAATAGCACGATCAGCGTGACTATAAAACCCTAACTAAAGAATAACCTAGTCCGATCTGCGTCTAAGTTCAATCCAATAGCAGCAATAAACACAGAGAACCAATAGACCTGCTAATGTCATACACGCGATAAACATTCAACAGTTTATTCAATTTCCCTAAGAAATAACCAAGATGATCAGCATCTAAATTACTCCCTAGTTTGCTACCAAATGATAAAAGAATAAAACAATCCGATTCTATTCTTAAATCTAGCATTAGATTAATTACACAATCAAACTAGTAACGTTCCTAGCATAATTATGCAAAAACCATAGAAAGCAATCATAGAAATTAAACCATAATCAAAGAAACTAAAGAGAGAGGAAAGATCTCACAATAATGCTTGAAGCTCCATATTAATCTCGTTCAAGAACGGTTCAAGCTACAATCGGCATAGCATAAGCCAATCCCATAATTGAAATCTACAAAAACTAAATTAGAAAATAAAAACTAAAAAGAGAAGACAACAAGAGAAGAGTGGAGTTTTGGAAACTCCCTCTCCTTGTGGCTGCTGCCCCCTAGGTCTAAAAACAAAGTTTAGTATTTATACTAAGGCTCAAAAGTCGCCGACATTTAGACCGACCTAGGGGTCGCGAGGTGCGATACGAGTCGCACCGTGCGATAAGCTACTGCCTTCGCAACGAGCCGAAGAGCCGGGCCAAAACCACGCGGGTCGCACCGTGCGAGAATCCTCGCGAGGTGCGAGATACGAGTCGCGAGGTGCGACCATGCTCGCGAGGTGCGAGCGCGCCGGGCGTGCTGGGCTGTGCGAGCGCCGGGCGCCGGGCGCTGAGCGAGCGATGGGCGAGCGATGCTTCTTGGGCGCTTGGACGAGCGCCGGGCCGAGCCGGGCTGGGTTGGCGATGGGCGAGCGATGGCCGTGTGATGCTCGCGAGAGCTTGCGATGGGCGATGCCGCTGGCGAGCGAGGCTTCTTGAGCTCTACTTGGTTGGTGATGACGAGCTTGCGGTGATGCGATGCTTAGGCACACGGTGGAGTTCCAAGAGCTCGGAACTTTACAACTTTAACAACAATTAACATACAAAATTCCGAACTTCCGCTAAGGATGATTTATATGCAAACCTTAACAATTACGAACAAATCCCTTAGCAATGTGCACCTAAAATACCACAAAAACATCGTATAACTTGAGCGTATCAAATACCCCCCACACTTGAACTTTACTCGACCTCGAGTAAACTCAAAATGAGGATCACCAAATAAATCATCACCCAAACTAACGTCACCAACCTGCACTCCCCATTAACTACATCATCATCATCACATCTTAACAACATCCGCTCAAAACCTAAACGTAAGGGACGATGATTCCCCCACACTTAGATTCGAGCTCACCCGAAAAATAAAAAAGACGCGACAACAATAATCACCAAAGAACACCAACACGAATCAAAATGTCCGCTCACGACACACTAAACTATCGCCTCTCCCAAACCTCCAAAAGATGATCTAAAACTACTATTACTACAACTAATCTAAACAAGCAAGCCATGGAACAAAGACAAAAAGGAATATACTCCATGCTTACTCCCAAAAACAAACAATCAACCCAAAAGAATGTGAAAGCCAACTTTAAATAGATCTTCACAAAACAAAGGATGAATTCACTAACCCAACCCGAAAACGCTTTCAACCTTATGACACCATCTCCGGCAAATGAGTTTTCAAAATTCAAAATTCTCTCTTTCATCTCTCATTTTGCCTAGGAGCCCTTTCGGGTTTTCATCCTAGCTTCTCACATTTTTTTTTATCTCACCATCTTACCCGCTCAATATAAGCCACTCTTTTGCATAAGTTGCCCTTTCGGGTTTTCAACCTATCCGGGCCCCCATTTTTGCCTGAGTCGCCCACCCTTGTGGGTTTTCAACTCAGCGGGTTTCATTTCATCATCATTTTTTTTTTTTTTTTTTTTTTTTTTTTTTTTCATTTCAAATTAAAAGTAATATATACAACATAGATACATGAGAATGAGAATACCCTCCCCCCTACTTAAACTACACATTGTCCTCAATGTGTCGACAATTAAAAAGAAAAAGTATACTCGAAAATAGGGGGGAAATTTGAAAATCGGGTAAATCGAAGATCGATGGTCAAAACTCATGAAAAGCAATCCGTCAAACTCAAATTTCTTAACAACACCAACTCAAATCTCCTAACTCAACTCACAACCCGCTCCCTCGAATCACTCAAACAAATGACAAGTTCAAAAGTTTTGAATTTTTGAGATTTGCTCCTAGCTTAAGAGATCGAAAAGATACATTAACAATCTCAATCCTCTAATGTACCAACTCCTAGCTATTGAAGTCCTCCCAACGGATTTTCTTTTGTGGATTTTGGTTCCAAGTGGATGAAGATTGGTTGTGGATCTTTTTAGTGAAAGAAAATTTGTTGTGGTGGTGGAAAGGCTTGATGAAAAATAAAGAGAAAGAAAGAAAATAAAGGGGTCTCGGGTTGCCTCCCGAGAAGCGCTGTTGTTTAAAGTCGTGAGCTCGACTTAATACCTTAAGCTTAATCATTGGGTTGTGCTCCATGTGTGACAATGGTGGTTCCATGTCAATCTCCACTTCAAGTACCTGCAAAATTGATTGAGAAGAACTCTTGCAATGCATCGTTAATACCTAGCTTACTACAACATGGTTGAGCATATAACATCTGATTATATCCCAAACCTAGCATTAAGGCAACAACAAACATCAACTAGTAGTACTCCTAGCTAATTCAAGTCATGACCATTAATATAAATGTTTAAAGCTAGACAATAACCAAGATATAAAGTATGAGTCAATCAACCTTTCCCAAGAGAGTTTAAGCAACAAGTTCCATGCTTCTTGTCCAAAATACAAAAGTGAAATACATAGAGCTCAATGGAAGATGAAAACTAGAAACTAAAACAAAAAGGGAATTCTTTATATGAGTGGCCAACCAAAAACAAAGAGCACAAGCAATACCATCCAAAAATCACTCTAAATAAAAACAAGTAACACCGTTTCCCCGGCAACGGCGCCAAAATTTGGCGGGCCGCGGATGTGTCGTCGTTGTGCACCGCGCCCGGCCAAAGATAAAATTTCTCCTACTCTCTTTTACACTAAACTAGTATAAGGGAAGTAAGGGTCGTATCCACAGGGAAACAGGGACGAGTTTAGTACTTAGCGTGATTCGAAACCTAGATTAAGCTAAGGGCCGAGAAACCTAATAATAATAACAAAGGGGGTTTCAAGTAGATTTACGAACAAACTAAACTACAACTAACATATAAACAAAATGAGAAATCAATATGGAAAGGATCTTGAATCCGATTAACATCCACTTCAATTCATTATCGATCCTTGAACATCCACTCTAATTATTTCCATAATTATCTATTGCCGAGAATTAATCTCGTGTTCTCCTTATTCTTAGTTGAATAGCACGATCAGCGTGACTATAAAACCCTAACTAAAGGATAACCTAGTCCGATCTGCGTCTAAGTTCAATCCGATAGCAGCAATAAACACAGAGAACCAATAGACCTGCTAACGTCATACAAGCGATAAACATTTAACAGGTGATTCAATTTCCCCAAGAAATAACCAAGACGATCTGCATCTAAGTTACTCCCTAGTTTGCTACTAATTGATAAAAGAATAAAACAATCCGATTCTATTCTTAAATCTAGCATTAGATTAATTACACAATCAAACTAGTAATATTCCTAGCATAATCATGCAAAAACCATTGAAAGCAAGCATAGAAATTAAACCATAATCAAAGGAAATAAATAGAGAAGAAAGATCTCACAATAATGCTTGAAGCTCCATATTAATCTCGTTCAAGAACGGTTCAAGCTACAATCGGCATAGCATAAGCCAATCCCATAATTGAAATCTACAAAAACTAAATTAGAAAATAAAAACTAAAAAGAGAAGACAACAAGAGAAGAGTGGAGTTTTGGAAACTCCCTCTCCTTGTGGCTGCTGCCCCCTAGGTCTAAAAACAAAGTTTAGTATTTATACTAAGGCTCAAAAGTCAGCCGACATTTAGACCGACCTAGGGGTCGCGAGGTGCGATACAGGTCGCACCGTGCGATAAGCTACTGCCTTCGCAACGAGCTGAAGAGCTGGGCCAAAACCACGCAGGTCGCACCGTGCGAGAATCCTCGCGAGGTGCGAGATACAGGTCGCGAGGTGCGACCATGCTCGCGAGGTGCGAGCCGCCGGGCGTCTTGGCCGTGCGTGCGCCGGGCGCCGGGCGATGAGCGATGGGCGAGCGATGCTCGCTGGGCGCTTGGACGAGCGCCTGGCCGAGCTGGCCGGGTTGGCGATGGGCGAGCGATGGGCTGTGATGCTCGCGAGAGCTTGCGATGGGCGATGCTGCTGGCGAGCGAGGCTTGCTGAGCTCTACTTGGTTGGTGATGACGAGCTTGCGGTGATGCGATGCTTAGGCACACGGTGGAGTTCCAAGAGCTCGGAACTTTACAACTTTAACAACAATTAACATACAAAATTCCGAACTTCCGCTAAGGATGATTTATATGCAAACCTTAACAATTACGAACAAATCCCTTAGCAATGTGCACCTAAAATACCACAAAAACATCGTATAACTTGAGCGTATCAAAGTCAACTGTCCAAAAGCAAAACAATCCTTATACCAAGCCCAGTGGGGACACTTGCTATCGTTGTAACGGCAAGGGTCATCAATCCAATATTTGCCCAACTCGGAGATTCACTGCCATCTTAGAAGGAGATGGAGAGGAGCTTGAAGGAGGGGACGATGAGTATGCAGATGCGGAGTTTGCAGAGGAGGAATCTGACGACAGAATTAACTTTGTGCTGCAAAGGGTCCTGTTAACTTCTAGAGATGGGGGACAGCGCAAGAATCTGTTTAAGACTCATTGTTCCATTCAAAACAAGGTCTGCAACTTGATTGTGGATAATGGAAGCACGGATAATCTGGTGTCCCAGAAACTGATAGAATATTTGAAGCTGCCCACAGAACCCCATGAGAAGCCATGCACCTTAGGCTGGGTCAGCAAGGGGTCACAAGTTCGAGTCACAATGACTTGCCGAGTTCCCATCTCCATAGGGAAACACTACAAGGAAGAGGTAATTTGTGATGTTCTTGATATGGATGTTTGTCATATTTTACTTGGTAGACCTTGGCAGTTTGATAATGATGTAACTTATCGGGGAAGGGATAATGTGATGATGTTTACTTGGGGATCCCATAAAATTGTCATGGCTCCTGTTTTGAACTTTGACCATAAGGCAGAGGGGAAGAAAACCAGTTTCTTAGTAATGACTTACAATGATAGAGAACTTGATGATGCTGTAAAAGAAACTGATTTTTTCTGTCCAATAGTGGTTAAGGGGTTGTTAAGTCTTTGCAAGAAGAAGAAACCTCGATTCCTGTAGAAGTATTTGAGATATTAGAGTCTTTCAAAAAATTAATTGCTGATGAGTTACCGAATGATTTACCTCCCATGCGTGACATACAACATCAGATTGATTTGATTCCTGGTTGTAGCCTACCAAACCTTCCCCACTATCGTATGAGTCCTAAAGAGAACGAGATTTTGAGGGAGCAGATTGAGGATTTGTTGAAGAAAGGGTTCATTCGGGAGAGTATGAGTCTCATGTGCAGTTCCTGTTCTTTTAGTCCCTAAGAAAGGAAATCAGTGGCCGATGTGTGTTGACAGTAGGGCCATCAATAAGATAACTATCAAATATCGCTTCCCTATTCCCCGATTGGAAGATATGCTTGATGAATTGTTAGGTTCTAAGGTGTTTTCGAAGATAGATTTGCGTAGTGGATATCATCAGATTCGAATTCGACCTGGAGATGAATGGAAGACAGCTTTTAAGAGCAAGGATGGATTGTATGAGTGGTTAGTGATGCCATTCGGTTTGTCAAACGCACCTAGCACTTTCATGCGGTTGATGATTCAAGTCTTTCGTCCTTTTACTGGCTCTTTTGTAGTGTTTTATTTCGATGATATTCTGATTTACAGCAAGAACAAGAAAGATCGTTTGGAGCATGTGAATCAGGTGTTGCAAGTGTTACAAGAGAACAAGTTGTACATTAATCTGAAAAAGTGCACATTTCGTACCAACAAATTGCTCTTCTTGGGCTTTGTTGTTGGAGCCGAAGGAATTCAGGTGGATGAAGAAAAGGTGAGTGCAATCAGAGATTGGCCCACACCTACATCAGTGACTGAAGTTCGTATCTTCCATGGCCTGGCAACTTTTTACAGGAGATTCATCAGGGATTTCAGTACCATTACCGCACAGATAACTGAATGCTTGAAGAAAGGAAAGTTCCATTGGGGAGATGAGCAGGAAAGAAGTTTTTCTTTGATTAAAGAGAAACTTTGTAGTGCCCCGGTACTAGCCCTTCCTGATTTTGATAAGGTGTTTCAAGTTGAATGTGATGCCAGTGGGGTGGGCATTGGAGCTGTTCTATCTCAAGAGAAGAGGCCCGTGGCTTACTTCAGTGAAAAATTGAGTGACGCTAGGCAGAAATGGAGCACCTATGATTAGGAGTTCTATGCGGTGTTTAGGGCACTGCGTCAGTGGGAACATTATCTGGTTCAGAGGGAGTTCATTCTCTTCACTGACCATCAGGCGCTGAAGTTCCTTCACAGCCAAAAGGTGATCAATAAGATGCATGCTCGGTGGGTGAGTTTTCTGCAAAAATTCCCTTTCACCATACAACATAAATCTGGCGCTTTGAACAAGGTGGCAGATGCGTTGAGTAGGAGAGCTTCCTTACTCATCACTTTAGCTCAAGAGATTGTGGGTTTTGATTGCTTGAAGGAGTTATATGAAGATGATTTGAGTTTAAGGAGTTATGAGCCAAGTGCAGCAATGGGCAGCCTAGCGCAGACTTCCATATTCGAGATGGCTACCTTTTCCGCGGTGATCAGTTGTGCATCCCTTGTTCTTCCTTGCGAGAAAAGTTGATCACGGATCTTCATGGAGGTGGCCTTGTGGGTCATTTGGGGAGGGACAAGACCATTACGGGTTAAGAAGAGAGGTTTTATTGGCCTCACTTGAGGAGAGATGCTGACGCCATAGTCCGCCGATGTCATGTTTGTCAAGTGTCCAAAGGTTAGTCTCAAAATACTGGTCTTTATATGCCTTTACCTATTCCTGATGACATTTGGCAAGATCTGGCGATGGATTTTGTGTTGGGTTTGCCTCGTACTCAACGAGGCGTGGATTCTGTTTTTGTGGTTGTTGATCGATTCTCCAAGATGCCCCATTTCATTGCTTGTAAGAAGACTGCTGATGCTTCAAATGTGGCCAAGCTTTTCTTCAGGGAGGTGGTCATACTTCATGGTGTTCCTACTTCTATCACTTCGGATAGGGACACCAAGTTTCTTAGCCATTTTTGGATCACTCTTTGGAGGATGTTTGGGACGGCGCTGAACAGGAGTTCTATAGCTCATCCACAGACTGATGGTCAGACTGAAGTCACTAACAGGACACTGAGGAATATGATTCGTAGTGTTTGTGGCGACAAACCAAAACAGTGGGATTTGGCTTTACCTCAGGTGGAGTTTGCTTACAACAGTGTTGTACACTCGGCCACAGGGAAATCACCATTTTATGTGGTTTACACCTCTGTTCCTCGGCATGTGGTTGATTTGATTAGGCTCCCTAGAAGTCCTGGAGTTAGTGTGGCTGCTGGAAATATGGCAGAAGAGATTGTTGCTGTCAAGGAAACTGTGAAGGCTAAGTTACAAGCTACTGGGCAGAAAAATAAAGCTGCTGCTGATAAACACAGGAGAGTCAAGCTTTTCAGTATAGGAGATGATGTGATGGTGTTCTTGCGAAAAGAGAGGTTCCCCGTTGGTACCTACAGTAAGTTGAGGCCACGCAAGTATGGCCCGTTCAAGGTGACTCGCAAGATTAATGACAATGCCTACGTGGTCGCTCTTCCGAGTGATATGAACATCTCCAACACTTTCAATGTGGCTGACATTTATGAGTACCATGCAGATGAGGCTCTTTATGAAGATACGAACTCGAGGTAGAGTTCTTTGGAGGTGGAGGAGACTGACGTAGGAAGGCTAGCGGATAAGTTCGACGAAGAAGTTCGTCCAAATAGCCCAGAATGATTGATTTTCTACTAGTCAGGCCTCCGGAGTCCGATTGCTTATTATAATACCTTTCTGGAAGCGAAACGGGCCAACGAGTCAAACTCACTGCTATGCTATGATCGATAGGCTTTTTAAGCCATCCGAGTTCGTTTAGGGCCTGAAAACAGCATTTTAATTATTTCCGGATTTCATTATTTCCTTATTTTCGTATTAGGGTTTTGTTTTAAGTATTTAAACATTATTAGGTCATTATTTGGAGGAGTTTTTCATCTTTAATAATATTTCAGAGTTTTTACTCTTTTCTGGTGGATTCCGGATTTTCTACAGATTTATCGCCTGTAAATCTGTTTGTTATTGATCGAGATTAGCGCTTGCTTTTCTTTGAATTTTCCGATCGTCACACTGTTTGACCTAAGTCTTGGTTAACCTTGGCCCATTTTTGTAAAGGACCCCCCCAAAGTTGGGACTACACAATATTAAATTGAAGTTGGGACTGTTTTTTGTTAGGGTGCCCATAGTTGGGACTAATTAAATCAATTTTTCCATTTTAAAATGTTATGAAACAATTTCGAAATGATATGAAATATATCAATAATGCTAAGAAAGTTACAAAATGACATGGAACAAAACTCTAGAAGATATAAAACATACAAACAATGACATGAAACATATTTTTTTTTTTATCAGTAAGTAGTATATTCATTGCACAAACTTATTTACAACACTCAAGAGAAGGAAGGCACGAATCTTCTAGGAAGAACCCTGCAATCATCCAACTCTTTGAAAAACAAACAAGGCCAAAGCCTAAACAGCCCCAAACAAATTATACAATTTGTTGTAACCACTCTCTATGTTACTCCCCTATTATTCTAGATTTTACAGCAAGGAATCTCATTTTGATACTATTTCTTACATATCTAACTATATGTTCTATACACATGACTTTACTTTCGAATATAGCTATATTCCTAACTATCCAGATTTGATATATCAAAGCTATAATGCAAGAGTTGAACAAACTCCTTTTGACATACTCAATTTCTTGTTGTTTCTGCAAGCATTTTTCCAGACTCAAATTCTCAAGACCTATTTTAATCCACAAGTTGATTTTCTGCCAGCATGTCTTACTATATGAACACTGAAAGAATAAGTGTTCATGTTGTTCCTGCTGGACACCACACAAAGGACAAGAATAATCAGCATTTGGCACATATCCTATCATTCTATCCTTCGTTTTTAGTCTTCTGTTCATTGCTAGCCATGCAATGAACTGGTGCTTTTTTATTGCCAAGTTATTATCCCAAACCAGTGTATCCCAATTGCATCTAGGGTGTTCTCCCATGAACAGCCTATACACCTTGGAAATTTTATATTTACCCTGCCCCCATGAAACAGATTTTTAGGTGACATGAAGCAGTTTCAAAATGATATGAAACAGATTTTTAGGTGACATGAAACAGTTCTAAAATGATATGAAACATACCAGTAATGACATGAAAGAGTTTTATAAATGTCATGAGACAAATTTAAGAATGACATGGAAAAGTTTTTAAAATGAAATGAACCACACCAACAATGATATAACAGAGTTTTATAATGATATGAAACAATTATGTTAGTTCACACATTTGAAATATTGTTACACAATAAGTTATGGTGTAACATGTTACACCCAAGACACAATCTTATGATGTGGTAATCTATCATTTAACCTCTCTCGCAAAGGAGTTGTGGATACTGCTGTACGAACATCAGATGCTGGATATCTCACGCGCAGGTTTGTCGAAGTAGTTCAACATATTGTTGTACGTAGAACAAATTGTGGCACCATTCGAGGTATTTCTGTAAGTCCTCGAAACGGTATCTCAATGAGTGAAAAAAGTTGTTGGCATTATAACTTCCATCTATTCAAGGTCCTTAATTCTCAAATTTAAACATGAGATTCTAAGGCTCCGTTTGGTAACTGGTAGGGGGTAAAATATTTTCCTAGAGAAATGTGTTCATCTTTTTTCAATTTTACATTGTTTGGTTTGCAAAGGAGTGTAAAACCAATTTCCCTAGGATTAAAATTATTCTCCCAATGATGGAAAACCATTTTCCCTTTAAAATGAAGGAAAAATTGTTTTCCTTCCTTTTCCTTATCTCTCCTGCAGTCTTGCACACTCCTCTCACCACCTCCTTACTTTCTCTTTTATTTTCCTTTCAAACCATCATTTTTCTAACATGAAACCAAACAACGGAAAACTAATTTTGGAATTGTGTTTTCCATTGTAAATTATTTTTCATGAAAATTATATTATACTGAAAATGTTTTACACCCAACCAAACGGAGCCTGCTAATTCCAAAACATTGTAAAAGTTTAGGTCCTTAAAGTATCCTTAACTCGTATAATATAAAAAACTTACTATAACAGAGGAAATTGACTATATGAACTATTGAGAACTTGTTTGGTTCACCCCAAAAGGTAAAAGATCACATGAATTTTGAATACAAATTAAATAAATTAAACAGAAAAATGTTGTTTGGAATGTAAGAGAAATAGAACTTCCAACAAATTTCTACTTACCTAGGGGGGAGTAGGTAAGCAACTCCCTCATTTTGTATGAAGTAGAAGTTCATGAGAAGTTATACTTCCCCCATTTTGTAAGCTTTTTGTCAAACAAACAACAAACCATCATACAATTTCTAGGAAATAAAATTTTTCCTAATTTTCTTAGTCAACCAAAACACCCTGACCAGATCATACAAGAACTAACAATATATAAGGTGATTACAACATACGAAAAATGACTATATCTAATAAAAGCTGACTATACCGTAAATTATTGCACAATCGATCCATTCACATTCTTTTGAAGGTGGCTTTTGGGCGCTTCCCCATCACTTCTAAACTATCTAACGGATATGGCGGGAATTTGCTCCTCCGCCGTCATTATTTCAACAACCTACTACTCCAAAGTAAAATAATCAAATCTCATTTGTTCAAATTTAAACCCTTTGCAACATCTCTTTTTTTTTTTTTTTTTCTCTCTTGCCTAATTTTATTTATGATCTTTAATTTCCCAAATTTTGCAGATCACCAATACCACTAGATGCTGTTCAAACCCTTCAACTAATCGCAGTTCAAAGAAACAAACACCGAAAATCCTCAAATTTGCTGTTAATGGAGTCACTGAATTCCTCAGGATTTTCTCTTTTGTCGGTAATACTAACAGGTTTCTTCTTTTTCTATAATCTCAGGTTGATTGAGAATTTAGGGTTTTCAATTTTTTTTTGTTTTTTTTTTTTTAGTGATAAGTTTGTTGATCATTTTTAATTTTGTAGAATGGATATGGTGGAATCGAAAGGGGAAGAGGAGTTATTGGTTTCTGGGGTTGATGATATTTTGGCTATTCTCAAGTCTGATTATGATAATACTTATTTTGTTACAGGTGAAAATTTTCCTTGCTTTTTCTTTGATTTTACAATTCATGAAAAGTTGTCATTATTGTTATAGATATTGATTCATGAAAGTTATCCTGGGAATGCTGAATTATATGCGAAAGGAGAATGCTTGCGAATTTCGTAGTGTCGTTTAATACACTAGCTAGCAAATTTGACAATTTGTGATATATAAAAGATTTTCTAATAATTATGTATGGTGTTATTTTGCTCTTGAAATTATGGTTATGCTGGCTCTTGATGGGATTATGGTACTATAATTGTTGAATAAACTACGTACACAATATCTTCACATGCCCACAAGCAGTGGCTGATGCAGGATCTCTATCTAGGGGTAGCAATGTAGCATAATACCGAAAAATATAGTGGTTTAAAAACTCAAAAAATTGTTAAATAATTGTTAGTATTACCGACTAAAGAGAAACCTGTTAGTATTACCGACGAAATCATATACTTCACTTATTCTATTTGGGGACATGAAGCCCACCATAACTTTTTGCTTTACTACTCACATCTCCTTACTTTGAAGTAATTGTTCATCATTCTTTAAGCCCACAATTTCAAAATCAGGGGTAGCACCTCTACCCCTTGCATCCATATACCTCTGCCACTGCCCAAAAGGCCACAATCAGGTCTTTTTTTTTGTTAAGGTAGGGTGGGACCTACAGTGAGGTCTGAGTTTCTCTTCAGAAACTTTGAACTTTTTACATATGCTTGACCATTCAGATGCTCGTAAGTGATTCTTTGCATATCTATTTGTAGAGATTGTTTATGTGCCTCAACCTTCTTCACATGTCTGCAACTGACTAATGGTGTTCTTGTACTGATCATTGATGATTTAATTAGATTTCTTAGACTCACACCAACAAGCACGCATGAGATTTGAGAACAATTTTCAGTGAATGCAGGGATTTTTACCTCTTCAATCTATGCTGAGGACTGTCTTTTTGAGGATCCAACCATTAATTTCCGTGGTAATAATGGGGTGCACAACCTCTGGTATTAGATGGTTATGTATGAAACTTTTATCACTATTTGTATTTGACTTTTGCTACGAGCTATCTAAATTTTTCCACCGTTTACAATGTCATTACCTTAAGGCTTCTTTTTTGCGGGTTTTTTTGGGTTTGAAATTTAAATGCGGAAGTACCTGTCTCTTGGACCCTCAATTAGCTATGTTATCAATAATTGAATATTAGTGTCATATTCAAGTAGATATCGTACATATTCATACTGAAGCCCAATTAGTGTAGCTTAAACTTTTGGACAAGTAAACAGTTTCTAAATATGGATTTGGTTGCAGGAAAAAGCTAAATGTAGAAGCATGAAACTAACTTTATTAGAATAATAGAGGACAAAGCCCATATAAGACAACTTGGTTAAGTGTATAACTGTATACTTATATTTTTGAAGCCTGTTAGATCCATACATATATCTATCATTCTGACCCAAGTTCCCTTACTGCTTGAACAGTAGGTTTACTGCATTTAAGTAAATTTCATCCCTAAACTTCTCTTCTCTGTTTCCTTACCCTATCTTTCCTATCTTGCCTTGTGGTCCTAGCAACATAAAGTTTTTTGGTTGGAAGTTCAAGTCGTAGGAATGATTTTTATTTACCCGTGTCCTTGCCAAGTCGTGTCAATGCAATGTGTTAGCAGTAATACAAAGTCAAATATTGATTGAAAAGGCAATTTAGTGAACTGCTGTTTCCCAGCAAATTGGTTAGTGGAGTAGAAATTTATTGGTATATTTGATTTAGGCCACGGTAATACAAAGTTGACAGTTGCTCAATCTGTTAAAAATGGACTAGATGTTGGACATATCAAATTGCTTTTTTCTTGCATTGTAAAGCAGGTTCTGTCTTCACTTCTAATTGTTTGTCTTTCCTCATCTTTTTTGGGGTGAGGGGCTCCTAGGTTTTACACGACTCTGTAACTTTGATGATATGAGTCTACTGCACTAAGTCTCTAGTTCAAATAAACTGACTTTTTCAAAATTGGTGGATCAGGAAGAGATTTGTATTCACGCAACTTGAAATTGCTGGTACCGTTTTTCGAGCAACCCTCTATTGTACTCAAAAGCATTGAAAAGGTAATTACTTTCTTTTTGGTACTTATGATTACTAATATTTAATTATCTCTTTCTTGGTTGCACCTATCTTTAAGCAAACCTTGCTTGTACTAAAGAAAGTTTGAAATAAACTTGAAAGGCTTTTCCTGTTTACCACTTGTGTATAGACCTTTGTCTATAGCAGTCTAATGAGGATTGAGGCCTTTTGCATTATGTTGACTATTGATTAACAAAGTACTAAGTTTCTTTTTCTAGTGCCCCTTCTCTATAGTCTTGACTACATTCTCTGTCACCCCACTCTCACCTTCAGTTTTAACTCATACTTAGATGGTGCTATGCAAAGGCTTACTAATTCATGTACACACTAATTTTTGAAAATATAGTACCCTAAATATCAAGATTCAGTTCCTGATGGAGCCTAGAAATTTCTATAAAAGAGGACTGCATTCTCAAACTCCCAAACTAGGATCCGAAACTGAAAGCCAGATGGATATATACATAGCAAAAGCATCAGAGAGAAATATTTTGGTTTGAGTTAAACCCTCACATCATTGCTTTCCTATATGATGATTGATGGAAAGCCTGGATGAACTTTTGAAGGCCTGGCTCCGATGCGAAGTCAGAAAGTACCTGGTTTTTATCCCCTCTTTTTTGTCTATGCTACAGTTCATGAAATTTTAAATCTCAGCTATTGATCTTCTAACTGGAGTATGTCATTGTTAAAGCATCTGTATATCTCATCTCAGCCTCCATTATATGCCAAAAGAAACAGAAAAGGGTAAAGTAAATATTACTCCTAAAAAACTTCAAAATGTTTGGAGAATGAAGATAGCAACTATTTCCTTTTATTATTCGTTGCCTGGTGAATGGTGATTATACAACATCGTGTAATTATAGCTTTGACTTGATATCTTCTTATTGGAGTTTCATCTGTTTACTGTTTTGTAGCTGGCATATATGTTATGAATTGAATTTGTTCCCATGTCGCTGAGTTGTTAATGATGCTGTAACTCTTTATACACACTACACAGGGCTTTGATGCAGGGAGTGATTTTGTGTTGGCAAATTGGAGCCTAAGGTGTTTACTTTTGCTATTGAACTTTAGTCATTTATACTGCCCAGTCGTAGTAAATTAGTGATCTCTTTGTTGTAATGTGTTTCCAAATATGGATGGGTATGGTGGAACAATTCTCCATTCATTACAGGCCAGTATAACATAGCTCAGGAATTTGGATGCAACTTTTCGTTAGGGTGCCTAATTTCTTGTCAGCAAGTTTTACACCCTTCTTATAATGGTATCTGATTGTCCTTAAAATGACAGATTGACAGTAATAATTTTGTAATATTCATTCTATGATCTACTTCACTTAGTTTTAGCATATTGGACTTATGTCATATTTTGTAAGTTATTTATTTTGACTTAGAAGCTATTATGTTTCTTCTGCCATTATTGTAATTTTACTTTATATTTTTGTAGGACCTACTTAAAGCTTCCATGGAGACCTCTAATTGCCATTGAAGGAAGTACAATCTATGATTTAAATGATAAATATAAAGTGAGTGTATAGATGTCCTTATACATCTGAGAAGCAGTGTCATATTCTTAACCTTAAACATTTCTTTTTAAAATTGAACAGATTGTCAGACATGTGGAAAGGTGGAGTGTTTCTGCAGTTGAAGCAGTTGGGCAGATATTCACTCCTGGTTTTAGAAGACCCTTGGATTGAACAGATAATTTTAGGAGACATACCATGTTCGGGCTACAGTTACGAATTTGAAGATTATGATTCCTATCTATCTTCTGTGAGGTGAGTCGTTGAGGTGAGTTGCCTTTTGGATTATTCATTTGTATAGGTTTCTGCTTTACCTATATAAAAATAACTATCCGTTACTTGATATACAAAGGACAGAAATTTTTTGCATTGAGCGGTTAGCCTTGGGAAGATTTGTCTAGTTGCTGTAATGTCTCCACTCTCCCATTAACGGGTCGTTTGGTAGCTGGAAATTAAATTGTAGTTACGATGAGGAATTCATATGTAAATTTGTAAAAGAAGTCCTATGCGGACAAGTATTCTCGTCTCTTTTTTCTATGGTGCAAAACTATTTTGAATAAGCTTGTGATGTTTGTCTTCAAGCTAGATAGACTAGAGATATATTTTTTATAAATTGATACATTTGTGATCTTTGGAGACTATATTATACGGAATACGCCTTCTTCGTGTGCAGCCATTTGTTTTTATTTCTATTGTGGATAATTTCTTTAGAATTGTGCGGTGATACTTTTCATTGATACCATCGAATCATCGATTGACAAAATTCATGTTTAAAAGAAGTTTGATTTTTGTTTTCCACAATAGAGGGACATTATAGTGCTTAAGGATGAGTCAGTCACACTAATAATGACACCAAATTCCATTGTTGAAGTATTATCTTGGAGATCATGGTATCTTGTTTCAAACATCTTATGTAGGTACATCCCAGCAAATTGATGAAGTTGAGTGAAAAGATTGCCACGTTCTGCATGTGGCTAGAGCCTTGAGGTTTCGGGGTAGTTTGTCTGTTGATTTTTGGGGTGAGTTTGCTTTGGTAGCAGATAATTTTATTAATCGTTGTCCTAAATTTGCTGGATTGAATTTTTTTTGTTCGACATCTTGGTACACCCCACTTTTTGTGATAAAATTTTGTCTTTGGTTACTTGTGATATTAACCAAAAAGCGAAGGGAGTTAAATTTAAGAGGTAAAGTGTGTTTTTTTTGGTTACTTGTGATATGCTCAAAACCCGATTGTGACGAGGAAAGCAAAGGAGAAAGACAAGATCCTGAAAAAGATCCTCAAGAAGACGAAGACCTCATGGCAAAACGGATGGCGACGATCGAAAAGCAAGATTGCAGGATGATGAGGTTGTTTCTAACTCCCTGAAGCTCCAACACCAAGCGTCGTGGATCATAGAGATGGGTAGGCAACATCACTGTTCATTGAGAAGATTGTAAAGGCCAAGCTACCAAAAAAGCTCAATCTCCCTGTAGTGATTGCGACATCTGATGGATCAACTGACCCAATAGAGCATGTCACCCAGTACAAGCAGCGGATGTGGCAAGCTTCAATTTCCCAGTATGTGCAAATCTTTTGGAGCCACCCCAACTCGATCAACATTCAAGTGGCTCGGATCTCTCTAAGTATTGGAAAT
The DNA here is from genome assembly GCA_947646795.1 of Beta lomatogona. Classification (NCBI taxonomy): domain Eukaryota; kingdom Viridiplantae; phylum Streptophyta; class Magnoliopsida; order Caryophyllales; family Amaranthaceae; genus Beta; species Beta lomatogona. Next base: position 2,498,742 of record CANSNZ010000529.1, on the reverse strand, counting down.
TTCTCGGCATTGATCAACAAGTTCTATGACAAGTTCGAAGGAAACCGCCAGCCTAGAGAAGCAGACGAGTGATTTATATGGTGTCATGTAGAATCCAGGTGAATCGGTCCGTGACTATAACAACTACTTCAATAAGGAGATGATCGACATGAGATATATAGACTCAAAGACAGCAATAGAGTTCTTTAGAAAGGGTCTCATCCTCTGGTTTAAGTTGTACAACCGTCTCACAAAGTATCGATGTACGCCCTTTGAGGAAGTGAAGTCCAGAGCTTTGGCCCAGATGAGGTTAGAAGAAGATCACACCATCCTCAATACCATTTCAACTCGTCATGTGTCGAAAGGTCGAAGCGATCGAAAGACGTTCGTCCAAATACCAAACAACTGGAGGTCTCATCCTTACAGTCGTCTAAGTCAGCTACATAATAAAGATGTGTAGGAAAATGCATGAACAGATATGAAAGGCGACAACTATGCGTTCCTTTACATTGAGTCGTATGGGTTTTCAATCGACGTTGGTGGAGTTGTCAATGCCTTGACAAAGATTAGAGCTCCAGTTTGTTGGCCACGAAAGAGTTATCGTCTAAACTCTTATAAGGAACTGACAAAATGGTGTCTGTTCCACCACGACTATGGCCATAGGACAAAAGATTGCATTGCACTTAGAAGAGAAGCTGCGTTCATGCTAAACAAGGGACATTTAGAAGATATATTCAGCAACAAAGGAAAGGCATCCTTCGACAAAAATCCACCAAAGTAGAATCCTCCCTCGTTGCCGTCACATGTCAAGGTAATTAACGTTATATTTGGTGCATCTGATGTTTTTGGACTAACATACTCGGTCACCTAAAGGCTAGTAAGACAGGACTCTCCCTCGTTGAAAGTTCCTAAAGATTGTAGATGCGAAGACGAATAATTGTTGGATGCTATGTCCATCAAATTCGATGAAGATGATATCTGTAATAAAGAGTGCCACGACGGACTCGTGATATTCCTAACCATCAACAATTGCCTCCTAAAAAGAGTGTTGGTTGATGGAGGCAGCTCTGCAAATATCATATTCAAAACTGCATTGGAAGGCATGGGCCTAGACGACATGGACATAACCAAGAAGTTAGTAGTCCTAGTCGGGTGTAGCGGATAGATGCAACAAAGAGTTGGAGAAATCGTCTTATAGACGTACGCAAAAGGGGTTAATCTCAAAACAAAATTCAACGTCCTTGACTATGCTTCAGCATACACCGTCATTTTGGAGACGCTATGGATACACAAGATGAAGACCATCCCTTCGCCCTACCATTAAACAATCAAATTCCTTACAAAAATGGGTGTCCAAGAGATCAAGGGTGAGCAAAAGCAGCTACAGAATGCTACAGCACGTCACTCAAGCCATCAAAAGCAACAATGTAGCAATTAAAGAGCGGATTGGCACCAGATGAACCATACGAGAAACAAATCAGTGACGTGGTGCTAAATCCGGAGTATCGTAGTCCGCATTGGAGCGTCCTTGTAACCCGAATTAAGGCGTTAGGTAATTGATTCTTTGAAAACTAACCAAGATTGTTTTGCATGGTCCCATGAAGACATGACATGTGTCAGCCTAGACGTCATGACACACAAACTGAACATCGACCCAAACCATAAACCCGTACCATCAACGACGAATTACAAAACATAAACCCGTATCATCAACGACTAATTACAAAAACTCATCGCGATGGTAAAAGTCAGGGAAGTAAAGTATCTGGAATGGCTAGCCAATGTCATCATCCTGAGCATAAAGAACAGAAAATGGAGAGTATGCATAGACTTCACCGATTTGAACAAAACATGCCCCAAACATTTATTTCCTCTTTCACACATTGATGCTATGGTAGACGCAACGGCAGGGCACAAGCTCCTCACCTTCATGGATGCGTACTCAGGATACAACAAATCCTAATGCATCCGTACGACCAAGAGAAAACGGCTTTCATCACCGACAAATGTATGTATTGCTATAAAGTTAGACTAGTGGAAAAAAGCTTATCTGATCCGGTTTCGGTTCGGATCGGATGGGCTCGCAGCAGTTCACAATGACTACCTGATCAGGTCCTAAACCAGGTTAGTTAATCATTTACCGATCCGATTTTGGGTGAAAACCGCAGCAGTTAAGCAAGTTAACTGCTCCGGTTTTGACCCAAAACCGTAGCAGTTGACCATCTCAAAAACCAAATTTTTTTTTTGCATTTTTTTTTCTAAATTACAGCCGACATTACATTTTGATAATTAGAAATCCTTTTCTACACCATTATAGCCAAACACACAGATGATTTATGTAACAAACGAATTGATAGAATTGTATTTTATACAATTGCAGCCAAACACATAAATAGAGCAAACAAAATTAATAGAAATTAAAACAATAGAAAGGAAGAAGAATCGCGAGAACAGAGAATTAAAACAACAGAAATTACAACTTTACAACGAAAACAACCAACTTTATCAACGAGAATAGATTTCGATTTTTATCCAAACTTATACAACTTTACAATGGACGAAATGAAAAAAAATGAAAAAATATCTGGCAAACAAATGCAAATAAAATTACAGAGATTATATAAAATATCAGGTCGTTTAGTCTGAACGACGAAAGCAGTTTTCAGAGATTATATAAAATAAACAATCGAAAGTTAAACTCTAAAATTACAAACGAAATAATAAACGAAAATGGGAAAATGGAACGAAAATAAAAATTGAAAACGAAAAAAATAAACCCAACCCTAGATCTGGAACGAAAAAAAATTGAAGTAAATGACACGGCAGCGACGAGATCAGATAGAGGAGATCACATGGCGGCGGCGACGAGATCTGATAGAGGAGATCACATGTCGGCGACGATATCTGACAGAAGAGACGGCGACGACTAAAACTGAGAGTGGTTGGTGGTGGTTATTGACGGCTGCGAGCGACGGAGTGGAGAAAGAGAACGCCATTGATGAGCGAGAATGAGAGACTGAGGAGGGTCCATTAAAGGAGGGTTCGTGGCGGTGAGATCGAAAAACGCAGATGCCGCAGGGTTCCTTATCTGATAGGTCGAGTGACATACCTAAAACATCAAAAATTGAGGGAATTTTCGTCAGAGAAATGTGAAATTAGGGTTTTGAATTTGGGGGTTTAGGTTAGGGAGGAGAGAGAAATTACCTTTGACGAATTCTTCGAGGTCGGAAGAAGTAAAGGAGCTGAGTGAGAAGGCGTGTGAGGGAGGAGTAGAGAGGAGAAAAAGAGAGTGGAGAGGAGGGAGATTAGGGTTTGATATTTTTGAGGGAGGAGAGAGAGATCAGGTATGGGGGGAGTCTAAAAAGAGACGCGTTGGGCCTTCATCCATGCTTTGGGCCTCTAAAAAGAGGCGAGTTGTTTTGGGACTGAGCTCGTTTTTGGGCTATACCTGATCCGGTTGGGACGAACCACATCAGTTAATAAAAACTGATCCGGTTCTCCTCCTAACCGGATCAGTTAATTGACCTAATTTTTTGCGCCCAAAATATATTGATTTACAGATCCGGTTTTGGGAGAACCGGATTAGTTTCATTGTGTCATATAAGGTTTTCTCCACTAGTGTTATGCCATTTGGTTTGAAACATGCAGGTGTAAAATACCAAAGGCTAGTCAACAAGATGTTCAAGGAACAACTAAGGGACACAATTGAAGTTTATATCGACGATATGCTGGTGAAGTCCAAGAAAGTAACGGTCCACGTCCTGCATCTAACGCAAGCTTTCAACGTGCTTCAAAAATGCGGTATGAAACTTAACCCTACTAAATGTACCTTTGGAGTTGCTGCAGGAAAGTTTCTAGATTATGTCGTGTCGCAAAAGGGCATAGAGGCAAGTCCAAACCAAATCAAAACACTAATCAATATCCAGTCACCCAGATATGTCAAAAAGGTTCAAAAGTTGACAGGACGAGTACCTGTGTTAAACAAATTAATCTCACGGTCGTCGGAAAAATGTTACCTTTTTTTATAACGTCTTAAGGAAGAACATGAGCTTTGACTATACCAGAGAACATGAGAAAGCTTTGCAGGCGCTGAAGGAATATTTGGCTATCGCATCATTGTTGTCCAAACCCATCGAAGGAGAGATCTTGCAACTATACCTCGCCGTTAGTAATGCGTTGGTCAGTGTCGTCTTGACCACAAAGGCAGACGCTCAACAATCGCCTTTATATTACGTCAGTAAGTCCTTGCTACATTACTTGTCTATAGATGCAAAGACAATGTATTCTTCTCTTGAAAAACTTGTCTTAGCTTTAGTAACTGCCGTTAAGAAGTTGCAACATTACTTGTCTTTACATAATGTCGCAATATATTAACGACAATTACTAAAGTTAAGGCCCGTTTTTCAAGATAAGAATATCTTGTCTCTACGTCTCGCAAAGACTTACTGACGTAATATATAGGCAATTGTTGAGCGTCTGCCTCTTTGGTCAAGATGACACTGGCCGACGCGTTGCTAACAGCAAGGTATAGTTGCAAGATCTCTCCTTCGACGGGTTTGGACAACAATTATGGGGTGGCCATATATTCCTTTAACGCCTGCAAAGCTTTATCATGTTCTTCGGTCCAGTCGAAGCCCTTGTTCTTCCTTAAGACGTTATAAAAGAGGTGACATTTGTCCGACGACCATGAGATGAATACATTTAATGCGGCTTCTCGTCCCTGTTAACTTTTGAACCTCTTTGACGTTTTTGAGCGACTAGATATTGACTAGTGTTTTGATTTGACCTGGACTTGCCTCTATTGCCCGTTGCATCACGAAGTATCCTAGAAACGTTCCTGCAGCAACTCCAAAGGTACATTTAGTAGGGTTAAGTTTCATATCGTATTATCAAAGCACGTCGAAGGCTTGCGTCAGATACAAGACGTGGTCTGTTGTTTTCTTGGACTTCGCTAGCATATCGTCGATATAAATTTCCATCGTGTCCCCTAGTTGTTCCTTGAACATCTTGTTGCCTAGCCTTTGGTAAGTTGCACCTGCGTTTTTCAAACCAAATGACATAACTTTATAGCAACATATACCTTTGTCAGTGACGAAAGTCATTTTCTCTTGGTCGTCTCTATGTATTAGGATTTGGTTGTATCCTGAGTATGCATCCATGAAGGTGAGGAGCTCATATCATGCCATCGCATCTACCATAACATCGATGTGTGGAAGAGGAAACAGATCTTTAGGGCATGCTTTGTTCAAAACTGTGAAGTTTATACATACTCTCCATTGTCCATTCTTTTTGCTGAGAACGACGACGTTGGCTAGCCAGTCCGGATACTTTACCTCCCTGACTGTTCTCGTCGCGACGAGTCTCTGTACTTCGTCGTTGATGATCTGGTGTATTTCAGATATGAACTTACGTCTTTTCTGTTTGATGGGTTTATGGTCTTGATCGACGTTCAGTTTGTGTGTTATGACGTGGGTTCGTTGACACATGTCATGTGTTCAATGGACCACGCAAAACAATCTTGGTTAGTTTTCAAAAAAATCAATTATCTGACGCCTTAATTCAGGTGACACAGGGACGCTCCAATGCGGACAACGCCATCAGGATGCTCCGGATCCTGCACCACTTCGTCGATTTGCTGCTCGTCTGGCTTATCTGGTGTCGATTTGCTCTATAATTGCTAGATTGTTGTTTTTGATGGCTTGAGCGACGTGTTGTAGTACTCTCGACCTAACTTTTGTTCACCCTTGATCTCTTTGATACCCCATTTGGTAGGAAATTTGATTATTTGATGGTAGGTAGAAAGGATGGCCTTCATCTTGTGTATCCACGGCGTCCCCAAAATGACGTTGTATGCTGAAGGACAATCACGGACGTCTAATTTTGTTTTAAGGTTGACCCCTTTTGTGTACGTCGGTAAGACAATTTCTCCAACTTTTTGTTGCGTCTCTCCGCTAGACCCGAATAGGACTATCTAGGCCCATGCCTTCCAATGCACTTTTAAATATGATGTTTGCGGAGCTGCCACCATCGACCAACACTCTTTAGGAGACAGTTGCTGATGGTCAGGATTAGCACGAGTCCGTCGTGATACTCTTTATTACAATTATCATCGTCATCGAATGTGATGGACATAGCCTCCCAATTTCTTTAGTCTTCGGATCTGTAATCTATAGAAATTTTCGATGAGGGAGAACCCACTTTTACATCACTTTTGGCTGCCAAGTATGTTAGTCCACAAACATCAGATCCACTAGAAATAATGTTAATTAATTTGACATGTGACGGCTATGTAGGAGGATTCTGCTTTGGTGGATTTTTGTCGAAGGATGCATTTCCTTTGTCGCTGAGTAAATCTTCTAAATGTCCCTTGTTTCGCATGAACACAGCTTCCCTTCTAAATGCAATGCGGTCTTCAGTCCTATGGCCATGGTCGTGGTACAATTGACACCATTTCGTCTGGTCCTTCTGAGGGTTTAGACGATCACTCTTTCGTGGGCAACGGACGAGAGCTCCGATCATTGTCAAGGCATTGACAACGCCACCAACGTCGATTGAGAACCCATACGACTTGATGTCGGGGAACACATTGTTGTCGACCTTCATATATGTTCATGCTTTTTCCTACACATCTTTATTATACCTGACTTTGAAGACCATAAGGATGAGACCTCCAATTTCGTTTTTGGACGAACGTCTTTCCATCGCTTGGGCCTTTTGACACATGAAGTGTTGAAATGGTATTGAGGATGGCGTCATCTTCTTCCAACTTGATCTTGGCTAAGGCTCTGGACTTCACTTCTTCGAAGGTCGTACGTGGATACTTTGTGAGACGGTTGTACAACTTAAATCGAAGAACGAGACCCTTTCTAAAAGCACTTTATCGCTGTCTTCGTGTCTAGATCTTTGATGCCGATCATCTCCTTGTTGAAGTTGTTGTTATAGTCACGGACCGATTCATGTGGCTTCTACACGACACCATATAAATCACTCATCTGCTTCTCTAGACTGTCGGCTTCCTTCGAACTTGTCGTAGAACTTATTGACCAACGTCGAGAAATTTCCAATACTTGAGAGATCTCAGCCACTTCAATGCTGGTCCAGTAGGGTACTCCAAAAGATTTGCACATACAGGCCTCGACCAAAGTTCTAAGGGATTGAAGCTTGCCACGTCCGCTGATTGTACTAGGTAACATGCTCTCTCGTGTCACTTGATCCATCATATGTCCAGTCAGTATAGTGAGATTCAGCTATTTTTGGTAGCTTGGCATTTGCAATCTTCTCGACGAACGGTGATGCTACATACCCATCTCTGTACTCCACGATGCTTGGTGTTGGAACTCTAGGGAGTTGAGACAACAACCTCATCGTCCTGCGATTTTGCTTTTCGATCGCCGTCATCCTTTTTGCCATGGGGTCTTCGTCTTCTTGAGGGTGTTTTCCAGGATCTTCTCTTTCTCCTTCTTTTTCCTCGTCACGATCAGGTTCTTCTTCTTCGTCAGAATTGGCACTGTGAGAAATTTCCCATGGAATGAACATTCTCGATGTTTTGTTGGCTTTTATGCTTGGAAACTTTCGTCGATGCTAGTTTTTCTTGCAGTTTGGTGACTTTTTCCTACGGCGTAGTGAACTAGTACGACAGACGCTCGATAGCTTTCTTGATTTCTGCCATCTCTACTTGCATTTGCTCGTACGTTGTCTTCATGTGTTCAGGGGTCATTGGTGCAACTATTCCTTTTGATTTTTTTAGATAAGGTACGATTTAGTTGTCGGCCCTACAATGGCACCAAATTGTTTAGGTAAAAAATTACTCAAAGACGAGAAATATTGTTGGGACGTCGACAACTAGACTATAACTTTGGATCATCGCAATGGGGAATCATGGGAATGATACCAAGGAATATTGACGCGGAAAACCCCTAATGAAGATGAGTAAAAATATCTGCGGGTGCCTATCCACCAGTCCACTAGACGCAACCGTCAATGATTTCTCACAACTGTCAATACAACTTAAAGATTTATTTCTAAGTACAATGTAAATCAATGAAATAAGGTACACTGATGGCAGTGAATAATAACGTGTGAATTACAAAGAAAATACTAAGTGTTTTCTTGACTGATGCTTGTATGTAGCTTGAGAGTTTGTATGTAAGCTTGCGTGTGCATTTTTTGGCGTTGGATCTACTATTTATAAGCCTTGGGACACGCCTAGGTAGTTCCTACAATCAAGGCAACAATCTTGGCATATCTTGCCTTCCTCAGTCTTTCATCGCGTCCAACCGTTATTTGACTTGTTCAAATCCAAACCCATGTCCAGCACGTTGCCACATCTGCTGGCTAAGTCTCCTCCATTTTTAGCAAATCAGTTAGCTTTACCTTCTAGACCATTGATATGCTCATCGTGTCCAGATGACTAGTCGTATCAGGATGACCATCTAAATCTGTAGAAAATTAACCATAAAAATACACCCCACTTTTTGATAAAATTTTGTCTTTGATTACTTGTGATATGCTCATAACCAAAGAGCGGAGGGAGTTAAATTTAAGATGTAGGGTAAGTATATTTTGTTCGGATGCCTGTATGACAGAGAAAGGTAGTTATTTGATTTTGATGTTGGTGATTATTTCTTTCTCTTGACTTACTCTTTACAAGTCACAGCTCATGTGGAATTGTGGATGTTTAGTAGAAAACTACTTGTTTGTTCGTTTTTATTTGCACTCTTTATATTTTTGAATCGTCCATTAAAAATTGTTCCATATCAAAAATGATCTCAAGCATCTAGAACCTTTTCTTGCATTCACTATATTTGATCGCGCCAATTCTTTTGTTTCAAGTAGGGGTATCAAAACAGGTTCTCAAACAGGTTCTGGGTATACCCACGGTGAACCAGGTCAGACCCGGACAGGTCAGGATTCTGATTGTCAATGCCCCAGGTCATGATTGGTCAGGTTTTGTTCAACTGGGTCGAACACATTTGAATCATTGGATTTCCGGGTGCCAGACAGGTCTGAGCGTTCCATTTACAAGTCGATCCATTCCCGGATATGATCGCCCGTTGACATTTTTTTTTTGCCGGGCTTGCGCAGGTCGTATTTAGGTTTCATTTACGGTTGAGTTAAGTCAAATGTACTCGGGTTGAATTAGTAATGACCTTAGTTCGATCATTGTGAAACATCGGGTTCATTCGCTATTGAACGTCAACTCAACTTCGGGTAACTCCTAATCGGGCCATCTTGATTTTGTTATGGATTTTGTAAACGAATCATATTAATAAAAGTATTAAGATCGACATATATATACATGTGTGTGTGCGATAAATATATGGATAACAACGAAAAACCAATAAAAACACTATATTGATTACCGTGATGTTTAGTGTATTATCTTAGTCAACTCTTATTTCGAATAATCAACTGCGTAAAACCACTCTAATGAGTAAAGGAGTAGAACGACTCTTCATATGTTTTAATATTATATATTATAACCAACGACAATAATAACGAGTAGACGATCAATTCCAAACTTTATATAAATGATTTATTATTATAAGCATTATGATTGATATATAAGTTTGTAAATAGTTATGATGGTAATGAGAATAATAATACTAATAAAAATAAAGCGACAATGATAATAGGTAAATATACAAATAATAATAGTAATAGTAACAAGGCTAACAATAGCAATAGTAATACAAATAAGAACAGGAATACTAACAATAACAATAACAATATAAATACTAATATGTTGACACATTTTAATATAAGATTGATATCAAAATAATTGTAAAACCAATCTAATACTCTATTGATTATAAATTAGTATAACGACTCTTAATATGTTATAATATTATAACAAATGACAATCATACATTCATATGTTTACAACGACGGTTCATATAAGGCCTAAGTGATTATAACGAGGGTTCATATGTTCCAAGCTTTATATAAATGATTTACTATTATAAGCATTATGATTGATATATAAGTTTGTAAATAACTATGATGATAATGAGAATAATAATAATAATAACAGTAATAGTAGCAACAATGCTAATAATAACAATAACATTAACAAACATAGCGTGGTATATATGTATTATGTTGTGACTATATATGATAAAGTATAAACAAACATTTCTATCAATATGTATGTTTAATCATTTTAGTAAAATTGGTATCAAAATAATTGTAAAACGAACCTAATACTCTATTGATTATAAATTAGTATAATGACTATGTTATATATAATACTATAACAAATGACAATCATACATTCATATGTTTACAATGATGGTTCATATAAGGTTTCAGTGGTTATAACAAGTACTTGCTAGTTACTGTATAGTTGGATTAAAACAAGTTGTTATTATTAGATAAGATCAATATAATGAATGTATGAATGTAAGTCGATAGTTCAAGATAACAATACTCTATTTAAGTTCATCATCTTTATGATGATAATATAACAAACAATCACTATCAACTCAATGAAGTTCATATATATAAGTTATATCGTTACACTATAAGTTCACTATATAGATATTATAAACAAACAATTACATAATTGAGTGATATTTGCATACGTAACACTATAAGAATACTAGCTTAGGAAGTAAATCACTATAGAGTTTTAGAGCTTTCCTTAATAGGAGACATTGAATAACATAGTTTACTATAACATATAGGGAGGTTTGTTAAATTACTATATCTTTTTGCATTTTAACAAGATCTTAATCGATTAAATCTTATTGCTTGTTCACAAGATCTTGATATGAAGCATATTGCTAATTTGCTATATTATAGTTCACGTAAATGACTATAATCAAAACATTAATTGAGCAACTAATAGTTGTATAAGTAATTTTCCAAGAAGTTTAGTTTCATAAGTAATGACCTTAGAGCAATATAACTAGCATAGCTATAAGTCTATAACCGATTAGTGCTTACGCACTTTGTTATTCCCTAATCAATTCACCGACAAATGAGATAATTGACACGAGTAAATTTCGGTTAAACAAATAATATAAAATTATGAAAATTTTAATTATTACTTTAGATAATTATGATTATTATTTGAAAATGGGGTTATAGAGTATGAGATTTGGGGTTTAGTTGTTTTGAATAATAATTTTTTTGCCATAATCCATAATCCATAAACATTATCATTCTCAAATCTCATTGGCCAAAAAACAAACACACGGATCCTAATTTTTAGCCTTTGATTTGTAAAAGAGCAAAATGCCAAAACATTGATCCAATGGCCCAAAATGAACCAATTTCCCCTTCTTTTTCAGAAATTCTCATATCTCCTTTATTTCTATCCTAAATTCCTAACCATTAGATCGAATCTAACGGTTGAAACAACCCCAAATAACCCCCCTATAAAAACTAACCCTAAATGAAACCCTAAATTTCTCTCATTTCTCAATTCTCTAATTCTCTCTCATCATCTATCTCGGCGCCTCTCACGACTCACACTACAGTCTCACTTCTCAGTGTTCTTCACTTCTTCATTCTGTCACTATCTCGCCGGAAAATACATAGATCTTGTCGAAAAACATTTTCTTTTCTTGAGTTCTCACTGGTTCCGTCTATATCTCGGCGAAAAACGTAAAGATCTCGCCGGAAAACGTAAGGATCTCGCCGAAAAGCGTAAAAATTTGACCGGAAAACAAAAATCCTTGCCGGAAAACACAAAATCTCTCCTCCTCGAAGACTATCCACAATCTCTCATCCTCACTCGTCGCTCGTCGAAGATTCAACCACCATCTTCGTCGAAGACTCAGACACGATGTTCGTCTCAACCTAAAGCCGTTGTGTTTTCGCACCAACACCCTCTCGTTTTCGTCGTCGTTCAGCTACGATTTTTGAAGCTCCGGTGAAGCTAGGGTTCTGGATCTCTAATTTCATTTTAATTCTTGAATGATTTTCGATTTTTATTTTTGCAGTTTTTGTTAGATCTGTTCTTATGATGAATTAATTTGGTAGAACAGAGACATTGATTCTCTTCTCAAACGCCGTCCCTCGATTCCGGCCAGATCTAGTTTTCGTTCAAGATTTTTTTTTCCATTTTTTAGTTTAATTTGTTAATTTTTGTGTTGATTAATTTTGTTTTTGTGTAATATTGTTCAATTTTGTCCCCAAATTTATTGACTTTTGTGTAATTTCATATAATTCCACATTTATTCTTTTTGTGTGATTTTTATGTAATTTCACTAAATCTTGATTTTTTGTATAATTTATTATAATTGCAAATTTTTTATAAGCTCATATGTTTTTATTTAGTATAGTGTTACGAGAATTTGAGATATTATTTGGTAGAATATTAAAATGGGATAATTTGGTAGAATATTTGGTAGAAAAATGAGGAAAATTTAGTAGAATATTAAAATGGGGTAATAAATTTGGAGTATAGGGTTTAATAAGATATTTTTTAATATTATTTGAAAATGAGGACATTAGGTAATTATAGAAAATATAAACAAGTACATGATACTTAAAGTTTAACTCTTAAATTAAATGTAATTTATTTATTTATTTAATTAATTATTAAATGTAAGAAAGTTTATAAATTTATATATTTAAATGATTTTATGGATATAAAAAATAATTAAATTTTAGTAATATCTGGTTGAGTATGGTCGGGTTCGAGTTTGAATGCAGGTCTGTCTGGTCAGGTCAGCATATAGGTCTGGGTAATCCCAGGTTAAGTTTCAATCAGGTCTGGAGACTGACCCTTACCGGTCGAACTAGGTTCAAGTCAGGTCAGAATCCGGTTGACCCAGCGATCAGGTCTGTTTCTGACACCCCTAGTTTCAAGTGATGGTATTTTCACATTCTTCTTTTTTGGCCATAGTAAATTCACATTCTTTATATTACGAATTCTTCTATTTGAACTTTGAAGTGATGAATGGAAAAAACCTATCATAAAAGCTAATTTTACTCTTGCAGTAATAGCTACGCACTAGCCATATTTTAGTTGCTTTTGGCCCCATAATGTCTGGTACTGTTTATGTAGTATTATATTATAAAAAGCAAATATAAAAAAAAGATATTTTAAAAGCTTTAACTATTTGGATTTTCTTCCTATCCAACAGTCTGTTTGAAAAGAATGCAATTTCCCCCTTCCAGAAAGATAAAAATATAGGAAAAGGACGAGAAAAAGTGTTTGAAAATCAGAGTATAAAAAATAAAAAATGATGGTAGTTGCCTAAGAATCCAAGGCAGGAAAAAGAGGTTGCATCATCCATGCGCAGCTGCACCTCTGTTGTGGAGCATCCACCAAATGATTATGTGGTTCTTGTGTTTTCTAAATTCGGTGGGTCCATTTTATGTACATTTTTTGGATGTATTCGCTACTCCTATAGTCTACTTGAGCTCCGCAACAAATTCAAAACCCCCACCCACCTCTTATAATAAGGACTAAGTTTTGAGGTTGTATTATTAGCAATCAGTTTGCTGTATGAAAATGTAAGTATATCTATATTTTTTTTTTTAAGAAGAAGTGGCTCAGACTCCGCTCGGGTCTTAATGGGCCAGACACTTGAGAGTAAGGGAGAAGGGTAAGGGGAATCCCTACCCTCAAAGTGCCTATATCTATATATATGGTTCAAAACTAACTTGGACTCTTGGAGTAACTTTGACATTATTTTTGGTCTCGGAGGGTTGTGAATTTTATGTATATGTGAGTTGTTGGATTTCGGAAAAGATATGGAAAATATGACTTTGTAAGACTAGAAAATTACTTCTCCGAACAAAGGGAGATCTTGGACCAAAAACTTAAGAGGGCCAAGTTTTGTGCACCTAAACATTATATAAAAGTTGAACTCTTCACAATTCACCACAAGTTTTTAATACAACATATGTATTATATTCAATACGACAATCTCTATTATATAAGCCAAGGGGGGAGCTATGGTGTCCCCCTTTGGAAAGACTTTTTAACCCTTCATCCAATAAAAATACTTACCTATTAAGATTTTGAAATTTTCCTCAATCATAGTCCTTCCTAATTTAAAATATTCATATCAAAAGAAGTTCAAAATAGCTAAAATAAACTTTCATAAAAATATGTGTAGTGAGAGAAAAAATTTATGATTAAGAACAAATTAAAATAACTAAAGCAGTTTTCAAATCAATTACAAAATCAAAGACAAAAATTTTAATTTTACCTAAACTTTGAAATGCAATAACAATACCAACATCCATTAACAAGTAATAAAAATACCAAGAAAACAACTTCTTCATCAAGTAATTTTTATATTTTGTATTTACACCAAACGATATTCAATTAGAACTAATGATGATTCTAAATTACATTCTTCAAAATTACACTTAAATGAAATTTAATGATAACCGCCAAAATAATCCACGCACGCATCGCGTGCAAAGAAGACTAGTATAAATTATCAAGGGCTAGACTTTTACCAACTCCAACTAAGATCCTCCTTTGTCTTCGAGGATATATGTGGATAACATAATTCATAATTCCACAAAATTCAACAGTATGTGGAACAAAATAATTGAGGAAAAGAGAAAAAAAAGGACCGAAACACTACAAAATTTAGCACAAGTAATTTGATTTATATTTTTTTATCAAAGAAGAAAACTAGGAGGTGTCTACACAAGAGACACCCCCTAAAGCATCCATAAGGATGGTTACAACAAGCTTCAAGTACAAAAAACAATAGAAGAAAATAGAGCACAAATAAACTCAAGTAGATTCTCCGCCGCGGCAACACACCATCTCGCCATGCCCAACTGAAGACAACTTCTTGAAACCCTTCACGAGGAGCAAGACAAGCACCACTGAAAATGAATAAGCTCCCAAATCTTCACAAGAAAACCACACTTACTTGAGGCCACACCAATATAATACCAACCACTAATTTAACAAACTAAAAAACAAAAACTAAAAATAGAGAAAATAAAAAACAGGAAAAAAAACCTAAAAGAACAACTACAAAAAAGCTACCATTCGCCGGAGCCGCCAGTGAACGAAAACACCATTGGATGAACACCAGTAAACGAAACACCAGCGAATGAACACCAGTGACCGACCCACCGAGAATAAATACCAACGAACGAACTCCAGCGAACGATCCACCACGACGAGCAACTGCGATGCGAAACCCACGACCCACCGAGAACGAACCGTCGACTTCAACGAACACCAAGCGGAGCCCAGCCGAAGAGGGAGGAGAAGAAAACCCACACCGACCACACACCCTCAAGCATTCATTTTGAAACTGCTTAAATTTAGAAATTCCAAAAGCTAATTAAGGGGCTAGAGAACCAAAGTCCGACTGAGGACATGAGTAATTGGACTACTTGATAAAAACTAAGCCATAACAATGGCTAGATCTAGGAGGAAATGAAGAGGGAGGAGGCTAGGGTTTCAATTTCTGAAGAAATTGATTTGGGGGCTAGGGTTTCTAGAGAGAAGGGGGAGCCCCTCTCTCTTGATAGCACAAGTAACTTCATGTATGTTTCCTTTTTTTTCTTATAAATTTCCATTAGAGCTTGGATTTTGGTTATAACATTTTAGGCAAATCGAGTACTTATAATATGTTTTTTCTTTTTCTTTTTCTTTTGGGATATTATCTCATATGACCCTGACATAATTTTCCCAAGTAACCCTGACATTTTCACCCCTATCGCAAATAACCATAAACTTGTATTTTGTCATTAAGCTTGACAGAATGGCTGACGGCGTTAACTATTTCGACATTTATAATTAAAAACCTATTTTTTTTTAAAAAAAAAAAAAAACTATTTGTCTTCTTCATTCTCTCTCTTTTGTTCTTCATCCCTTATCATGTCTTCAATCCCCTCTCTCTCTCCTGATCCAGATTAGAGATAAAAATTCAGCTATTTTTTTGTAAATTAACAACAAATCCATTTCAGCTGAAGATACCCAGATCGAATTAGAAATAATTGAAGTATATCTTCCCACAATGTCACAGAGAGAGAAAAAAAATTAAAAAATTTGTTGCAAGATTAAGAAAACCCCAAATTTTCTTTCTTTTACACTTAGGTAAATCTTGAATTTTTCCTTCTCCTTCACACTTGCAGCAACTTTAGAAGAACTTGCTTTCAATGAGAGAAACACAACAGTGGTGGGCTATGAGAGGAGAGAGAAAATTAGCGAAAGATTAAAGGGATTGGCGGTGATGCTGGTAGTGGCGGCGACGGTTGAGAATAATCGATGTGGAGCTTGTCAAGATTGTGAGAATTCGAACAAATTGAATCCAAAAATTCGAACAATGACTCACAAGAAATCAAACAATTTAAAATACAAATCAAATTTACGGCTTTAAAACTTTCAAAAAGATAACTTAATTCGAATTCAAAGCTTTTGGCCATCAATTGCAACCATTTCAGGTCATAAACAAAGAACAAGAGAGAGAAAGAGATGATTTTGTTTTTTTTATTAAAAAAAAAGAACACAATAATTTTTTTGTTAAAAATTAGTTAACACCGTCAGCAATTTCGTCAAGTTTAATGACAAAATACAAGTTCAAGGTTATCTGGGATATGGGTGTAAATGTCAGGGTTGTTTAAGAAAATGACCTATATGTCAGGGTGATATGAGATAATATCCCTTTTCTTTTCTCCATTTCATATCCAAATAAAGGAAAATCAGTTCCTTACTCTTCCACTCCCTCTAAATTCTTTCATCCGAACACATTATAAAGCAATTATATTTGCAAATTTTACAATGTGGTGTTAAGAATTTTTCAAAGCCATTACCAGTTTAGAACTATGACGCGGCACTAGATGGTAACTGATAACATATCAAGAATGTGCCCAATTTTGTGCAATGCATATATGAAAATCTTATTGAAAAGTTGAACATAAGCATTAAGCAGTGTCAAAACCAAGACAAGTTCAAAACATTGAGAAAAAATTGAATTGACGATGGGAAACACAAAAGCAAATTATCCTTGGAGAAATTTAACTTGGCTAAACAAGTTGAACTCATATTTATTTCTTACTTTATTTTGAATAAAGAAAGATACACATTCATTGAAGAAACAAACCATTTCAACTTCCGTATTGAGCAGTGGCGTATCCAGGATTCCAACTCTATGGGTTCGAAGCCGGTAAAAAAAAAAAATACATTCATTCACTCAAAGTTCAATACAAAAAAATTTTTGTGACTTGTTTCCCGCACGAGGCACGATCTTTCCAAAAAAATTCTAAACCCTTCATAGTCACAATACAATCTACACAATAACACAAGCAAGAAATTTCAACTCCATGAGTCTAGACACTACAAAGTCCACAATCCACATTCATTCACAATCCACAATCCACAATCCATATTCATTCATTCAACATTTATTCAACATTCACAAATCACAATCCAAAGTCCACAATCCACATTCATTCAACATCAATTCATTCTACATTTCAATCTGGCGTTCAAAATTATAAACTAGTATCACCCAATTCAAAGCAATTGTGGAATTCCAAATAAAAACAAGAAAATATTCGATGGAGCATTTAAATATTTGGGAAACTCTAGTATATTAAAAAAAATAGAAAATCAAATTAACAGGTAAAATTAGAATTAGGTACTTTAGTATACATAATGCTATAAGTTAATTATTTTGCCCACGAAGAAAATGACAAAAACTAGGGTCTAGCAATCGTACCGGAGTTAGTACCTTCTTGATTGGGATTCGAAGTGCTCTATATGAATATGATGCGCAGATAAATTGTGTTTTAATCCCTCTTCAACTCAATGTCACTGTTTAGAATTGCGGACTGCGGTCGCCGGAAGTGTTCGCCGTTGCCGTCGCTGTCAGTGCCTCTTTCGTTGGGTCGTTGCTAGCCTGCCAGGGAGTTAGGGTTTTGGGGTTTGGGGGAAAATGTCCGCTGAGGGAGAAATGAGAGTAACGTTTAAAATTTAGATGAAAGACAATAGAAGGAAAAAAAAAAAAGTGTTCGCGGACAGGCGGATCCGCGGATTCGAACCTCATACCCCCTCACCCCGCGCGCGCACCAGTGGAGATGCAAAACCACTGGGACGCCGGCTTCTTTCATGTCTTACTTTGCACGCATATAGTATATATTTAATATCTACAATATTTTTAATTTTCAAAAAAAAAGAAAAAAACTGGGCAATTTTTTCCAAAAATCACTGGGTTCACCTGAACCCAGTGAACCCATAGTAAATCCGCCCCTGGTATTGAGCAAATCAGAAGATAGTATACCATTATGCAAATTTAGCAAGATAAACTCTATTGAAACCTAAACAACGTATTATTTAGTTGAACAAACAAGAAACTGTACACATTATGATCAATTGATCAAACATACATACCACATTCCCTAACTTCACTTTCCATACCCCATCAACCATCTTCCCAAATTTCCGTCAAATGTACCCCAAAATTTACCCGTAATTAATCCACTTAAAACTCAGACGAGAGCGGATGTAGGATGCAAATTGTACTCAATCTTCACCCCCACAATCACAATAAAATAAATCTTAAATAAAAAATAAAAGAAAAACTTTTTTTTTTTTACTCTTTTCTCCATGCATACAAAACCAAAGAAAATCCACCATTGCCACCACCACCGCCACCACCGAAGCTACCACTCGACCTCGTTGTCGAAGAAGAACCCGACGAACTCCGCCCGCAGTCGCTACTCTCTTCCGCCCACTGCAACACACTCGAGCATGACCCCGCCGGGGACAATGCCGTTGCCGGCGCCGGCGAATTTTTTCTCATCAACTTTTTTTCCGGCCCCACCATTTCCGGCCAAACCCCACCTTCACCTACCTGAAATACAAACACCCCATTTTTTTGCGCACTCATTAAATTCCCACCATGATTATTATTATTAACCCAATTTAACACATCCCAATAAAATTCCACGCCTACTCCATCAATCACCATTCTTTCATTTCCTCTAAATTTCCACGCCAATCTTTTTACGTTCACTTTTATCTCCCCATCAAATTTCACCTTCAGTGTTCCACCGGAGCAGTCGATCTCGATCAACCGAGTCGAACCCAGTAACTCGGACCGAGTCACGTACATTCTACGTCCAAAAACATGCTCCCTTCGAGACAGATGAGTTGACTCGGGCGAGTTTCCGGCGACTCGGTTGTGCCCCAGTCGCCGGGTCAACTCGTCGTGGAGATCCCCTAGGAAGAACTCGACCCTGCCGTTGCAGGTCAATGCGAGATAAAATCTTGACTCAGGCTCGGCCGAGTTCGGCTGAGCGAACTCAGCACGAGTGAAGTCATAATACAGCTTGATCTTGGAATCATCATAGTGATCATGGGTTTGGTTAAGCTGGATTGATTTCGATCCGGGTCGAGTTCGGAATATCGAAAAACTCGAGGGTTGGAGAGATATTGTAAGGGAAAACCAATCAGGAGCATGGATTGTGATGGAGTGTGAGTAAGGAGTTCTTGACCAGGTGAGTGTGAGGTAAATCGGTGAGTCACATAACCGAGTTTGGTATATACATGTGACAAGTGATTCTTTTGATGAAGTAGTTGATGCTACATTATTACTTCTACTAGAATGTGGACTTCCTGGATTGCTAAAACATCCTTGGATCATCTTTTCTCAAACTTTTTCCAACGTTTGTTTTGGGTTGATTTTTGAAAATTTTGAAGATTTTTTTGGTAAGTTGTAACATATATGACTATAGTATATGGTATATAATGCTATATATTACTATAACAATATGATTGGAACTACTATGTAGTAATGATAAGTAGCAGTTGCAAAAAGAAAAAAGGGAGTAAGAAATGAGTTGTGTTCCAAGTTGGCTTGATTTGCGGCTTTGATATCTCTCCCTTATACTCTAAGAGGTGAGCTGGGGTGCACTTAAGGACTGTATCTAAATATAACTAATAGTGCTCACAGTGGTGACTTTGAATTTGCCTCATGTTATGCTCCCTTTCTTACTTGTCAAAATACCAAACTTTTTAATTTTATCTAATTTTTTTTTTTATTTGTAGGCCCATGCTTTGCTATTAAAAGCCAGTTTGATTTTGAAGTACATTTGATTATACTATAGGGTAGTATGGTACTCAATTTGTTCCCAAATTAAGGTCATTCAGCCAGCAGCCAATCACTATTAATATTTGTTAATTATTGGCACTTGACAGTGTTTGGTAAATAGTTTTTGAGTTACTCCTTTATGTAGTAAAATAGTTTAAGGAAAGTATTCAGTAATGGGTTTTTGGGTAGCTGAAAAACCAATAATTTTAAGCTGAAATTTTAAAAGTAACTATTCGTATTGATGTTTGGCTTTTGCTTTCATTTTTCTATTGGACAACCAATAACAACAGTTGGTTTTACTAAACACGTCTATAAACTATAATAAGACAATAGTCAAACAATTAACATAAACATAGAATATAAACCTTTGGTCAAATTATCCCGCCAATTGCCAAACACCTTATTTTATAATTTTTCCAAAGTGGAAAGTAAAGAGTTTTATCAACAATGCTCTATCGCGATGAGTAGAATTATACACAAATAGTTTTGAAATTCCAAAACTGTTCATGTATTGATATTCTAGATTGACAAAATTATGGAACAAGGAAAAGCTATCAAATCGAGAAATTTTTGAAAAGGGAAGAAATTTGTTTGCAAACAAAATTGTAACTCAACGAAGGATCTATATGCGCAGCTTTTGAAATTGATATCCTGGTCTGGGGTTGATAGAAGCCCATAGGCCAATAGTATTATGTTTACCATTAGGCACGAGGAAAGAAATTTTTGAATTTCAAATCTAATGCAAGGAAGAAAGCCTTTGGTGAATGAATCTTTTCATTTTGTTGAATTGTTTTTATAAGATTCATTTTGTTGAATTTATATGTTTGATAGCCGATAAGTTTAACTGATAAACTATCATAGTAATTATTATTAATGTGTATATAATTTTGTAAAGAAGATCTCAATCTTGACAATGGAACTTTATCTCTATTTTTTTTCCATCACCACTTACTCCCTCCGTCCCAAAATATAGTTCTCATTTCCCTTTTTTCACGGTAATTTATGCAAGTAGAATCTAAGAGGGATAGTAAAGATTTTTTGTTTATTTAAATAAATATTGTATGGGAAAAGATGATTTTAGGAGAGAGAATGGAGAATAATTGGTGAAAGGGCATTAATTGTAACATTTGGGTTGAATAAACAAAGCAAAAAACAAAATTCAAGAAGCAAATAAATGATGGGACACGGTTTTTCTAAACAAATTACGAAAAAATGTGGAACTAAATATGGAAATGGGAACTATATTTTGGGACACCCAAAATGAAAATGAGAACTATATTTTGGGACGGAGGGAGTAGTACCAAGTATTTTTTAAGTGATAATGGACGGTAATAAAATTTCTTAAAGGAAAATAATGTATTTAAATAAATTCATTACTATGCATGACCCCCAATTTATTACCACGTATCAGTGGTCGTTCATTCTTCTTTGATGAGAATGATATGTTAGGCAGTCTGCATATATAGTTTCGCAAAGTCCTTCGAAGGGAAACTCTTTTGTTTTCGCCTACATGATCGTGCGAATATGTAAGTTAAGTTTTGCAATGAGCCCCACAATTGACCGAGCACATTCTCAAAAAATCTAATAATATGGTTGTCCAGGGCTGTTCACCGGTCCAGGACCGGACCGGACCGGTGGACCGGATTTTTGGAATTTTTCGGACCGGGGACCGGACCTGATTTTTCCGGTCCGGTCCGGTCCTGGACCGGAAAAAGCAGTCCGGTCCAGGTCCAGACCTGTTGGGACCTGTTTTCAGAATTTTTTTTGGGCTTCTAAAGTTTGTATTTGAACCTGTTTTTGAGAATTTTGGACCTGTTTTGGAGATATGTAATAGGGATTAGCATCATAAAGTTAGGATTAACAAAATAACAAAAACAACAAGAGGGATTAGCATTTCTTAAAAGGTAAACTAACTCACTGCAAGAATTAACATAAACTAACTTAGGCCCTGTTCTTTTAGACTTATTTTCAGCAAAAATAAGTAAAAATAAGTTCAGTTCAGCAAAAATAAGTTCAGTTCAGCCAAAATAAGTTTCGTTCAGCAAAAATAAGTTTAGTCTTGTCTAATGTTGTAATTATTATTTTTGTTTTCAATATTACTATTACTATTGTTATTATTATTATTATTATTATTATTAATATTATAATTATAATAACGATGAATTTGTATTTTTTATTTTTTATTTTTTTATTTATTATTTATTATTATTTATATTTTTTATTTATTATTATTATTATTATTATTATTATTATTCTAATTATTTATTATTTATTATTATTATTATTATTGTAATTATTTATTATTATTATTATTATTTACTATTTATTATTTATTATTATTTATTAATATTATTATTATTATTATTATTATTTTATTATTTATAATTTATCACTTATTATTATTATTTATTATTTATTATCTATTATTTATTTATTATTATTATTATTATTATTATTTATTTATTATTATTTTTTATTTTTTATTTTTTATTTTTTATTTATTTTTTATTATTTATTATTTATTATTATTTATTTATTATTTATTATTATTTATTATTTATATTTATTATTATTTATTATTTATTATTTATTAATTATGATTTATTATTTATTATTATTATTATTAATTATTTATTTATTATTTTTATTTATTATATATTATTGTTATTATTATTATTTATTTATTTTTTTTATTTTTTTTATTATTATTATTTATTATTATTAATATTATTATTTATGATTTATTATTTTTTTTTTATTTATTATTATTTATTATTATTATTATTATTTACTATTTATTACTATTTATTATTATTTATTATTTATTACTATTATTTATTGTTATTTTTTTTTATTATTATTATTATTTATTATTATTTATTATTTATTATTATTATTTATTATTTGTTATTTATTATTATTATTATTTATTATTTTTATTATTATTTATTATTTATTATTTATTATTTATTATTATAAAATAATAAAATAATAATAATAAGTATTGATAATATTATGTTAATATTTATTGATTATTATACTAATAAGTATTGATAATATTATGTTAATACAGTTTAGTTCAGCAAAAATAAGTTCAGTTCCGCAAAAATAAGTTCAGTTCAGCCAAAATAAGTTCAGTTCAGCCAAAATAAGTTCAGTTCAGCAAAAATAAGTAAAAATAAGTTCAGTTCAGCAGAAATAAGTAAAAATAAGTTCACTTCAGCAAAAATAAGTTCAGTTCAGCCAAAATAAAATAAGTTCAGTTCAGTTCAACCAAAATAAGTTCAAAAGAACAGGGCCTTAGTGCAAGAAGTAACAACAAGAGGAATTAGCATTTCTTAAAAGGTAAGCAAATGTGTTTTACGAATCTGATGAATAACATGGAAGACTTTCTCTATACAGCATGATAATTTCTCATAAGAATTAAATATTTCACTATACTACAACATGGAAGACTTTTCCAGTTTTTGAACTCCATCTGGTTCGATTTTTTTTGGCTTGATGCCCTTTATTCTACAACTGTATTTAGTGCAGAGTATAAACAAAAATTACAAGATTACATCATAAGTATAAACATAAAACCAAAAACACAAACTATAAGATTACACAAGTATAAATTACACTGAAAAACAAAACCAAAAAAACTGAAAAGAGAAGAATAAAGGGATTGAGGGAAAGGCGAAAAATCGAAGTCACATACTCACAAGTCACAGCTTACAATGCGAAAACTAAAAAAATAAACAAACCCAGATTCAGAATTACTGGAGAGAGTGACCGCGTAACCGTAGGCCGGTGGCTGTGGTCTGGTCGGCGACGGCGTGGTGAGTGGTGACGGCGTGAGAGAAGAAGAGTGAATGAGAGTGATTTACGGTTTCTTTAGAGATGAGAGAGGAAAACTGAAAATGACGCTTGGTTAGTCATTTAGAAAGGATGGCTGATTTTTTTTTTTTTAAAAAAATACAAGATTCCGGGTTTCCGGTCCGGACCGGAATTTTCCGGGTTTGGACCGGACCGGACCGGAAACCCGGAATCCTCATTTTCCGTGGACCGGAGATCGGACCGGAATCTCCGGACCGGTCCGGTCCGGTCCAAAATCCGGTCCGGGCCGGTCTGAATTCCGGTTCGACCCACCTCTATGAACACCCCAGTCCAGGCAGTCTCACAAATCCATATTAGGAATGTCAATTAGTTAAGTTAGATCAATATTTTCGACCTTTATATTTGACCTACCGCATTAGAATTGGATATTTTTAATTGGATTTGGACTCAAGATTTTATTTACCATAATCATATTAAATGTGCATTCTTCAGATTCCGTGGAATACAAACTAATTTTATCACTAAATATTACGGAAATATGCAGTTTTAGAAAAGAATCTTAATTTTATTTTACTTGAATTTTTGAAAAGTGCCAACATAATTGTCTTATTGTAATGTAGCTCTACTCTATCAATTAATAGATGAGGTGGGAATAAAATTCACACAGATTTGTAGGATCTTTCATCTTTCATAAATTTCACCTCCTATAAGATTCAGAACAAATATCCCTTTTTCAAATATCATACAAATTATTTTGAGTTAAACTCTGGTCAAACTTGAACTGAATTGCCATCTCTAATTGGCTTAATCAATCATGCAACCTTACTCTAAACTTTTGCTCTTTCTTTAAAATTCTAGATTTTTAATAAACTTCTTATAGCCTCTTTAATTCTTTGTAACATCGTTTTTATGATGTTTCTTGAAGTGCTTTTCACCTTGATTTGGGAATTATAATTCACAAATTAGTTTTGGAGGTAATAAGAAAAACTTTCATAATAGTAATAAATTTATATGTAATTTTTCAATATAGTGTTCATGGTTATACATGTCTAGCTCTTGATATTCATTTTTCTTCATAGATTTAATAATCATCAATACTAATCTGAAGGTAGTATTAAATGATTATGAACATTCACACAGGACTAATACATGTTTGTGGATAAAGTTGCGTTATCATAGACATCAATTATATATTAGACTGGTAGTACGTATTGTTGGAAACAATGCTCAAAGTAAGAAATACTCCTTGTCCCACATGGAGGAAATAACAAGTATTTCCTTTGTTTATATAGGGAAGTACATTAAAACATGTTGTTTGGTAATGTTGGTAACCACACGTGCGTTGTGGGTCTGTGGTCCTTTTTGGACCCAATCAGTTTTGACTTGTCGCTAATTGCAAGAATCTCGTCTTGCCGTCAGGACAGTGGTTCACCCACGTCGCAACGATTCTTTTCAATCCTCATTACTGTAAGTTTATTTATTGTTACTTGCATCGGTGATTTGCAACACGTATAACGTTAGTATAATCACTACCATGATTCATAGCCTACCAAAGGGACTAAATTGTCATATAGTTGTGTATCCTGTATGTTTGCTAGACAAGCAAAAAAAAGGACCATACAAGGATTGGTGAATCCTATTGCTGCGTACACAAAGCGACATATTATAGCAAGAATATCTACATATTCCACATGTACAACGGCTACATGACTACTATATATGATAATACCATTCATTTGCCTTGGACCAAATTCCCAACGTTGTTACACTATTCCTTTGCTCTACACCAACTATGACACTGAGCTACTATATCTAACCCGCGCTTTGGGAAAGGGAGTGACTAACAAACTATTTTGGGTGGTATTAAACGACTCGCACTCAAAGAATAGAAGTGGGGTAAGAGTTTCTGAAATTCTGGGCAGTATCCATGTTTTCTTGTTCTTTTGTTAAGATGGCAACAAACATGCAACATGTATGCATGCATGACAAGTTTATACCATCTTCTAGTACTAAAAGTTCAATTTGCATCAATCATGCATGGATGTGATTTGGCCCTTTATGTCCAAGTGTTGTGTTACACCTACGATAATTTATTACAAAGTAAGGATTGATCTACTATTTATGATTCATACACTTGGGAGTAACGGAAAAAGTAAGGAGATACCCAACCAAAGTATCCCAGATTTGCAAGATTCGTATCATAGATTTCTAGGGCCTTTAAGTAAGTGTCTTGCCAAATGTGCTAAGCCTTGCTTAGTTAAGAATTCTGTATGTGCATGTAAGTTTTGATAAGGTAACAATATCAATATATACTTGGAACTTATTGTTCTAGAAAAATGTTTAAAAAAAAAAAAACTACCTTACAAAAAAAAGACATAAAAGTTCAAATTGATGAATTTGTGATTTGGAATTGGAACTGTAATTTATATCTTTGGTTTAAAATTTTAGAATATGCTTTTTAATAACATTAAAAGAGAACATTAAATGAGTCATCGAGTCGGGCTGGTTTGATGAAAGTAACAACTGAAAACCTTCTGTTCTCTAGGAAACAAAAATACAAAATACAAGGAGTTAGGAGGTTAAGAGATACAGCTACAGAGCAAGCTGCAAGCGTTTAGTTATTCTAGCTAATTTCTTGTAGGTTAAACTGATACTAGGTACAAATAACAAGGCATAAATCTGCAGAGATGTGCATCTTGCTTGATCAATTCACCTGTATACAAAACCTGAAAGTTTAAATTATGTATAGACAAGTGTGCTCACTAACAATATATTACCAAATGTAGCCTTTTGTACACATGCG
This sequence comes from Beta lomatogona, assembly GCA_947646795.1. Lineage (NCBI taxonomy): Eukaryota > Viridiplantae > Streptophyta > Magnoliopsida > Caryophyllales > Amaranthaceae > Beta > Beta lomatogona. The sequence goes on along the minus strand of CANSNZ010000529.1, from coordinate 2,472,108 downwards.
CGCTCTTCAATTATTAACCCCAACTTTTGTCTCTCACCTCTCGTCTCTCTAAATCGTATGTCGTCTTCTGCTTGCTTTTTCTCAAATTACCGATGGATGTTTCTAACATGGTCTGATTTAATTTTAGACCATGGGGACAAAACAATGTGAGCCACACATTTGTATTTGTAGGACCCCCATTGCTTTTCTTTTAATTGCCAAAATTATTTTCTTTTGATTTTGTTTATTTACCAAAATTTATGAAATTAATTATTAGGCGTATGATTTGATTCCTATCTTTTAGGAAAGTTTAATATCTTATGTAAAGTTGTTATATTTGTAATATCTTTTAGGGGTTAAGTTTGTTAGTTTAGGGTTGTATATATATTACCCTTTCATGATTGATTAAAAGCTAAGCCGTTTTACTCCTAAGATCTCTCTTGACTTCTTAACATGGTATCAAGAGCCTTCTCAATTTTGTAGAATTTTTTGATTCGATCCTTGCTCGACGTTCATCCCGAGCGTTTTTTTTCTTCTCACAAAGTCTTCCGCTGTTCTCCTGTCATCTTCTTCCTCGGCCATGGGGATGCTAAGCCTCCTCGTTACGAGCCTTTTTCTGAGTACTACTTGCATCCTAGTGAAGGGACCGGTGCTGTGATTAGTCCCATCATGTTAACTGGTGACAACTATGAGTCGTGGTCTCGCTCTCTTCGTTATAATCTTCGTGCAAAAAATAACTTAGGTTTTATTGATGGCACCATCCCTGTCCCTGATGCGAAATCTCTCGATCTTCCACAATGGGGTATTGTTAATTCTATGCTTGTCGCTTGGATTTTTAACACATTAGATGTTTCTGTTCGTTCTACTATGCGTTTTCCTGATAATGTTAAATCTTTATGGGATGATTTACGGGATCGTTATTCTCTTGGTAATGGACCACGTATTCTTGAACTTAAAAATAAAATACGTGATTGTAGTCAGTCTGGTCGTTCTGTGGCTGTTTTCTTTGGTGAGTTGCGTCAATTACAGGATGAACTCATGAGTTATTGTAAACTTCCTGTGTGTACTTGTACTGCTGCTTCCGAATACTTACGTTTGCAGGAAACTGAGCATTTACACCAATTCTGTCTTGTTTTGGAACCAAAGAAATTCGGCACTCTGGTTTTGGGATTGCTTATGCAAGACCCTTTGCCGTCTCTCAATGTTGCTTATGCCAAGATTATCTCTGATGAACGCAAGCATCTTGTCTCTGAAACTAATGAACCCACTCGTCCGGATGCGGTGGGATTTGCGGCTGGTATTCAGCCACGACTCCCGACGAGTTCTGTGGAGGAGCCTCGTGTTTGTACTCATTGTGGGCGCACGGGCCACGTTAAAGATCGTTGTTTTCAGCTTCATGGTTTTCCCGAAAGGCGTGGTGGTCGCAGGTCTTCTCGCGGTGGTCTTGGTGGCCGTGGGGGCCCTGCTTTTGCTGCCAACACCAGCAGCAGAACGCGTGGTTCCTTGGAAATTTCTGATGCTGATTGGCGCAGCACACCAACACTCACTGACGACAAATGGCAGCAGCTTCTCGGTGCTTTGAAAGGGACCAATGTCTCTTCCTCTTCTACTACTGAAAAGCTAAGCGGTATGTTCGATTCTAATGATTGGCTTATTGATTCTGGTGTCTCCAATCATATGTCTGGTAATTTAAGTTTATTTACCAATCTTCGTAGTATTTCTTCTAACGTTGGTCTGCCTAACGGCAAGCGCACTGTTGCTACCAAGGAAGGCACTATTGTTTTGTGTGATGGTCTTGTTCTAGAGAATGTTCTTTCCGTTCCCGCTCTTACTTGTAGTTTGTTATCGGTTTCTCAATTGTTAAACACACAAAAAATTATTGTTTTCTTCACTAATAAGCTATGTATTATTCAGGACCTCACTTTGAAGACCCTGATTGGAGTGGGAGTGCTATTTAATGGGGTCTATGTTTTCAAGCCTGTGCGTAGTTCGTTGGTTCAAGCAAATAAATTGACCAAGGTTGATGATGCGAGTCTGCTGTGGCATCGTCGTTTAGGTCAACCATCTTTTAAAGTTATTTCTTTGTTGCATGGACTAGCCAGTGTTCGTAGCTCTCAGTGTGCTTTGGATTGTAGGATTTGCTTCTTGGGCAAACAACCCAGAAATTCTTTTCCGCTTATTAATAATAAAGCCCGTGACATTTTTGACTTAATTCGTTGTGATATTTGGGGTCCCAATAAAATTCCATCTACTTGTGATGCCCGCTATTTTCTTACTATTGTTGATGATCATTCTCGTGCCACTTGGATATATTTAATGACTCATAAATCTGAGGTTCAACAACTTGTTCAGAATTTTTATGCTATGGTGAAAACTCAATTTCAACGAAAAGTCAAGGTGTTACATAGTGGTAATGGGCGAGAATTTTTGAGCTTAAAAGTTTTTTTTGCCAAAAAAGGGATCCTCCATCAAACTAGTTGTGTTGATACGGCTCAACAAAATGGTCGTGTGGAACGTAAGCACCATCACCTTCTTAATGTAGCGCGTGCCTTGCGTTTCCAAGCTCGTTTGCCTAAGTTTTTTTGGGGTGAGTGTGTTATGACTGTTGCTCACCTCATTAATCTTACCCCTACTTCAGTTTTACATGGCAAGAGTCCCTATGAGTGCTTGTACGGTGTTCCTCCTTCTTATGATAGCATTCGAGTGTTTGGTTGTCTTTGTTATGCCACTAATTGCCCCCGTGTCAAGGACAAGTTTGACTCCAAGCCTAGGCGTTGTGTGTTTGTTGGCTACCCGTTTGGTAAAAAAGGTTGGCGTTTGTTTGATTTGGAGTCCGGTGAATTTTTGGTGAGTCATGATGTGTAATTTTTTGAGGATACTTTTCCATACTTTGATTTGTTAAATGATGCTGCTTGGGCGCTATGGGATACTTACATTTCTCAAGCATCGATTTGGGATGATGATTTTAATGACGGTTTGCATGATTTGAATGATGGTTCGTATGATTTGGGTGCTGCGAATGGTGAAGGGGCTGCATTTGGTGTTGTGCGCCCAGCTTCTCTCCCCGCGCCCGCAACGATAGGCGCCCAGCCATGGACACCCACTGCCAGCCCGCGGGGTCTGCCTGCGCCCGCGTGTTTCGGCGAGCATGGGCAGCAGCTCCATAAGGCACCTCCCCTTTCTTCCGATGATGCTTCTCCGTCTCCTCCTTCAGTTGTGCGCATTGGTGATGTGCTTTGTGATGCTACAACTCCCCTCCGATTAAGGGGGAGTTCCTCTCAGACTATGGATGGTATTGGTAATAATTCGGCTAATATGGATGGTATTGGTAATGATTCGGCTGTTTTGGGTCGTGGTTTTCGGGTTAAGCTTCCTTCTACACGTCTACGAGGTTTTGTGACAAATACCATGGTTCTAAAAAACATAGACCCCGCTCCTTCAACAGCACAACCTTTCTCGTCTGGTTCTTCAGGTAAGCCTTATGATATAGCTTGTTGTGTTGATTATAATAATTTTTCTGTCAAACATCGCTCTTTTCTGGCAGCTGTTACCAAAGGAACATAACCAAAATCTTATCGAGAAGCCATGAATGATGAAATTGATGCTTTGGAGCGTAATGGCACGTGGACTTTGGAAGATTTACCCCTGGTAAACGTGCTATTAGTAGTGGTTGGGTGTATAAAATCAAATATACCTCTACTGCCGAGGTTGGACGTCTTAAGGGACGTCTTGTAGTACATGGAAATTGGCAAGTTGCCGGTATTGATTATAATGAGACTTTTGAGCCTGTAGCCAAAATGGGCACTGTTCGTACTCTCCTTGTTGTTGCTGCTGTCAGGAATTGGGAACTCCATCAGATGGATGTTCACAATGCCTTCCTTCATGGTGAGTTGTCTGAGGAGGTTTATATGAAACTTCCCCCTGGTTATACTTGCTCTAAGCCAGGTAAGGTATGTCGGCTTCGAAAATCCTTGTATGGTTTAAAATAGGCCCCTCGGCAATGGTTTGCCAAGCTCTCTGCTGCTTTAAAAGCTTATGGTTTCTCTCAGTCCTATGCTGATTATTCTTTATTCAGCTATATTCAGGGAGATGTCTCTCTTCATGTGTTGGTATATGTAGATGATTTGATTATTGTTGGATCATCTTCTGCTATTATCTCAAAGTTCAAAGGCTATTTGAACTCCTGTTTTTATATGAAAGACTTGGGTCTATTGAAATATTTTTTGGGCATCGAGGTGGCGCGGAACCCAGATGGTATTTTTCTTTCTCAGCGTAAATATGCTTTGGATGTGTTGACTGAAGCAGGAATGTTGGGATGTAAGCCTATTGATACTCCGATGGAACAAAATCATCGGTTAGCTCTTGTTGAGGCTTCGCTTATGGCTGATCCTGATGCTTATCGACGCCTTGTGGGCCGTCTTGTTTATCTCTCTGTTACGCACCCAGAACTTAGCTATGTTGTTCATACTTTAGCTCAGTTTCTCAGTGACCCACAGGTTGCGCATTGGGATGCCGCTGTTCGTGTGCTTCATTATCTCAAAGGTAGTCCCGGCCAGGGTATCTTGTTAAGTTCAAAAAATATTTTGTCTCTGACGGCTTTTTGTGATAGTGATTGAGCTGCTTGTCCAAAAACAAGACGGTCTTTGTCTGGTTATTTGGTGTTCTTAGGTTGTTCTCTTGTCTCTTGGAAAACCAAGAAGCAACCTACTGTTTCTCGATCGTCTGCAGAGGCTGAGTATCGTTATATGGCCGTTACTACTTGTGAGTTGAAATGGTTGAAGTCCTTGTTAGCTTCTCTTGGTGTTGCTCACCATTCTGCTATGCGCCTGTTCTGTGATAGTCAGTCTGCTCTTCATATTGCTAAGAATCCTGTTTTTCATGATCGTACAAAGCATATAGAAACAGACTGTCATTTTGTTCGAGATGAGTTGTTAGCTGGTCGTCTTTCTACCGCCTACGTGCCTACTGGTCATCAGTTAGCTGATATTCTCACTAAGGCCCTTGGGCGATGATAATTCAGTTTTCTACTTCGCAAGTTGGGCATCCGTGATTTACATGCTCCAACTTGAGTGGGAGTATTAGGCGTATGATTTGATTCCTATCTTTTAGGAAAGTTTAATATCTTATGTAAAGTTGTTATATTTGTAATATCTTTTAGGGGTTAAGTTTGTTAGTTTAGGGTTGTATATATATTACCCTTTCATGATTGATTAAAAGCTAAGCCGTTTTACTCCTAAGATCTCTTTTGACTTCTTAACATTAATTTCTGAAAATCGAAAAAATAATAAAATTTTTTTTTTTTGAAAAAGTCCGAAACTTTTTTTTCCAGCTTCCAAACAGTAATTCACTTTTGGAAAAAAAAATTTGAGCAATTTTTTTTTTACCCATTTTCTCTCTCTTTGTTCTTGGTGTTCTTCACCAAAAATTCAAGAACACTTCCTCTTCCACCATTCTCAACCGAATTCCTCCCAAATTCGACCCATTCTTCCACCTTCTCCCTCAATTTCGACCCAATCTTTCATCTTCTTCCTCCATTTCGACCAATTCTTCACCTCCATTTCGCCCCAAACCCTCACCTCCATTGTTGAACTTCACCTCCATGGATTTTGATCTAAGCACTTCACCCGTAGATGAAATGGATGTAATTTGACTTGAATATTTCGCATATAGTAACAAATTAATGATTTTCTATCTTCATTTGTGTGTTTGAGTAAGATTAAACTTGCAATTTATGAAAATTTTTCCCAAAAAAAATCTAGGGTTTTAGGGAAAATAAAATGCCGGTATTGGTGATTAAATTGCTCTAAAACAATCATTTACTGCAGTAATTTGGTCAGTACTAAAGATATTTTGGACATGACCAAACATAAAGAAATATTGGTAATTACTAAACATATTTTGGACATGACCAAAAATAAAAAATGTCTGTGAGAGATAATTGCAATAAATCAATGCACTTCACACTTTTATTGGGTTATATTTGATGCAAAGATCATACTTTAGTTTAGCAATTAGATGAAACAAATTTGCAGCATTTTCGGGACCTCCATTGCAGTGGAATGTCACTGGTTTTTTGTGCAAGTTAGTGCAGGGTTTAGGTAATTACTAAATATATTTTGGTCATTACCTAACATAACCACTATATATATGTTAGGTAGTCACCTAATTAGATTAGGATATTACCAATCCTGTTAGGTCATTACCTAAAATAATAATTGTTTTGAGCAATGACCTCAAATCATGTGAGTATAACATATATATGATGAGGGAATTGTATGGTTAAGATGTGGGTTATTGATAACCTAATCTATGAGATTTTAAGTGGTTAATATGAAAACATTGCATCGGGCTAAAACGTTGCATTTTTTTCCTTTTTCTTTTGCTTTCAGTGATAGAATTGAATGACTTTGGTGATATAAAAGGTTCATCGATAGAATGTTTATGTGAACAGCGGATTGAAATGGTCGAACAATCTCTAAAAAGAATCTTCTCCATTGTAGTGGAATGTCACTTGTTTTTTGTGCAAGTGAATGCAAAGTTTAGGTAATCACTATAGATATTTTGGTCATGACCTAATACAACCACTACATATGTTAGGTAATCACCTAATTAAATTAGGATATTACCAAACCTTTTAGGTCATTACCTAAACCATTCTAGGGCATTACGTAAAATAATAATTGTCTTGGGCAATGGCCTCAAATTATGTGACCATAACATATATGATGGGGGAATTATATGGTTAAGATGTGGGTTATTGATAACATAATCCATGAGGTTTTAAGTGGTTTATATGATATGATTGCATCGGGCCAAAACGTTGAAAAAAAAAACCAATATTAACCCCAATCATATGCTTTAAGGTAAATCTCAAACATGTTTAATGGATTACCAAACCCACTAATATAAGTTGAGGATGTTCTCCCAATCTCAATCATTTATCCTTACACAACAAAGCTATCCTATGGGGATTGGACAAGCATGCCACTGGGTCCATTAGGCCCAATACCTCACAAAAGCCCATGGACTTGAGTTTTGGGCCCCCATTATCCCTCCTTGTACTAAAAAGCCTAAATTAACCCCAGATCATATGCTTTTAGGTAATTACCAAACATGGTTTGGGCATCACCAAATGTATCCAATAACAATGCATTTCCATTGCTCATCAAATCCAACCTAAGGGAATTGGACAATCATGCCCCTGGGTCCATAAAGCTCAATACCTCACCAAAGTCCATGTACATGACTTTTGGGCCCCCATTGTCCCTCCTTGACTAAAAATCATAAATTAACCCCAATTATATGCTTTAAGGTAACTACCAAACATGTTCATGTGATTACCAAACCCACTAAGTGAAGGATGTTCTCCCAATCTCAATCCTTTATCATTACTCATCACAGCTATCCTATGGAGATTGGACAAGCATGCCACTGGATCCATTAGGCCTAATACCTTACACTACCCTATTGACTTGAGTTTTGGGCCCCCATTGTCCCTCCTTGTACTAAAAAGCCCAAATTAACCCCAATCATATGCTTTAATGTAACTACCAAACATGTTCAGGTGATTACCAAACCCACTAAGTTTAGGATGTTCTCCCAATCTCAATCCATTATCAATACTCATCAAAGCTATCCTATGGGGATTGGACAAGCATGCCACTGGGTCCATTAGGCTCAATTCCTCACACAACCCTATTGACTTGAGTTTTGCCCCCTTGTCCCTCCTTGTACTAAAAAGCCCAAATTATCCCCAGATCATGCTTTTGTATAATTACCAAACATTGTTTGGGCATTACCAAACATATCCAATCACAATTCATTCCCAATACACTCAAACCCATCCTATGGGGATAGGACTATCATAACCATGGGTCCATTAGGCCCAATACCTCACCAAATCCCTTGGACTTCAGTTTTTGACCCCATTGTCCCTCATTGTGCTAAAAAGCCCAAATTAGCCCTAGATCATATGCTTTTAAGTAATTACAAAACATGGTTTGGGCATTACCAAACTTATCTAATCACAATCCATTCATATTACACATCAAACCCATCCTTTGGGGATTGGACAATCATAACCCTGGGTCCATTAGACCCAATACCTCACCAAAGCCCATGGACTTGAGTTTTGGGCTCCCATTATCCCACCTTGTACTAAAAAGCCCAAGTTAACCTCAGATCATATACTTTTAGTTAATTACCAAACATGGTTTGGGCATTACCAAATGTATCCAATAACAATCCATTTCCATTGCTCATCAAATCCAACCTATAGGAATTGGACAATCATGCCCCTAGGTCCATTAGGCCCAATACCTCCAAAGCCCATGTACATGACTTTTGGGCCCCCATTGTCCCTCGTACTAAAAAGACTACATTAACCCCAATCATATGGTTTAAGGTAACTACCAAACATGTTCAGGTGATTACCAAACCCACTAAGTGAAGGATGTTCTCCCAATCTCAATCCTTTATCATTACTCATCAAAGCTATCCTATGGGGATTGGATAAGCATGCCACTAGGTCCATTAGGCCCAATACCTCACACAATCCTATTGACTTGAGTTTTGGGCCCCCATTGTCCCTCCTTGTACTAAAAATCCCAAATTAAGCCCAGATCATATGATTTTAGGTAACTACCAAACATGTTCAGGTTATTACCAAACCCACTAAGTTTAGGATGTTCTCCCAATCTCAATCCAATATGATTACTCATCAAAGCTATCCTATGGGGATTGGACAAGCATGCCACTGGGTCCATTAGGCTCAATTCCTCACACAACCCTATTAACTTGAGTTTTGGCCCCCCCCTTGACCCTACTTGTACTAAAAAGCCCAAATTAACCTCATATCATATGCTTTTGTGTAATTACCAAATATTGTTTGGGAATTACCAAACTTATCCAATCACAATCCATTCCCATTACACATCAAACCCATCCTATGGGGATTGGACAATCATAACCATGGGTCCATTAGGCCCAATACCTCACCAAAGCCTATGGACTTCAGTTTTGGACCCCATTGTCCCTCATTGTACTAAAAAGCCCAAATTAGCCCTAGATCATATGCTTTCAAGTAATTACCAAACATGGTTTAGGCATTACCAAACTTATCCAATCACAATCCATTCCCATTACACATCAAACCCATCTTATGGGGATTGGACAGTCATAACCCTGGGTCCATTAGACCCAATACCTCACCAAAGCCCATTGACTTGAGTTTTGGGCCCCTATTATCCCTCCTTGTACTAAGAAGCCCAAATTAACCCCAGATAATATGCTTTTAGGTAATTACCAAATATTGTTTGGGCTTTACCAAATGTATCCAATAACAATCCATTTCCATTGCTCATCAAATCCATCCTATGGGAATTGGACAATCATGCCCCTGTGTCCATTATGCCCAATACCTCACCAAAGCCCATGTAAATGACTTTTGGGCCCCCATTGTCCTTCCTTGTACTAAAAAGCCCAAATTAACCCTAATCATATGCTTTAAGGTAACTACCAAAGATGTTCAGGTGATTACCAAACCCACTAAGTGGAGGATATTCTTCCAATCTCAATCCTTTATCATTACTCATCAAAGCCATCCTATGGGGATTGGACAAGCATGCCACTGGGTCCATTAGGCTCAATTCCTCACACAACCCTATTGACTTGAGTTTTGGACCCCCTTGTCCCTCCTTGTACTAAAAAGCCGAAATTAACCCCAGATCATATGCATGCTTTTGTGTAATTACCAAATATTGTTTGGGCATTACCAAACTTATCCAGTCACAATCCATTCCCATTACACATCAAACCCATCCTATGGGGATTGGACAATCATAACCATGGGGAGAAAACCTGGGGGATGGGTTGGGCCCATAGAGATAAAGAGCAGGGGACCGATACACAAGGGAATGCTGTGGATATGGGGATGGGACAGAATCCCATTGGGCCTGCTGTGGGTAAGGCGAGCCAGCCCACGCTAACTTGGGACTTGGCGAGGGCTGTTGGGAAGTCGGTTGTGATTGTTGCGGGATGCCTCTGCCGCGGCCCATACCTCGGCGTCCACTCCTGCCACGACCACCACTCCCACGCTTCCCGGATGGTTGCTGCTGCTGCGATGGTGGTGCGGTGGTGGCAACTGAGGCTGTCATTGGTCGTTGAGCCACGAAAGAGGTATTTTTGGGTTTCGAATCTTGGGCACGACGAGATTCTTCGAGCAAAATGCGAGATCTCGCGGATTCAAACAAAGGTAAAGGTTTTTGTTTGTTGTATTCGTTGCCACAACATCAAAATCAGTATTGATAAAACCGAAAACAAGCCTAAGAACCAGTTTTTGCTCCGAAACTAGTTGATCAAGATTGCCAAGTTGATCTTTCAAATTCTTTAATTGTGTGCAATATGACAAAACATCAGAAAAATTATTCAAGTGAAGTGCGTTAAATTAATTTTCAAGATACATTGCCCGAGTATGTTTGTTATCCTGAAAAATTGCCTTCAACTTGTCTCAAAGTGCTTGTGTGGAATTTCCACGGCAAAGAACAGTTTGTAATATATCAGAAGAAATAGTGCCATAAATAACTCATTGTTTGACAATGGAATCAAGATGCACCTATAACGAATCGGAGATGTCAGAAGGACGTTTTGCTGTAGTATTTATATGATCTAAAACAATAAAAGCATGAGCATGACACTCAAATAAACTCAACCACTAGAGGAAAAAAAGCCAAGGGCTGCTATGCAAGGGTTGCAGTTATCTGAAAAACGCAGCCCTTAAAATTAAGGGCTGCGGTTAACCCAAAAACCGCAGCCCTTTGTTGATAATGGGCTGCGGTTAATGCTAAAACCGCAACCCCTAATTCTTCCCTTATCACACGCGAAAATTATCACACGCGAAAATTTCCCGCACTTAGTCTTATACACACAAAACCCTAGCTTTTCTCTCTCTCCCCCCATTCACCCGATTTCCCTCTCACCTCATCAAACCCCATTCATATCTCTCTTCGCACCTCTCTTCACCTCCGCCGCCGTTCTCTCATCGGAGCTTCTCTCTCATATGCCGTCGTGCTCTTCCGTCGGTGCTCCTGTTCTGCAATGTCGACGTCGGAAGATTAGAAACTGAAGAAAGATGACAGGTCATATTCTCCTTCAATTATCAGGTATTAATCAATCTAATTGCAGTTAGGTTTTCAATTTCTGACTTACGAACTTGTTACTTGTAAAGCTCATGTTAAATTTTAAGATCTATAGTTATTCGTTGTTCTCGAATTCAGCATTGTAAATCTGCTAGGGTTTTCTGATTGTATCGATTAAGAAACGGTTTTACTGTAATGGCTGAACAATGTGATTAAGATGGAAATTGAGGCCGTTATTTGGACAGGGGAGAACACTTTGGGAGATCCTAAAATTCTTCCTTACAAATTTCCACTTAATGACAGTGATATATATATAGTCTTGTTTCTAGTGCCTAGTTACTTGGTTACAAGTTATCGCTATGGGAGGATGTCAGGCGAAGTTAAGCTTCGGCGATTCGAGTTAGTTGGACTCACTGGAGGAGAAATTAGTTTTTGTTATTGGCTTTGATGATGCTGAATTGATGATAGTGTTTTTTGTTTTCCTGTAAGGATCTTTGCTTAGACAAGGACCGTTTGGTGATTCCTAATATTGTATTATTTCTCCAATTAAAATGATGGTAGTTATGGTCTGAGTGAACCAAGGTTAGATCTTACTATATGTTATTGTATTATAGAGAGAGTCTCAGTGCTTATTTGTATCACGAGTTGAAGTAAGCTTGTAATGTTTCATGTTTGTTATAATATCTTATGTCGAAGATCGTGAATTATGATTTTAGAGACTAGATGTTCCTTTGTCATTTGCATTGAGTAGAATCTATCTGGTCCTTTTCATGTGCAGGGCTTAGGGTGGGCTGTGAAGGAACCTGAAATTACTCACAGAGTGTTCTTGGATGTTGACATGGATGACCAACGATTAGGTATCTAAATTTCTGTATCTACCACTGTAAACTTGGTCATGGGAATGGGCAAGATAATTTTGGTTTGTTTTGCCCTTTTTTTTTCCTCTTCGCTTCCCCTTTTGGTAGAATTTGGTTGGCATTCTTTTTATTATCTTGCCAATTTGTTCATCAGTCTTTGCTTTGTTTGTAATTTTTTTCGCCATTAGATTGAACCAAGTTGCTTGTTCTGATGTGTTTCTTTCTTATGTTGATTCCTATAGAGGTGGAGTGACATATTGGCGGTTTCCTGGATACTATAATAACGTGAACATTCCAGTGTCTTTCTCTTCCAATTCTTGTCTGTTGCTATGGTTTTACTAGGAACGGTATTTTTTTTCCTGAATTGGTTCTTTTGGTGGTTGGAATGTTCTGTTGCCATGTTTGTCTGTTGAAGTGGCTACCATTCTGCTATGCGTTCCCACTTCCTAATTTGCATTGGTATAATATGATCCCGTGTTTCTATAATGTCTTGCTGCTTAACAAATGATATAATCCCTGATACAGCGGAATGCCGTGCTAAGTTTAAGTTCCCTGGTCGTCAAAAGATTATCGTCAACAGGAAGTGGTATGTTTATTGCTTGCTTATGTTTGATTATGATTTCGTTATGTGTCACTGTAAATTGGGATGCGTGAGTGGCTATTTGCTAGATTTTTTTGTTGTCAAGCATTAGAATTTGTTGTAACCTTTTTTCATTTTTTTATTGCAATTAATAACTCATCTCTGACTTGGACTTTGTTTAGTCCTGCCAGCATGCTAGTAGTAATAATGATATGTGGTTAATATTTTAGGTGGAAGCTAAAATTGGTTCAACATAGTTTTACTGGGGTTGATGTGTTTTGAATTGTCATTGTTGAATTTCCTTCAAAAGGCAAAGATTATCATTGGCGATTCAATTTATTGATCCGGACATTAGGTCACTAAATTTGATGGTAATTTTACAACTTGAAAGTGTGGTTTGATGTAAATCTGACTTCTATAAATAATGGGGGGTTTTGTTTTCATGGTTGATCCTTGAAATATTTTTTCGAGTATGTTCTGTTTCCTGGTAGATTTATCTTGCTGGTGCTTTACCAAATACAACCAAGCTGATTATTTGAAGTACAAATCTGAGAACAGGATTATGCCAGATGGAGTCAATGCAAAGGTTTTTAACCGCTCTACTTTCCCTTTCTTGTGTGGTTATTGATTTTTGGCCATTGTCTGCTTTCCTGCCAGAAATTTTGGTGAATCTTATAATGATCAATGCTTCCATGACACTTGGTTGGTCCTTGATACTTGGTTGGTGTTTGTGAAAGAGTGAATTTTTTGCCTGATAATCAGGGCTTTTTTGGTTGTCGTGCCGAGTAGGTGCTGGTTTGTACCTGCACATGTTTATGGCCTTCGTAGTATTTGTTTAAGTTGATTAGTTTAGTGCTAAAAGTTATTCTTTTGGTGATTAGTTGAATTTGAAAGCTACTTTTGTATGATTAGATTTGATTAAAAGAAGTCTTTACTTATGGAAGTTTAAAGTATGCTGAAGCTCTACTACTGCCGCCTGCTGCACTCCCCCTCCCCCCACCCAGCCTCCCCAGCCCCTGCCAACCCTCCCCCCTGCACACCCCCTGCCCAGTCCCCCCCAGCCCCTACACACCCCTTCCCTGCCCCACCGCTAGCCTCCCGGCCCCTGCCGGTCCCCTGCCCGGCCCCCCTGCTACCCCCCCCGAACACCCCCGCCCCCCCATTGCTCCTTTTTTGTGGTTATGCCGATCTCTCGCTATCCTTTGAGAAAGATTCCAGTAAATATGCAGCTTGACAAGGGAACTATTGTCTAAGTGAAGGTTCAAATGAAGGAAAATCATTCCAAATAGATCGTTGGAATTCACATTACACCTCAAGCAAGAATGGGAATTTGTTTTTTGCTTAGAGCCCGAGCTGGGGGAAGGATTCCCTTCTATAAACTGATCATAAAACAGAGCCTTTCCTATCAACAAAATAACTTTTGTATCTTGTTGTGTATTTACCTTTTAGCTTCTGCTGATTGAATTTCGAGCTAGTATAACAACTGATCATATATATATATATGACCATGCTTTTGTTAATCTTGAATCTGTGTCTATTTAATAGCTCAAAGTTAGAGTTACAGTCTCTCAGATCCATCAGTTTAAATGAACAATTTTTTCTCTTATTTATTTATTATTATCTTCTTTTACAGCTAAGCTTTGTGTATTATTTCCTTTGGCCTTGTAGGCATTGGTAGTTGGGCAAGTGATAAGGAAGCTGCTCTTCTACGCCCATGGACTTGTAAGTCACTCCTTTTAGGTGTCACCTTGATGATGTTGTGATGTGATGGACACGATGAATCCATTTCTTCAACTCGTGACTTTGATATTCAACAACAATTGCTCTTTCATATCTATATGCTGTTTGTTTTTATGCTACTGCTGTCCTTTGTAGTTTTGAAGTTAATTTGCTTAACAGAATTTCTTAATTTCTTCAGGAATGTGATTATCTAAGAGTTATAGCTTCGCCTCGCCTTCAAGTTTATACTGCGGTTGACACAAAAACAGGCTAAATTATATCAAGCACTTGCAGGGATTCTTAGACTAATCTTTAACATTCTCTATATTTGTGTAAAAAACATAATTTGTAATAAAAAATGATACTTATATATATATATAACTGTTTGGGAACATTTAGGACAAAAAAATGCAAAAAAAAAAAAAAAAAAAATTATTTTTTTATTTTTTTTGGGTCACAAGGGCTGCGGTCCGGGCAAAAACCGCAACCCTTAACGCGCTAAGGGCTGCGGTTAAGGGCCAAAACCGCAGGCCTTAACTCACCAAGGGATGCGGTTTTGGCCCTTAACCGCAGCCCTTAACCCACCAAGGGCTGTGGTTTTTGCCCTGACCGCAGCCCTTGACGCGCTAAGGGCTGCGGAAAAACCGCAGCCCTTCCTAAAAGCCAAGGGCTGCTAGTCCAATGGCTGTGGTAAAAAAACGCAGCCCTTGGGCCCCTTTTGACCGCGGCCCACTTCCCGGATATGAAGTAGGAGAAGCATAGTGGCTTGACGCCCATAAGGCTTATGATAGGAGTATAGACCATGGGGCGAAAACCTGGGGGATGGGTTGGGCCCATAGAGATAAAGAGCAGGGGACCGATACACAAGGGAATGCTGTGGATATGGGGATGGGACAGAAGCCCATTGGGCCTGCTGCGGGTAAGGCGAGCCAGCCCACGCTAGCTGGGGACTTGGCGAGGGCCGTTGGGAAGTCGGTTGTGATTGTTGCGGGATGCCTCTGCCACGGCCCATACCTCGGCGACCACTCCTGCCACGACCACCACTCCCACGCTTCCCGGATGGTTGCTGCTGCTGCGATGGTGGTGCGGTGGTGGCAATTGAGGCTGTCATTGGTCGTTGAGCCACGAAAGAGGTATTTTTGGGTTTCGAATCTTGGGCACGACGAGATTCTTCGAGCAAAATGCGAGATTCTTCGGGCAAAATGCGAGATCTCGCGGATTCAAACAAAGGTAAAGGTTTTGTTTGTTGTATCATCGTTGCCACAACATCAAAATCAGTATTGATAAAACCGAAAACAAGCCTAAGAACCAGTTTTTGCTCCGAAACTAGTTGATCAAGATTGCCAAGTTGATCTTTCAAATTCTTTAATTGTGTGCAATATGACGAAACATCAGAAAAATTATTCAAGTGAAGTGCGTTAAATTGATTTTCAAGATACATTGCCCGAGTATGTTTGTTATCCTGAAAAATTGCCTTCAACTTGTCTCAAAGTGCTTGTGTGGAAATTCCACGGCAAAGAACAGTTTGTCATATATCAGAAGAAATAGTGCCATAAATAACCCATTGTTGACAATGAAATCAAGATGCACCTATAACGAATAGGAGATGTCAGAAGGACGTTTTGCTGTAGTATTTATATGATCTAAAACAATAAAAGCATGAGCATGACACTCAAATAACTCAACCCAATTAGAATGCTAAACTTTCTCACGATCAAGAACCAAAGGAATACAATTTTTTATATTGGTGCCGAAAAGTGCAGGGTGGAATTCAGTGGTGGGGGTTTGGTTTTTGAGGGCTTGGCTTACGTTGGGGGCCATGAAGGCGGAAACAGAGGTGGCGCACAAGGAGGTGCAGGCTTAGGAAATTAAAAAAAATTATGTGAACCTAATGTTGTGGTACCATGCTAGATTTGGAGAAACTCCGTAATTGGAGTGATGATCATTGATCAATATCTATTGTTTACAACCTAAGGATAGTCCTATTCATATTAGAAAACATATCCATAGTAGGATTATTTGCATTCACTGCTAAAGTTTTGGATTCACTCCGAAAACGTTACTAATTCACAAGGAATAGGTTAAACTCAAAACATCAACTCTAGCCTCTAAGGACTAGGCATGTACTATTATATGATGCGTGCATGGATGACTCCACCAAACTATCTTTATTTGCTTTCTTAAGTTGTTGCATGGTTTTACTTTACTCTTAAAGTAGAGGTTTTACATGTAACCAAAAATATGTCTTTTATTATTTTTGTTAGTTAAGTTAGTTAATCAATGTCGTTGAGTTGTTTTAATTTCGGTTCGGTTGTAATAAGGTCCGAAAATCTAGCTTGTTTCTGTTCATGTTAGTCTTAGTCATGAGTTATATTTTAGGAGAGTGTCCTTAAAACATGAGGTGAATGAGGCGTGCAAAGGAAGTGTCCTTGCTACCGTGTGGTTTAGTGCATTTAAGGAAAGATTTGCACATCTTTCCTTAAACTTGTGTTTCCTTAAGTTCTAGCTAGATTCTAGGCTTGAACTAAGGAGGAACTTTCCTTATTTACTTCTAATTGGCCGTGGCATGTATGAGCTTGGAGAGCAAAGATTTCTTGCTTCTTCTATTATAAATATGACACGCCTAGTCCTTAGAGACTAGAGAGAGTTGATGTTTTGAGTTTAACCTATACCTTGTGAATTAACATTTTCGGAGTGAATGCAAAGCTTTAGCAGTGAATGCAACCCTAGTTGGTTTTAGTCCTTGGTTAGGAATTAATAACTTCATATCCTTTGTTACTAATCAGTCATAACGTGCCTTAAACTCATAGAATTCGAACTACACCATCTTAAACACCAAAAGAAACCATCTTTCATTCAAGAGACTAAAGAATAGCCTTCAAAAATCATATCAATTTGGTGTGGGAGAGCTTGAGGACGTGTGGAAGCTTGGATCGTGCTGAAATCTTGTATGGTGAAATTAGACATATTCAAGTTTGTCGTATCAAAATTTCACGTGAATCAGAGCTATAACAAAGTCATAGCAACCAGAAACATTTGCGTAAACTTTCTGGTAGATTCAATCAGTTCTAAGTTTTGGGAGAATTGAAACTTTGGTCGAGTGTTTGAAACATCTTGGACTAGACTTCCACACATTTTCATTAATTTTCGAGGTGTTTTGATTACGTTTTGCAATACATGTTTCAGATGAAGTTTATAGTCAGTTTTCTTTCAGTTTGAGAATTATGGACATGAGTGGATGGTCGCCTGGTTTCTTAATGGCTTATCAAAGAATTGACAGGGCAAAACAAGCAATACATGATCTTAGATGTCCACCAACTCTTGAAGAAAAATTAGTACGACATCAAAAGGGTTTCGAGGAGGTTGCAGCTTTTATTCAACGACTTGCAAAACAACATGAGGAACAAGTAAACCAATTGATTCTTTGTTATGATGTTCAAGTAGAGGAAAAGAATGAATCTTTTTCACAACTTGTTGATAAATATTTGATTTTGCAGCAAAGATTTAATCTTTTTGATAACTCATATTTATATATAGTTTTTAGGTGCATTTAGGTTGCATTTTAGAGCATTTAGATTCATATTTAGGTTCATTATTGCATCATATTCTTAAGTTATGTTATTCTACTCTTATTCGGTATATTTTCTTGTTTTTGATGAATTTCAGGTAATGAGAACGTATTTGGAGTATAATTAGCTAAGCTTGAGGATTAGGAGCACTTGGAAAGAAGCTACAATGCATAAGGATCGTATGGATATGTTATAGTACGAGTTTGAGCGAAAACGAAAAGGAAAATCATTAGAAGAAATGTGAAAAAGGAGTCATGTCTACTATTCTTATCATAACTTTTTATGTGCTTCTTAGAATCGAGTAATTCTAGCATATTTGGAAACTAGACTTGAAGAGCTTTCCGATGATAGGTGGCATGCCCCGAGAAGACTTCTAGTCAAGGAGTTATGCCTTTCCGAAGTTGGAACTGTTTCTGCTGGAATCTGTTTTTGTACGCGCGGATCACTAATTTCGCCCATTTAATGATATTTCGACTTTCTTTATTTTTGTAACTTACTTTCCTAGTCATATTAGGTTACCTAGTATTAATTATATTAGGTTTTCACTCTTTCTCTCTCTTCTTACTTATCACGTTATTTTATTCCATTAGGTTTAGTTTAGTTCTTCTTCTTCTCTTTCTCTCTAGCTTTAGTTGTAAACCCTAGTTTTTCTTATTCTTCATTAATTCGTGCTTTCTATTTATTTCTTTCATTGATTTCTTTGATTATGTTCTTCTGTGTAGATTTAGATTTTATTATTTATTTCATGATTGAGTAGTTTTTATTTCTAGGGTTTGGGAATCCATGTTTATATACTATGAATCTTGATTAATGTTATTAATGGTTTGATTTCATTAATGTCTCTAATTGATTAGTGTTTTTATTGTTAATCTTGCAACCTGATCAATTATCTGATTGAACTTGCTAATAAAGAGTCATAGATCAAGATATAGTACTTTTTAGAGGCTTGCCTACAATTAGCAAATTTGATTATGTTAGCGACTGTACTGCATATGTTGATTTGAGAGCGTTAAGACCCGACCGTAGGATTAACCCGTGCTCTAGATATCTGACTCATTGAACTATTGATGGTATTTTGATAGATTATATATATGAACATGGTGAACCATAACCCTAGATCTTTTTAGTTTGATTTTCGTAGTTTGATTAGTTTAGAACTTTAATTCAATATTCCTGATCTTGTTTAGTTTCTCCATGCCATAGAAGTTAGATTAAAACGACCATCTCTCTGCGGATTCGACCCTACTAGATTGTTAGAAGGTTTTGCAGGAATTATTTTTTAACAGGTGTACGACAGCCTACCAAATTTTGGCGCCGTTGCCGGGGAGACGGTATAGTTTTATTTAGTTTTTATAAACTGTATATATATTTTTTTCCCTTTTGTGAATATTTTTTTATTTTCCTTAATAACTTTTTTGTATTATGGAGTCATGCTATTTTGATGATGGAGATAATTCTTTTGCTAGGCAACATAGTCATAATTCTTGGGATACTCATGTTTACAGTTTTAATACATCATATCAAAATCCTCCCAATTTTTGCACGAGTTTTCCCGAATTACCTCATATGTTATGTGAACCCCATGTACACGTTAGTAATTCTAGAGCAATTTTTTCTTTTCCTCAGTATGAGAATGAAGTGTTTTTGAAGTACTATCATAGGCTTGGCAATTTTATTGGTCCTTATCATGGAATTGAACTGTGGGATATGTGTCTAGTGATTTGTGAGGGGTTAAATGAAGAAACTAGGATGGTGGTAGAATTTATGTCTAATGGAGAATTTCTATTCCAAGCACCTGATTATTGTTGGGATTTAATTATGTGGTTGGCTAGGGATACTTACGAGTGGGAGATGTCTTCATCTGCTATTTCACCCCAAACATACATGACACCACCCCCTTATTGTTCTAATTGTCAATCTACTTATGATTTTTCTTCGTGTGATGTGACATTAGTTTATGGTTTTGACCCTTCTTCCCAATATGAATGTCAATTTGCTCACAATTCTAGCCCCAACCCGTTTATTTATGATGATAATGAGGGTTGGATAATAAATGAGAGCTATTGGGATGATGAAAAGATTGAGAGAAAGATCAATGTGATGGATGTTTTGCACGAGGAAGAAACCATGGTTGAAATTTCTTCTTTGGAGGAAAGTCAAGTAAAGAGTTATGTGATTTATGAGTCTTTATTGGTATCACCTACTGTTTTTGAGTCTCATGTTCCATTTTCTAAAAAACTTGACCTTATTCCTAAAAATAACATAAAAACGTCACTTAGATTCTAGGGCAAACCATGTGAATTTTTCGGACTTAAAATTCACATCAACTTTGCAAAACTTTCCACAAATCTTACAAAACCACACGCCTAAGCCTTTCCTTATTACAACTCAATTTTCGGCCCTTATTACAACCAAACTGAAATAAAAACAACTCAACGTCATTGATTAACTAATTTAACTAACAAACAAAATAAGAGACATAAACCTTCACTTTAAGAGTAAAGTAAAACCATGCAACAATCTCAGAAAACAAATTAAGATAGTTGAACTTGCGTCAAAAGCTTTCCTAAATCAAATGATTCCTTAAGTTATGCTAGATTCTAGGAGGAAACTTTCCTATTGTTTGCCTTGTGAAATCCGGCCATGATGTTGCTTGGGGGGCAAGGACTTCTTGCTGCTCCTATAAATAATAGTACACGCCTAGTCCTTAGGGCTAGAGTTGATTTGATAATTTTGAGTGTTGCTTATTTCGGTTGTTAACCAAAACCAATACTTGTTGCGACTTGTATTCATCTTCTAATTGCGACTAGGAAGAGACCCTCTAATTCTTACTAGAATCAAGAGTACTATCCTTATTCTTACTTCTTATTTTCAGTATTCCATTATAAAAACAACATAAAAACGTCACTTAGATTCTAGGGCAATCCGTGTGAATTTTTCGGACTTAAAATTCACATCAACTTGGTATCAGAGCAGTGTGGTTGTTGAGGCACGTGAGGGAGCGTGAACAACTTGGATTGGGCTAAAATGTTGTGTGGTGGTAGTAGACATCTTGAAGTTTGTTGTGTCAAAATTTCGTGGCAATCCGATTAGTAACGAAGTCACAACAATCGTAAACTTTTGACAAAAATTCCTAGCAGTTTCATTCATTATGGGGGATGCCGAGAGGTTTAAGGACTTGGTGGCAGCTTTGACGGAGCAAGTGACCACCCAAGTGGTTGAACTCCTTGATGGACGTTTAAGGGAGTATGAGAAGAAGGCTAATGATAATTCAGAACTCTTAGTTAAACTCACAAGTGAAAGGAGAGGGGATAACAATACTAAGGAGGACGAATTGAAACTTGGAGAACTTTCGGAGTATGGCATCCAAGATGCAGATGATTTTCTTGATTGGGAGCGACGTATGAACCGACTCTTGATAACAAGGGCTTGGGAGAAGGTAAAATATTTTCTTATGC
This sequence comes from Beta lomatogona, assembly GCA_947646795.1. Taxonomy (NCBI): domain Eukaryota; kingdom Viridiplantae; phylum Streptophyta; class Magnoliopsida; order Caryophyllales; family Amaranthaceae; genus Beta; species Beta lomatogona. The sequence continues at coordinate 2,450,811 of CANSNZ010000529.1, read as the reverse complement.
TACTTTGAAACTGACCAAATATGCTTCTCTTTGGTTGGAGAGTCTTCAGCTCAACGTCAAAGGGAGCACAAAGCAACCATTGAAACTTGGACATATTTGAAGGCCAAGATGAGAAAGAGGCTTGTTCCCCGTTCCTATAAACACGATTTGTTCTATAGCTTAATACTTTGCAACAAAATCATCTAAGTGTATAACAATATGCTAAGGAATTTGAACGACTAAAGTTTGGCGTGTGAATGCAATGATGTTGATGAACAAAAATCGGCTAAATTTCTAGTTGGTTTGAACAAACCTATTGCTAATCAAGTAGAGTTGCAGCAATATTACACCTTTGATGAGCTTTGCACATTAGCTACTAAGGTTGAAAGGCAGCAATAAGAGGCAAAAGGTAAGGGTTCTCGTCCAACGCAAGAAGAGACCAAAACTTTTAGTGTTTCGAATGGTCAAGCAAAGGGTACAACTTCTTTTGCTACATCTGCTTTTGTGAAAAAAACCTACACCTTTTTCCTATGGGAAGCTTGCTATGAAAGAAAATATATGTTTTAGGTGCAAAGGAAGTGGTCATACTCAATCACAATGTCCTATCAAGATGTTGGTTACCTTAGCCGAACAACATGCACTTTTGACTTCACTTCTAGCTGAAGAAGAGGCGATTAATGGTGATGATAATTTTGACATAGAAGCTACGGCCTTTAGTGGTCCTTTGGTGCAACCAGTCCCTGACCACAACACCTTGGTACTTAGACGCATGCTACATGTAGCGCCAACTATGGAAGTGAAGCATATAAAACAAAGAGATAACCTTTTTCACTCTAGATGTTTAGTGAAGGCACGACCTTGTTCCTTGATCATAGATGGTGGCTCTTGTACGAGTGTGGCTTCAAAGAAGATGGTGGAAGCCTTAGAGTTGGAGCAACGAGATCATCCAAGACCATACAAGCTAAGTTGGGTGAACAATGATGGGGGACATACTGTTAAGAAGCAAGCCTTGGTTACTTTTGAGACTGGCGAATTCAAGGATGAACTAAGGTGTGATGTACTCCCTATGGATGCTTGTTCCTTGTTGCTAGGGTGTCCATCGAAATCGGATAGGGATGTTGTACATCATTTTAAACAAAACATCTATACCGTGGCTAATGAAGAAAAATGAATTGGATTGCAGCCCCTACCTCCAAAGTACTCGAATGCAATTGGAACCAAGAATAAAGAGGTAGATTCTTCTCTTAGTGCATGCTATATCTCATCTTTTGATTCTAAGGAGATGACCAAGAAAGGAAGGAGAACTTGGAAACAAGACCAACTACTTCAAATTCGGCAAACTTTTTCTATTAATGTTCGTGATTATTTATGGTTTTCACGTACTGCTCAAAAGCTTTACCATAATTCCAAGAGTGACAAAGCACCGGTGGAGGAAGGTCCAGTCAAAGTTGTTCACCATGACAATTGGGATACTTACCAAGTGCTTCTTGGCAAGGGAGTGTGCGTTTCTTTAAATGCTTGTGATCTAGTTCCATGTTTCGAAGAAACTTGAGGTCAAGTTTTTTTCAAGAGGGGGAGAATGATGCAAGTTCAACTATCTTAATTTGTTTTCTTAGGTTGTTGCATGGTTTTACTTTACTCTTAAAGTGAACGTTTTACATGTAACCAAAAATATGTCTCTTATTTTGTTTGTTAGTTAAATTAGTTAATCAATGCCGTTGAGTTGTTTTTATTTCAGTTTGGTTGTAATAAGGGCCGAAAATTGAGTTGTAATAAGGGAAGGCTGAGGTGTGTGGTTTTGTGAGATTTATGGAAAGTTTAAAAGAGCTTTCCTAAATCAAATGGTTCCTTAAGTTATGCTAGATTCTAGGAGGAAACTTTCCTATTGTTTGCCTTGTGAAATCCGATCATGATGTTGCTTGGGGGGCAAGGATTTCTTGCTGCTCCTATAGATGATAGTACACGCCTAGTCCTTAGAGCTAGAGTTGATTTGATAATTTTGAGCGTTGCTTATTTCGGTTGTTAACCAAAACCAATACTTGTTGCGACTTGTATTCATCTTTAAATTGCGAATAGGAAGAGACCCTCTAATTCTTGCGAGAATCAAGAGTACTATCCTTATTCTTACTTCTTATTTTCAGTAATCCTTCATAAAAACAACGTAAAAATGTCACTTAGATTCTAGGGTAAACCATGTAAATTTTTCGGACTTAAAATTCACAACAACTTGGTATCAGAGCAAAAACAGTATCTCAAGCTAACTACCTTGTGCAAAGATACGTTGAGTGTGCAGGAGTACAATATGGAATTTGATAAATTGTGCCTTATTTGTGACTTGGAGGAGAAAGAGGCACTGAAAAGTGCTCGGTTCATCAAGGGATTAACACCATACACTACCTTAAATGGAGAACGTAAGGTAGTGGATAAATGAGATCCATTGTAAGAATATTCCGCATGTGCAAGCTTCACATCCCAATCTTTTTGAGTCTTACTCACAAGTCCATGCAACAAAGAACCAAGAGTTCTATTTGTGACTTCAGTTTGGCCATCAGTTTGAGGATAATGGCTAGTGCTAAATAAGAGCTTTGTTCCCACCATCTTCCACAAACACCTCCAAAATTGACTAAGGAACTTAGAGTCCCTATCCGAAACAATACTCCTAGGTATACCATGGAGTCTAATGATCTCTTTGAAGTACAGATCAGCAACATGAGATGCATCATCTGTTTTATGCATAGGAATGAAGTGCGCCATCTTTGAAAATCTGTCCACAACCACCATGATAGCATCCTTGTGTCTTTGAGTTCTAGGCAAGCCAACAATGAAATCCATGCTTGCACTATCCCAAGGAAGATTGGGAACTGGTAGGGGAGTATAAAGCCCCTTATGGAAGGTGCTTTTAGAACGTTGACAAGTCGCACACTTGCTCACCACCATATGAACATCCTTCACCATGCTAGGCCAATAAAAAAGCTCATTCAAAGTATCAAGTGTCTTTTGAATTCCAAAATGACCAGTAATACCTCCACTATGCACTTCACGAACCAAAAGTTCATGCACGCTACACTTTGGAACACATAGCTTGTTTCCTTTGAAAAGAAACCCTTCTTGAGCCATGAACAAGCCTTTAGGAGCAGCAAACATGGAACTAAACTCATCATCACCTTTGTAAAGTTCCTTGAGGAGTTCGAACCCCATTACCCTTGCATCCTCCATAGCTAACAAGTAAGACCTTCGAGAGAGTGCGTCTGCCACAACATTATTTTTACCTTCCTTGTACTTGGACGAGAATGTAAAAGATTGAAGAAATTCAACCCACTTGGCGTGCCTATGATTGAGTTTTTGTTGGCCATGAATATGTTTGAGGGCCTCAGGATCCGAATGAACAGTTTTAGGCCTCAAATAATGTGACCGATGGTCCAATGCTCGAACAATGGCATAAAATTCTCGATCATAGTTGGAATAATTCAACATGGCAATTGGCACCATTAAGCTTCTCACAGAAATAGGAAATAGGCCTCTTCTCTTGAATTAGAACAACACCAATTCCCAAACCACTCGCATCACACTCTACCTCAAACAACTGGTTGAAATCCGGCAAAGCAAGTATAGGAGCACTACACAACTTCTCTTTCACTTCTTCAAATGCCCTTTGAGCTAAAGGAGACCACTCAAACTCTCGTTTCTTCAACAAAGCAGTAATAGGAGCCATAATAGAAGAGAAGTTCCTAATAAACCTTCGATAGAACGAAGCTAAGCCATGGAAGCTTCGACACTCATGCACACTAATAGGGGCCAGCCATGAAGAGATTGCTTTCACCTTAGAGGAATCAACATGAACTCCCTCCTTTGAGACAATATAGCCAAGGAACGTAATGTTAGAAACAAGAAACTCACACTTTTCCATTTGCCGAAATTTTTTTGTTCCCTAAGTTACTCAAACAAACTCCTTAGAAGCAGCAAGTGATCATCAACATTCTTGCTATAAACAAGGATATCATCTAAGTAAATAACAACATATTTGTTTAGAAAGGGACGAAGTACCTCGTTCATGAGCCTCATAAAAGAACTAGGGGTGTTGCATAGGCCAAAGGGCATCACCATCCACTCATAAAGGACTTGCTTAGTTTTGAATGCAGTTTTCCACTCATCCCCTTTCGTAATTCTCATTTGATGATAACCACTTCTAAGATCAATCTTCGAAAAAACCGAAGCACCATTGAGCTCATCAAGCATATCCTCTAATCTAGGCATAAGGAACCTATATTTCACAGTTATGTTATTCATGGCCCTACTATCAATACACATCCTCCATGTACCATCTTTCTTAGGCACAAGTAAAGCGGGAACAGCACAAGGACTCATGCTTTCTCTCACATATCCCCTTTCAATCAACTCTTCAATTTACCTTTGTAGCTCTTTGGAAGCACTTGGATCACACCTATAAGTTGGCTTGTTGGGCAAAGGAGCCCTCGGAACTAGATCAATGGCGTGCTTACTTCCCCGTAAAGGTGGCAGCCCTTGTGGAAGCTCTTCCGGAAACACATCTCGAAATTCCTCTATAAGTGACTCAAGTTGTGGATTACTTGTCATTTTCTCACAAGTTGCAGCATGTCTCATAAATAAAACATAGCACACGCCTTCATCTTCAACCTCTTTCTCGAACTCTTTGGAAGAAAGGAACAAACTAGCCTTCTTTTCTTCCTTCTTGTGTACCACGGCACTATGAGCTAAGGGATGCAATCTAATTCTCTTCGAACCAACCAAAACAGAATATACATTAGAATCTCCTTCATGAATCACCTTTCTATCAAATTGCCATGGCCTCCCAAGTAAAACGTGACAAGCACTCATAGGAAGCACATCACACCATAGCTCATCTTTGTAGCTTCCAATTTGATATGATGTTTGAAGGCTATTCTTTAGTCTCTTGAATGAAATATGGTTTCTTTTGGTGTTTAAGATGGTGTAGTTTGAATTCTATAAGACTGATTACTAACAAAGGATATGAAGTTATTAATTCCTAACCAAGGACTAACAACAACTAGGATTGCATTCACTGCTAAAGCTTTGTATTCACTCCGAAAACGTTAATTCACAAGGAATAGGTTAAACTCAAAACATCAACTTCAGCCTCTAAGGAGTAGGCGTGTACTATTATTTATAGGAGCAGCAAGAAATCCTTGCCCACTAAGCAACATCATGGTCGAATTTCATAAGGCAAACAATAGGAAAGTTTCCTCCTAGAATCTAGCATAACTCAAAGAAAGTTCCCCCTTAAAACTAGCCTAGAATCTAGCACAACTTAAGGAAACATTTGATTTAGGAAAGCTTTGCAAAAACTTTCCGTAAATCTTACAAAACCACATGCATAAGCCTTCTCTTATTACAACTCATGACAACTCATCTACTTGGAGCTTAAGTAAATGAATTACAACTTAATTTTGCCACCTATTACAACCAAACTAAAATAAAAACAACTCAACGACATTGATTAACTAACTTAACTAACAAACATAATAAGAGCATATTTTTGGTTACATGTAAAACCTCTACTTTAAGAGTAAAGTAAAACCATGCAACAACCTAAGAAAGCAAATAAAGATAGCTTGGTGGAGTCATCCATGCACGCATCAATATGGGTCTGGGCCGCACCCTTCATAAGGAGAGAGAGTTCATTTCACAATACTAAGGAGGTTCCACCTTAAAACCATATATATATGTCAATAAAGGGAGTAACCCAAGTGAACTCATCTCTCTTCTTTTATCAATGTGGGACACTTACATGTGTTGTGCGTTATACATTAGCGCTTCAACACTCCGCCTCACACGTGAGGTCCCTTTTTCAATTGGCCCAGAGTAAATCAATGGTCTCAACTATGGACCTGGCTCTGATACCATGTGAAATATGGCCTGGGCCGCACCCATCATAAGGAGAGAAAGTCCAATTCACAAGACTATGGAGGCTCCACCTTAAATCTATATGACAATAAAAAAAGTAGCCCCTTTGTCTTATACAGTGAACCCATTTCTCTTCTTTCGTCAATGTGGGACTATCACATGTGTTGTGCTCTATACATCATAAATTCAACAAATATCAATTCTTCTTAATTCTCAATTTCTTATCAACTCATTTCTCTCATACTTTTGGTTAGTTTCTTATTTTTTACACATCAATTCCATTTTTATGGTATTTTTGTTGGATATTCAAGAGACATGCTGGATGGAGGTTGCATGTGAGATGCTATAATAATGCTCGTCCATTCTTTTGTTTACGCCATTTTTTTCTTCGATAATCCATATATAAATATAAAAAATGACAATGAGGGTTCATCACCTTACTCTCACATCCACTATTTTTTCATCCTACCAAATTCATATCTTATCAACTTCATCCCGCCAAAAAGATATAAAATGGAGTAAACAAAATGGGTAGGAGGAATAATCTATTTGTTTGGCAGAGTTTTGAAAAGGAACCTTTGGAAACTACTAAAAATGATATCAAATTTTTAGAACTTCTTTTTTTTTATCAAAATTAATAACCATACATTTTAACAAGTATAATCTAGTTACCAATATTACCTATAACGACCCTTGGATTAGGGAGAGCTCGATATTGTATATTGATGGGTTGGTTTAATTCCTAGGAGCCTTATATACACGTGATGCGTCCAAAAGCATATAAAACTGTGCATGATACAGTTGATAAAAATTATTGGAAGGGAGAAGAGAAAGAAGATTATGGAAGGGAGAGGTAGAACTGACAGTTTGTTTATGGTGTTTTAAACTTTTAAAAAATATATATAAATTTGTGTGTAGCAGTTAATCATGAAGAGGTAGTTGTACCATTAAATTAGAGATTTAAAAAAATTAAAGTTGATAATGTTGATTTTGAAAGTTGCATTACCATGTAAAGTAGTCAGTTTGTTTGCGGTTCTATTTTTAGTAAAGTTGAGATATCGTTTTTTATGGGGTTGAGGTACCATCTTAAAATCATATGACAATAAAGAAAGTAGCCCAGTAGACTTATAAAGTGAACTTATCTCACTCTTCTTATCAATGTGGGACATTCACATGAATAATGCGTAAAACATCATAGCTTCTACAAAACTCGATTGAGATAATGAGATGAGATTACTTTCACGAAGCTACGCCCATTATAAGGTTTTTTTATTTTGGATTTTCTATCTTTCAAATATGTGGGTTATGTGTGCACATTAGATAAAGTGATGACCATAACAAAATTCCATACAAGATTCATACGACATGTTTCATCAAACTCATAATCGCTGAGTAAATCTTATATTGTGGGAGTGGGACATCTCTTGCACATTTAGCTAAAATATACAAGCTTTTCACAGAGATATGGTTTTATAATATGTTGTAGTTGCACTGATGATTTTTATCTAATTCATTTGAATATATTTGAAAATTTGATAAATTTTATGATCTCGCATCAAATTTTACCATCAAACCAATTTTATAGTAAAATATGCATGCGATTCCAACTGTTACTTCTAATAGACAAAAAAGAGTCTTTTGCAAAGAGAGGAGAAAAACCCTATCTTTCCCGGAATAAAAGTTCCCAGCAGAAGGAGGGAACTTTATTATAAAACGAAAAGGCAAACAAAACTAAAGGAATGAAATAAAAATCAAAGATTGAGAAGGCTAGGATTTGAGAGAGAAAAGAGAGAGAAGAGAGCCGACAGGCCGCGAGCTTTTAAGTCCATACTTTTCTAATATGATGAGATCATGAGAATAATAACTTCCTCTTAAAGATTCATCATATCCTTAGTTAAATGCATTTATTCAGCATATTTCTTTGATCACTGCCGAAAATAAATTATACTATTAGTTAAACATGTGTTATGTGTACACATTAGACAAAATAATTATTTATTACTCCCTCTGTCCCATAATATAGTGCTTGTTTCTTTTTTACACGGTCTCCAAGACGAAACTTTGACCTTTAATATCTTCAATTCCGTATTAATAAAAAATATATAAAGTTGATATTATGAAACTATACATTGAGACAAATCTAACAAGATCCCACATGAATATGTTTTTTTATATATACAAATGAGAATATTCGGTCAAAGATTTTAAAGTTTGACCCACCAAAAATGAAGTAGGCACTATATTATCGTACGGAGAGAGTAATATTTAACATAAAGAACAATATTTTGAGAAAAGCATATAACATTTGGGAGTGGGTTAGTGTGAAACTCATATTTTCTATTTCATAGTTTGTGTATCACCTATATGCTTTTTTTTTATTAAATTGGTTGACCATAATGTGCCAAATTCAATTAAATATGTTGTGGATAAAAACAATAATAACAAAGAACTCTATCTCATAAAAATTACTTCATCGTTCAGTTTTTTTATTTCAAAAAACAACTCGAGTAAAAAAATGGAAAAATAACCATGGATTTGAAATATGACCATTGAAGCTTGACCAATTTCTTATTACTTCGTAGAACTTCTTATTGCTGAAAATTGGTATTTTGTATCCAAAACTCAAGGTTTCTAACCGTTATAACTTATAACATACTAAAACACCCTACAACTTTTACCGTATTCTAAAACCTCCTCTATTTTCCCGAATTCTTCCCAAAATTCCACGTTATAAGTTATAAAAGTTACGAATTTGGAAGAGCACAAAATTGTGCCCTATATTTCTGGCATCCAAACCTAAAACTCAAACCCAAACATGACACATAACAAAATCAAAACTTCGCACCAATTTTTTTTAAAAAAAGTCTCTGTTTATCAAATACGCTTCATGTTTGAAACTTTCCCTCAAATTCTCATATCTAGAATTAATCAACAACTTAACAAGAAAGGCAAAATAAAACAAACCAAAAAAAAAAAATAACAATTCCAAAAAACAACTAACCCTAAAATAACTTCCGATTCCAGAAAATATATACTCACCCTAAAAAAGTAAAAATCTAATTATTCTCAACAAATTGTTTCCCAGAACACGCACAAAAATTCAAAATTTCAAAACTATTCTTCTTCTTAATCTTCTTCGACGCCATAACTTCACCTTTCTTCAAACTCTTATCAGTTTCTCTCTCCTCTTCAATCTTCTTCATCTTCTTCATATTCTCTTCTTCTTCTTTTTCCTTTTTAATTCTAACAATTTCAACTTCATAAACCTTCAACAACACGCTACCTTCTTCAACCAAAATACTTACCGGCGTATTTCCAATCCCCTGTGCTACAGCCTTCATCATCTCCTTCAACTCTGTTTTATAACTCTCCAAATCAACGGCCTCAAATTCATCATCATGTGATTCTTCTTGATCAAGCGCCATTGATTCTGCAGCTTTTTTTTCTCGATTTTCGTTGATTAATTCGAATTTTGCAGTCGCGAATTTCTCGAATGTTTCTGAATTTTCGATGAATTTTGTTATCATCGGTCCGTCAATCATTACCGCCATATTTTCGTGAAGATAAAAAATTACAGAGGATTAAATTTTTTGTTTTGTTATTGTTTCTCCTGTATTTTTGGGGGAAATTTGAAGGTGTTTAATAATGGCGGTCGAGAGAAAAAAAAACAGAGGTGAATATATTGTTTTTGTTTTTTTCTTTTCTATGGATGGTTTAAAAAAAGGAGATTTGTGTTTAAAAAAAAGGTTTGGTTTAGGGTTAAAGAAATTAGGTATGGCTTTATATGTAGGTGAGGAGTTAGTTTATTTTTAGGGTTTGATTTGATAGGGTCCTTTAAATAGATTGGGCCGACTTTCATTATTTTTTATTAATAATGGGCTTGTTCATACTGTACAGGCTGGTGTTTCGAATTATGAACGTTTCTGTTTTGGGAGATATTCGCATTCACCACTTTTGAAGTGCAGTATCTTTTTGGTGTAGTCTTACCTCTCAACAATAATAAGATGTTGATGGAATCTCATGTAATTACAAACGCAATTTAATTAATTTGGTATAAATGAGCGACTATATGAAGCGATGTTAAATGAGATTTAATCTCAGGTTTTGGGTATCACCTTCATAAGATTTTAGCAACTAAGCTAGACGACATGCACAGCCCAAGGGTACATGTTGAGTTACAATAATGGCTGGCAGTCAGGCCTGGATTTAGGTTGACTTGTTCACATAAACATGTCAGCACCCCCAACCTAGACCCGACTTGTTTATGTAAATGGGTCAAAAGTCCAACTTGAACCTGATATGCAAATAAACGGGTCAATTTGAACCCAACCTGTTTAACTTATTTAATTTTATGAACTCCATTTTAGGGTCAAATACATGTTAATGGTGAATAGTGCGTGATGCGGTGGTGAATAAGGGAGCTCAATGAAGAGAAAGTGAGAAACGACGGTGTGTAGATAGCCATGTAGGGTTTGAGAAGTAACATTTTAATGAGTTGGATTTGGCCGAACAGCTCCAACATTTTAATTTAAAACGTTGAACGCAAGCCAAAATCAAGTCATATTCAAGGTGCGTTAAATATGTCAGAACCTGACCCAATTAGTTAAACGGGGTAGACGGGTTATTTTCTGTTTTTCAAACTTGAACCTAACCCAATTAAGTTTCAGGTTGGGTTCAGGTCGACCCATTTAGTTAAACAGGTGAAAAAATTCAACCTAATGCTCGCTTATTTCGGGTTAGGGTAAGGTAATCGAGTTGGATCAGGTTTTTGCCAGCGCTAGTTACAATAAGGAACGTTGTACAGAAGTAGGATGTGAATATGAGAATAATAAACCCGATGGCAAAAGGTTTTATAATTATAATTTTTTATTAGTTAGATTTACAAATATAACTTTTTAATTTAATGTAATACTTCCTGTAATTTAATCAATTTTGTGTGTCCAATGGCACACATTAGAAGATTCCATTTTAAAAGGCAATTACTGACTATATTTCCTAAACATAACTTTGCTTAACTTTTTATTATAATTTCAGATGCTTTACGGATTTTCTTCGAGTTTATACTTAAACTATAGCTTTTCTTACCTTTTCATTTAACAAAAATAAAATTAATAAATTCAACAATTATATAACAACACAGGGTTAGTGGATTAGATTGGTTGTTATCATATTGGAATTTCAAAAGCATGAATTTTTGAAGTTGTTTTTGGTCAACTACAAATTTCTTTAACCTTTTTCCGGCTTATTTGGTGTTCTATTGCTTTGCTTACTCAAACTAAGCAATCAAGCACAAAAAATAGTGTTGGAGGGACCATTCTCATAATGCACTTAATGTATAATTGCGTCTCACAGGTGGGCCGACTGCTTAGTGCTTACTGGTTGTGACTTATGCAGCCTGTTCAATATTATTTTTCATTCTTCATGAAAGTATGAATTAGCAAATAAAGAAGATTTTTACTCTCAAGAGGCACAAGGTAAATTCCACGATTCCAAATTGTGGACTCTGTATGCAATGTGCTTTAATATATGAATCCATAGATGGGGGCATTGTTAGATCAATAAGACGATCTTCATTTATCTTCTGCAAATCTATTTCATTGTAAATGTTGTATAGTTCATAAGTTTCTAATTTGATGGGTGTCTACTGTCTAGAAGATGCCTCACAAAGTCGAATGTTATTGACTTGACATACGAATATACGATGGACAATTGTTATGAATTATGATGAGTTTTATACGCAACCTAATGTCAATTTAGTATAAAAACATGTAAGTTGAATGGAGTGAATAGGTTTTCGTTTCCTTATGTCACTTTTTTCTTATTGTATTCCACTAACGTCAATGTACCATTTTTTCTTTTTCTTATGTTGTTGATTGGTGGATGCAGTCTCTTCCATCTAGGGTTGTGTAAAGATCAGGGTCGGACCGGAATCTGGACCGGACGGACCCGACCGAATATTCTGGTCCGGTCCTCGATCCACAGAAAATCCCGATTCCGGGTTTCCAGTCCGGTCCAGTCCAAACCCGAAAAATTCCGGTCGGACTGGAATTTCTGATTTCCTTTATGAATATTATTATTAAGGTTATTAAATTTTAATGTATCTAATTTATAAATATGTTTAAATCAAATAAAAAAGATTTTTTTAAAAAAAAAATATAGATTCCGGTCCAACATCCAAAAATGAACCGGACCGGAATTTTTTCAGGTCCAGATCCAAAAAATTTCCAGATTCTAGTCCACCTGTCCAGCCGGTTCCATCTATGCTTAAGGTAGCGATTTGAGACTTTGTATTGAGAATATTTGTACTTTTTCCATTCAAAGAGACTCGTATAGAGCGAGGGCTGTTGCTTTAATGTGAAAGTCTCATGTTGTAGATATACTTACTAATATCTTTGACATTTAAAAAGATTGTTTCTTCCTTGTCAAAAATTACAATTATGTTCCTATAAAAAAATTACAATTATGTTTCTTATTTATTGGATAGTTCTTTATCAGTATATGTATCGAATCAGTATGATTTTCCAAATAAGCTTTGGTTCATACTTCATTGGACTTGTTGGACGCAAGAATAGTTGTTCTGTTAGATGTTACAGGTCAGAGTTGTTCTTTTTTTTTTTTTTTTAAATCTAATTGTTAGCGACACTTTTCTCTCAACAAAGCTCACAATATACCCATAAAAAAACTGAAATACATTCAAAAATCAAAAGTCTCACACCTCTAATATGAAGAGAATATGAGAAAGGGAAACTAAAGGAAGTAGATAAACAACAATTTGGCAAACTTTTTGAACTTACCAAAATAAATAAAATCTATAAAAGTTAATCAATTACCATTAATCTTAGCCATTACACCTAGGCTATATTTAGTTCACCTGAAATTTTCTGATATGAACTTATCTGATCTGATCTGATCTAAACTTATTTTTTCTGATCTGATCTGATCTGAACTTATCTTTTAAAAAACATATTATTACTAATATTATTATTACTTTGTATTTCATTACTAGTATTACTATTACTATCATTTTATTACTATGCACAACTTTCAATAATAATAATAATAATAATAATAATAATAATATGATAATAATAATAATAATAATAATAATATTAATATAATAATAATAATTTTATAATAGTAATAACAATAGTAATAACAATAATAATAATAATATACTGTAGATAACATAATAATTAATAATAATAATAATAATAATAATTATTATTATTATTATTATTATTATTATTATTATTATTAGCATAAATATTATTATTATTTTTTTAAAAAAAAAAAAAAGAACACATTAGTATATGAACATACAATTAAAAATAAAAGACTGAGGACTCTTGGGTCTAATGGTATGGCTTCTTACCTCCCACATGGGAGACCAAGGTTCAAATCTTGGTGGAAAGCATATATTTCAATATTGTTGTGGGTGGGGGAGGGGGGTTGGGGCTTGGGGCTTGTTGGGTCTTTAGGTGAGTGACCCTGTGCGAGGGCAGCCCAGAGAAAATTCATCTTACCACGAGATTTTCGAAAGGGGCCCAAAAAAATTAAAAATTAAAGAACACTTATGTTCAAGGTCCGTTAATAATAAGAATTTAGGTAGTAATGAAAAGAACATATAATGATATTAAAAAAAAGAACATATACTGAAAGAGCATACAAGATCTATTTAAAGAACACATTTTAAAAATAAAAGATAGATGTTATTTTTATATTGATGACATGTTTGGATTTAACTAACAACATGTTCTTTGTTATATCAATAAATTGTTCTTTTTTATTATAAATAAACCCATAAATATATATAATCATATGATCTTGAACAAAATGGTTAAATATTCTTCTTATATCGTTGTCTTGTTCTATATAAACTTTGTTTTTAAAGATAAATTGAAATCCTTTGTAGGGAAAATTTTGAACGTGATGACAACACCATTAGGTTATCCGATCCCATGCTACTCATGTTTTATATAAACTAGTAATATATAATTTATATTATTCTACCAAAATTGTTTTAAAAAATAAACACCATATACTATTGTCATGTTCGTTACATGTATAATATCAAAAAGAACATCACATATCAAAATTATTAATTAGAATAAATATAAAAAAGAACACTTACAAATGCCAAAAGAACATTCTTCTTCTTGAACACAAATAGCTTCATATAGTGATATCAATGACATTTATAATAATAGCAACGACATTAATAATAATTACCAATATTAATAATTAATGAATACAACAACGACAATAATAATAATCTTTTTGAACAAATGTACTAGTAAATAGTAATAATAATAATAATAATAATAATAATAATAATAATAATAATAATAATAATAATAATAATAATAATAATAATAATAATAATTACAATAACAATAATAGCATTAGTAATACTAATAATCATAATAATCATGATGATAATAATAATAATAAGTTTTAAATATAAGCATAATTTGAACTTATCTGATCTGAACTGATCTGATCTGATCTGAACTTATTTTTTCTGATCTGATCTGATCTGATCTAAAATAAGCAAAAAAAAAGGTGAACTGAACATAGCCCTAGTCACAAGTTGAGGAACAAAAAAGGAAGTTGGAAAAATTAACTTAAGAAATAGATAATCCACTCTAGAAGTTGTGACTGGTTCAAGTACAATGAGATTAGCATGAACAAACGATTAGAGATAAAATCAAATATAAGACCTTCAATCCTGAGAACTCTTAAATTTTATTTGGGATCAAGCCGATCAACCACATAAACCAACCTAATCTTTCCATTTTTGAGTTTTTTTAATAATTTGTGTAGATTAGTGCTCTAAACTTCAGTTAATCTTCTTTTTTATCATGATTAATGACAATGCTATTTGGCATTTTGCATGTGGCATATCAATCATACTTGATTGAAGATAGACAAGTTTTAATAGTTTCTTAAAAGAAAAGTTCCCCTTCACAATAAATAAACACAAAGGAACCATTATCAAACTACTAATATGAAAATACCAAACAAATAAATCAACAAACGAATCTGGATATTACCTTAAATAACAAGCAATCTAGAGATAACCCAATCTAGATAATACCTTCAAAAAACAAGCAATCTAGAGATAACCCAATCTAGATATTACCTTCAAAGAACAAGCAATCTAGAGATAACTCATTTCTAATAATTCTCTATCAATACCTACAAAACTTATTCCAAAATTAATTATTATAAACACAAACATTCAAAAGCAGGCTATCATCATTTAGGAGCATTTCCACAGGAGTGTTACCAATCCCTCGAACTAGAGCTAGCATAATTTCCTTCATTATCAACCTAAATTTCTCGAGATTAATTGAATTTATTTCATCAACATGGAATTTTTCAAAGATTGAGTAATAATATTTCTTAACTTCTTCATCAGTATGAGGATCACCATCCAATGTTCGAATCGACCACCCAAGTTCTGCGTTTAGAAGATCATTACGAGAGATAACACCATCTTCATCAACATCAAGCTTCTTGAATCTTTCGTCCACACATTTGTTAAAAGCTTCGGTGTTTTTGACAAATTCATTGATCATGGGACCATCCATCATCATCGTTATTTTGCAACAAATTTTTTTATGGAAATGCCTTAGAAAAGCAAATTAGCAAAGTTGATTGTAATTTCTCTCCTTTCTTTAATTTGATACAAGTGTTTGGTGTAACATACATGTAGTTATGTAGTTAGTCGTTTTCTATTTATAGTGCTATTAGTGTTTCATATTTTTATTGATATCTTTAGGATTTGAATTGAAATCTAACCTTATTGGTAATTAAAGGGTAGATTTTAATTCAAACCTTTACAAAAAGGGTAGATTTCAATCTACCTTTTATGTAGTAAAAACTAACGGCATGTTCTCCCCAACTTATTTTCAGTTCAGTTCAGTTGCAATCAGTTCAGTTCAGTTCCAATTAGTTCAATTCAGTTATTCAGTTCCTAATTTATTTTTCTGATAATAAAACAATGATAATTATTATTATTATTATTACAATTACGATTATTTTATTATCATTATTATTATTACTACTAATACTATTATCATTACTATTATTAATATTAATATTAATATTAATATTATTGTTACAATTATTATTATTATATTCCTACTACTATTGCTTTTACTATTATTATTATTATTATTATTATTATTATTATTATTATTATTATATTGCTAATTATTATTTTGCTAATTCTTTTTTTTCTATATGATTTTGCTAATTAAATTGAAAATGATAATTCAAGCCTAATAAGTACACATTTCAATAATATTTGTCATTGCTAATTCTTTTTTTAATTTTTTTTATTATAATTATTCAATAGTTTATTATTATTACTAGTTAATATTTTATCATTATTATTATATAATTTATTATTATTATTATTTAATAGCTTATTATTATGTTATTTAATAACTTATTATTATGGATTTATTATTAAATGAATTATATTTTTATTTTTATTATTATTATTAAATATTAACACATTATATTATTAAAAACTATTATTATTATCAACTAATGTTTATTATATTATATTATATTATATTATATTATATTATTTTTACTAACTTATTATTATGGATTTATTATTAATTGAATAATATTTTTATTATTATAATTATTATTAACATATTAACATATTATATTATTAAAAACTATTATTATCATCAATTAATGTTTATTATATTATATTATATTATATTATATTATATTATATTATATTATATTATATTATATTATATTATATTATATTATATTATATTATATTATATTATACTATATTATATTATTTATTAATTAATATTTATTAATTAATGATAGCTAAATTATTATCATTACTATTAGTTATAATTTAATTCAATTCAGTTCAGTTCAGTTCATTTCAGTTGCAATCAGTTCAGTTCGGTTCACTTCAATTCAGTTAAGTTAAGTTCAGTTTAGTTTAATTATTTTATGCCGAAGAGAACAGGCCCTAAGTACCAACGAGTAAGTAGTGAGGATCCCAATTTTTTAAGTGAAAATTCATTTATTAATATGAAGTCATGCGACATTTTGTCAGAAACTAAAAAATACATATCAAATTGAAAGAAACTTAATTCTAACTAGTACTGCGTCCCGGGCAAATGCCCGTTCTTTTCTTGGAGAAGATTTAGACTTTTAAATTTTTTTACATACCCTATTTCATCGTATTTTTTGTCCGACATACAACAACAAAAGGTATTATAATGTAATATGTTATTATTGGATTTTTCTTTATTTTTCTTTTTGCTTATCCTGTAAGCTCTATGTTTCCCAAAACGGACAACAATATCGCTAAATTTCACTCTTTATTAATGGAAGAAGAACGAAAATGTTGATGACCAATTGATTTGGCAGATCAAGTGAAATCCCGCCTAATTCTGTTAGGTCTTTTCTTTTTTTTCATCCATATGGGTGGATCATGTCATTTCCATTCATTTTATATGATTTATAGATCTAATAAGTGTAATACTTTCAACTTTGTTGCTTGCATTTTCATGCTATTTGTGTATTAGGAAGGGGTGTTCATAAATATCCAATCTGGCCGATCCGATCCGTGATTCGGTTAATCCGATCCGCTTTTTTGTCGTTCGGGTATTTCAGATCGGATATCCAAAAAATACACATCGGATACCTATCGGAAATTTTCATTTTTGGAATTCCGAAAAAATCCAAAACATGCAGATGTGTTCGGATACCCGAAAATATTCGGTGATCCGATCCGAAACTTTTCTTCGAGCTTTCATAGAAAATTCAAAACTTTCTTGTTTCGGATATCCGATCCGAAAGTTCGAGTATCCGGAATTTTCGGATCACACTTTTTCATCTGAAATGAACACCCCTAGTATTAGGTGATTTTGTTTGAAATATATTGGTTGCATTTGGCGGTAAACTAAAAAAATTGATTGTGCAAAATCTAACATTTCAGTCCAAAAAAAGGCAAAGGAGAAAATGAAAAACAATTCTATCGATAGGCAAAAATGTTCAGATTTTCTGCACATCTTATTGGTTAGTTTATATAAAAAACAAAGATTAAAAAATAGAGAGGAGAGAGAGAAAGAAAGAGGTAACGCATAGAATAGGAGAGAGAGGGAAAATTGAAAAAGAAATAAATAAGTCATGGTTATGCGCATAACCGCAATTTCTGAAATTGGAACATCTCGTAAAAGTGAAATTTCCCACTTTTGTTTTATGTTTATGGTATTGATTTTTGTAGATTACTTTAATACGCTACTTTAGTTTCTGATGATTTGTAGAAAAGTTGGAGTTGAAAACACAACCCTAATTCTAATTGCAGTAGGTTATATGTTACTATAAAAAAATTTCTTAATACATCATCTTTTTAAGGAAAACTTCTTATACATCTTCTAATTCTACCATGAATAGGATTCGTAGAAAAGTTGGAGCTAAAATCATATCCTTAATTCTAATTACAATTGGTTACTTTCAATAAATTACTATAGTAAATAATTCTTCTTATGGATCTTTTTATTATTTTTTTAGGAAAACTTCTTATACATCTTCTAATTCTACCTTGAATAAGATTTGTAGAAAAGATATAACTGGAGTATTTACTTTAATACGTTACTATAGTCAATATTTCTTCTCTTACGTTACTTTAATATAGAGTTGAAAAATATTATAATTGGAACTTGTTTTAAATTACTTTTTAAATACTTTCCAATGGTACCAAAATATATACTAAAAGTTATAATTGACTTACTATACTAAACGTTTTTCATTGTAAACCAAACTCGATTTCTTCTTATCCTAAACTCTATATATTTATTTTTATTAATATGAAATTCTATTTATTTTCAAAAATAATGACATGACACTTAAGAAAGGCGACAAATGGCGTTTAATTAGAACGCCAAATGTCGCGCCCTTGCTCGTGATCTGGTTTTTGGGCTTTACTTTATATATTAGTTATATGATATAATATGGCAAAACCACGATCGTTAAGCATAAATAACCCGTCTAAATACCCTCTGTCACATCGTTGTCTGATGCAGCCTTCAACGAGGAGGTCTAACAATCTGATGTAGTTTTGAGGTAGACATAGAGTTAATTCAACCGATTGTACGCGAAAAATTGACCGTCGTTGCAATCCCGCACAAAATCCTATCAACAAATCAACCTTTAACTGGAGGCAGGGTCCAAACCCTGCTAGTGCTAACACACAAAGAAACCAAACTAATAAACCCACCGTGAAAGGGGTGACTACAAAAACCCATAAAGGGGACTGAAGTCATCACACATATGGGACTTATTGAAAACCGAGAAAAAACAAAAAGAAAGCAAGAAAATAAACTAGAAACTGCAAAAAGAAGATAAAGAGGGGCTTACAATGGACGAAAACATCCATGGCAGCCCCTCTAAAGGGTTTTCTGTGAAAATAGGAGAGAGAAGAGAGGAGGGGATAGCGGCTAGGGTTTTTTTTTTTTTTAGCTAACTTGAGGATCCCAAATTTTAACATAAAATAAAAAGTAACCATAATTTTACTTTACTATCACAACTTTTAACAATATTGAGATTAGGGCACATTAGACAAGTTTGAACATAAAAGAAATCAATTGATATGGGTGGAAACTGGAAAGAAGTCATCTGATCAATATATGCTCGATAAAATACTAAAAATAATGTTTTATGAATAAAAGATAGAAAATTTATTTATTTTAATTTAAGAAATAAAAAAGATATTGTGTATATTGTATAATGTGTCACACCATGATATGGTGAGATATAAGGGTGGCAAAAGGTTATCTGATCGATAGGTGTTCGAAAAATACTGAAAATAGTGTTGTATTTATTTATTTAAATTTTTTTTTTGAGGGAAGAAAATAGTGTTTTATTAATCAAATACAGAAGAAATTTGTTTATTTTGAATGAAGAAATAAAAAAAAAGGGTATTGTGCATAACGCATCACATCATTAATATGGACTAACAATAGAAAGGAGAGCTTTACTATACTTGAAAGGATTGATAGGAGAGCTTTACTATACTTGAAAGGATTGACAGGGGCTACTGCAATAGCTCTTGGTTGGATTCTTTCCCCAATGCCTTTATAATGAATTTCCCAATATTCATCTCGGATCATGAACCGATCATTATTCACTGTAATCCTATCCATGAGAAGAAAAAGCGGCCGTATCGAATTGAAGCTTGGTTTTTGGAATTTGACGCAGTTATATCTAGGATTAAGGAGACATGGAAGCAAGCAATTACAGGCTCAGCACTCTTCAGGATTCAAAGAAAACTTGATTTAGTTAAAAGAGAGTGTAGATCATGGTGCCTAGATTTCAAGAAAGAGCATAACTAACAATGGGATCAAATCAATGCTGACTTGTTAGAAGCCCAAGGCACTTTGAATACACAAGATCTCAGACAAAAAGAGGGAGATACCAGAAGGAAAATGATTGCTAGTACGGACTTGAAGTTGGTCTATTGGAAACTACGTGCCAGGACAAAATGGGATGAGTTAGGGGATCAGCCAACTAGTTTTTTCTACAAGTGCATGAAATCAAGGCAGGGTAGGAATGAGATTCGAGCGATCAAAAACCAAGACGGATTATGGCTTTCTAAGACGGAGGAGTTGAAACAAGAATTTGTCCGCTATTACTCCGACTTATTTTGTAATGTTCACAACCAAGGGGATCTGAATGGGGAAATCAAGGAATGGATAGGTCATATGCCTAAGCTCTCTGCTCAACAAGTCATACACCTCCAAGAACCATTTACCCTAG
Organism: Beta lomatogona; assembly: GCA_947646795.1. Lineage (NCBI taxonomy): Eukaryota > Viridiplantae > Streptophyta > Magnoliopsida > Caryophyllales > Amaranthaceae > Beta > Beta lomatogona. The sequence continues at coordinate 2,430,123 of CANSNZ010000529.1, read as the reverse complement.
ATGAGATCAAAAAAGCAAGTCTTAGTATGAAGCCTTTAAAGTCCCCAGGTCCGGATGGTGTTCCTCCAGTGTTCTTCCAGCAAGTATGGGATGTTTTAGGGGAGGATATGAGCCAAGCGGCCTTAAACTTCCTTTATGGAGGAAACATGCTTAGAGAAACGAATCGCACTTTCATTGCCCTCATCCCTAAAGTCGATAGACCGGAACAAGTGAGTCAGTTCCGTCCCATTAGCCTCTGTAATACTTCCTATAAAATCATCTCAAAGTGCATGGTCAAGCGTCTCCAACCACTTATGATGTCCTTAATTGGGCAAAATCAAAATGCCTTTGTCCCGGGTAGATCAATTAATGATAATTGCATTATTGCACATGAAATGCTTAGCTATGTCAAAAAAAGAAAAAAAGGGAAGAACTACTCAATGATTCTGAATTTGGATTTGAACAAGGCTTATGATAGAGTCAACTGGACCTTCATTGAGGAAGTATTAAAAGCTATTGGTATGCCTGACGCATGGATTCATCTCATCATGGAATGTATTACAACGGTTAGCTACTCCATACTTGTTAATGGAGAAGCTACTGGGCAAATTAAGCCCAAAGCGGGACTTAGACAAGGGGATCCTCTTTCCCCCCTACATTTTCATTCTATGTATGGAAGTTCTCTCGAGGAAAATGATTCAACAGCAAAACCAGAGTCTCATTGTAGGGCTTAAGCTAAGCCATAAAGCCCTAGAGCTTTCTCACCTCTTTTTCGCCGATGATGCCCTTTTTTTCATCAAGGGAACATTGGACAATGTTTGGAACTTGAAGAAAGTTCTGGAAAATTTCTGCCAATTCTCAGGGGAAATGATAAACATCCAGAAATCCTACACAGTCTTTAGTAAGAATACCCCGAGAAAATTCGTACGCCTTCTGAATCGAGGTCTGAAAGTGACTAACAAAGAAAAACTGGGTAAGTATTTGGGCTGCCCAATGGATGTTACAGGACATTCCCTCAATATTTTCCAAGAACTCCCTGAGAAAATAGTTAGCACAATCACCTCCTGGAAATTATCAGCTCTCAACCAAGCAGGTAAGCTTCTCCTTATCAATAGTATCTTAATAGCTTATGCTTCTCACGTTATGGCTACTTTCTTATTCCCCAAAAAGATACTTAGGCAAGCTTCCTCTGCTATCCTAAAGTTTTGGTGGAGTGCTAATTTCAATAAAAAACCAATTTATTGGAGAAAAAGAAGCCTTCTGGAAGAGCATAAAAATGATGGTGGTTTAGGATTGAGAAATTTTGAGATCCTAAATAAAGCAACGCTCTTCAAACAAGCTTGGAGGATCCAAAATAATCAGTCTTTGCTAGTGAGTAAAATTTTGACAGCCAAATATTCTAACAATTGGTTTGAAAAAAGTCTCCAAGGAAATTTTTCCCCGAAGTGCTCTTGGGGAGGGAGAAGTATCATGAGAAGTGTTAATGAACTAGCCTCAGGAGTGGGGAAGATCATAGGGGATGGGAAGTCAACTCTTATTCTGGGGTCACGATGGGTGGGAGGAAGAGAAATCTTTCTTAAGCAGGGCCTTGATCGGCACGCTCCTGAGTGCCCAACTTGGGTGGGTGACTTGATCACAGAAGATAGAGAGTGGGATGAAGAAAAATTAAATGATTGGTTTGAACCAGGCATTACAAAGTCAATTTCATCAATCTACTTGCCTAATCAATCAAGACAGGATGAGTTCTGCTGGGAAGCAACCTCTCATGGTAATTATGAGATCAAATCGGGCTACTAGCACATTAAAAATCAATCCCGTAATTCAAAGGATACTTCAAAATTCTGGAAGAAATTCTGGAATCAAAAATTCTGGCCAAAATGGAAAATTTTCTATTGGAAGCTAGCCAATGGTGCATTAGCCACCGGAGTAAACCTTAGGAAAAGAAAAATCCTAAGCGAGAGCCCTTGCCCTCTTTGTGGTAAGCAAGAGGAATCGGATACTCATCTTTTTAAGAACTGTGAAATTTCTATGAGAATTTGGAAAAGCTCTAACCTCGGTATTATTTCGGAAGATTTCACAAACATTTCGGTTAAGGTTTGGACCAGGAATTGGTTATGGTATCTCATGCAGGAGAAAGAGCAAGTTTGTAGAGTTGTGGAATTTGTCGGCATACTATGGAGCATTTGGCTTCTAAGGAACAAGGCAGTCTTTCACCCCAATGAAGAAATAAAACCGAGTGTAGTATTTGATATCCTGAATCAATGGATGTCGAGATGGAGCATCCAACAAGGCAAATCTAGAAATCAGTGGTCTCAGGAAGAGGTTGAAATTGATTGGACTAAAACCAAAAAAAGGGAGTGTCAGTGGAGTGTTAACTGGCCAGGAACGGGAAAGCAGAGTAGGCTAATCATTGATGGAGCTTGGAAAAGAAGCAAAAAGAGGGATCATATTCCAGGAAGTGCTGCTTTTGGGTGGACGCTCTTAGAAGACAATAAAGAAGTTAGTTCAGGATGTAAGAAGATTGCGGCTGCCTCGGCAATCCAAGCAGAGACCTATGCCCTCCTTTATAATCTAAAAATCATGATAAGCAGAAATATAAGTAATCTGGAGGTCTGGACAGACTCTGAACAAGTCATCAAAGGAATTCAAGATTTCACTCGATTCTCAGTTCACTCAAAACAGATTATGGGTGACATTATCAACTATATCCGTAACTTCAACTCGTTCAGAATTGTTAAAGTTGACAGAGGAAAAGTGGCCAAGGCCCATTTCCTAGCTACCACTGAAAGGAAGAGATGTATTGCTTTTTTCTAGGGTTGTTTATCTATATGTTGTCAAAAAAAAAAAAAAAATTTAATATGGTGTGATGGATCTCAATTTTTGGATATGAAATCTCATATTTTGGACAACAAATCTTAGATATAACATATTGAGTCTCAAATATAACATTTCATTTTAATCCATGTCTCTCGTATTTCTATATCCATTTTACGACTCTCCCTCCACCATTTTTGTTACCTGTTAGTTGTTACCACCTTCACATGCACCGAAGACTTCCAACTTTCTCTCTTTCACTTATCAATAGCGTCCTTTTTCCTCCACTTCCTCCTCCTTCCTTCGCCTTCAACGATTTCGACAATGACTTTTTCAAATAAGGTGAATGGCTTTAGTCTGATAATCTTTGCATCATCTCGAAAATCCGGTTTTTGGCGAACTCTTCGTTGTGTGCTTCTTTTGAACATGTACTTAGTTATTCTAGCCGGTTAAAACTTGTTTAAGATCGAAATGGAGCAAGTAAGCATGCTTTCATAGGGTTAGGATTTGTCGAGCGAAACGAAGCCCAAAAATCCGAGACTCCAATTCTAAAGTTTAAGACTCGAGATGTAAAATCTTAAACGTAAAACCCAAAATCTAAGGGCCCGTTCGTTATCGTTTTCTGTTTTCAGTTTTCAGTTTTTTTGAAAACTAAAAACCAAAAACAGGAAACCAGAAAAAGTGGTTTTCACTTTTTAGTTGTCAGTTTTCAAAATCATCATGTTCCCAATAAATTTGACTAATTTTTTATTCATTATAGGACATATATCATATGACTTTGAAAATCAAAAGACCAAAAAAACAGAAAACCACAGTAATACCGAACGGGCCCTAAGATAAAAAGTTGTAATGTTAGACGCCAGCCTAACATCTGATACTCCAAGTACAAAATCTGAGACCCGAAACCCAATATTTGAAGGTCCAAGTGCAAAATCTGATATCTAAGCCCCAAACTTTACACAAACTTTTATATAAGGCTGGCCACACCTCAAATAAAAGGTGTGGCCAGCTAATATAAAGCCCAAACGTTCTCTCCCTTTTGTTCTTCTTTCTATTTATGCACTTCGTAATCAAGGGTTATTTTTCGAATGCTAAGGGGTTACTTTAGTGGAACTAGGGATTACTTTTTGTAATGTGAAGGGGTTACTTTTACTGAAAGTAGAGGCTACTTTTTGTAATTATAAGGGGTTACTTTTACTAAAAATAGGGGTTACTTAATCTGAAACTAGGAGTTGCTTTTTGTAATTATAAGGGATTACTTTTTCTGGAATTAGAGTTATTTTTAGGAGTTACCTTAGATTTATGATGGAGTTACTTTATATTTCTGTAGGAGTTACCTTAGATTATGAAGGGTTACTTTTTTTTCTTTCTCTTTTTTATCTCAAACTTCAAGAATCTTCTCTGCAATTAGTTGAAGAATGGCGTTGCTTCTGGAAAACATGTTATGGTAAAGAAATCCTTCAAACATCCTTCTGGAACATTGAAAAATTATCCAGTAACAGCTCCTGTTACCAAAAAGCCAAAGCCGAAATCTAAGGAAGTCGTAGTGAAAAAGCCGGCGAAAACCGAGGTTGCGGCGAAACCTAAGGCTACGAAGAAGCTGAAGATCGCCGTGAAAAGTTGTTGTGAAGGTCGCAAAATCTCCAGCGAAGAAGCTAAGGTTGCGCCGGCGAAGAGTACCAAATCTCCGGCGAGAAAGAGAAATCAATGACGAAGAAAAGAAGTGGAAGGTTTGGAAGGGGAAGCCAAGGAGAGAGAGTGGCGAGGAGAGAGAAAAGAAGTGGAAATTGGGGTGTTTGAGAGAGAGAAGAAGAGGAATTTCAGGAAGGAAGACGTTGAATTGAAACGCTACACTGGAACTCATCTCAATAATGTGTGTCGCACGCTTTGGAATTTGTGTGGCTTGTTGCACAAAAAACGGACCGCAAACTTTAAGATAACAAATTTGAAATTTGAGACAGAATCTGAGACTCGAACCTCTGTATGACTTCTTACACTATATTTGAGACTTCTTACACTAGTTTGGTGGTGTGACCACCTCACCCAATACTTTTACAGGAAAAAGAAGGTTTCCAAAACCTTTCGAGAACTTTCTACATAATCCTAAAAAATATCTAGTTTCGTCCTTAGCTTAATTTTATACATAAATTAATATTGTTAATTTTAACTCATACTTCATCTTTTTTTTATTACTCGCAACATTGAAATGTACACAAGGGACAAGGAGAGAGATAAAAAAAAAACCCAAGGGCTAGGTGAGAGAAAAGAGAATATATTGCCAAAATTGTCTACATTGCAAGTAATACATAACTTACTAAAATGAAAAATGTTGCAAGTTTTAAAAAATGGAGGAAGTATGTCATAAGTATACAAAATTATTCTTATATTGTAGATAATAATAAAGCGAATGATATATGAATTCCTTAGGTTGCATATAACAATCTAAAAGTGGAAACAGCATATATGAATTACACGTTAATTACAAAAAAACATGTAATTCTATCGCATATCCCTGAGTAATAGCATTTTAGGACATATATTTAATCAGTAGCGGAACTAAGGAGGAGCTAGGGTGGGTCATGTCCCCCTTCTATGATTTTAGATACCTACTACTTCCTCCGTTTCAAAATAGATGACACATTTTGACTTTTAAACTATTCTCACACTCTCCTTTGACCGTGTTTTGTGATTTTTACGTATGAAAAATATAATCATGTGGGATCTTGTTAAATTTCGATATATACTTTTAGAATATCAATTTTGTATAATTTGTACATGTAGGGAATTAAAAATATTACGTTAAAGTTATGTGTTGACAAGCGTGCCCGGAGAAGTGTGTCAAGTATTTTGAAACAGATGAAGTATATTTTGTTAAAATATACACTACATATACTGTAGCATAGTTGATATTAAATGCTATTTTAGTTTTTGTGACTTCATGTCTATGGTTCAAACTTTATTACTTGTAATTTTTGTAATTCTGGCTCCGCCACTATATTTGATGCTTATCATCCAACCTTTATTCTGAAAGGGTTAGTACCGTTCATAACACTAAAATAGGGGAGATGGAAAACTAGAGTAAGTATTACCATCAAGTTTAATAACTAAAATAGGACTATACGAGTACCTTATACCTAAAGAGGATAGAGGGGGGAACTCCTCTAGAGAACTACTCCCTCCAGTTTTTCGGAGAAATAGTTTGTGGTGACTGGAGCATAAAAGGAAAGAGGAAGTTTTACTTTATATTAAAGGTGATGTGTGTGGGGCATGAGTTAGTTTTGTGTGGATCTGGTCCACGCTAATATTAGTGTGGAGCAAAGCCACTCATGTAAAACAGTGACCATTTTTTGTCATATAGTCACCTTTTTATAATCTAAAGTTACACTAATCTATTATTATCTAACATAGGAGAATGAGGGAGTGGAAGGGTGGTAAGCCTTTTCATCTTCCACCCGCAGGTGGGGGGTTTGGGGGGTTTGGGGGGCTTGGGGGGCTTTGGGGTAGGTTGTATTTAGGTGTCCTGTGAGAGGACGTTAATGTAATTTATTTTACCAAATTTTTTTGAAAAAATTATTATCTAACATAGTGACAAATTTTTTTTTCATATAATCACTCTCTCTTACATTAGTTTATTATAATGAAAATTATATTTTATAACATAGTAACCTTTTTTCCTCATATAATCACCCTTTACAATCAATAGCTACTTCTCTTTCATATCTATAATTTTTAACAAAGTGACTTTTTTTTTTAATAAATCACATATATTAACACTAGGTCCACCCTAAATTTAGTGTGGAACATGTCCATAAAAGTTTTTTTTACGTGGGGCATAGAAGGAAAGAGGAAGTTTTAGTTTATATTAAAGTTGATGTGTCTGGGTCATGGAAAAATAGAAAAACTTTAGTCCAAAGATAATAATGAACAATTGGTGGGATCATTCAAAAAAATAAAAAAAAAAAGTAGGTAAACTAATAAAAACTAGAGGGAATAGTAAAAATGGCGGATCTCTTTAGTCTCAAAACGCTATCAGAAGGCCCATATACAAGCATCACAACAATATGATGTATCTTAGCCCAGCCCATAAATGAAACCAACTACTTTGACATTTGGGATTCCAATGTATCTTAATGCAGCCCACAAATGAATTGGACCTCTTTGACAAATGGTTTTTTTCGCCTTTCCCTTTCTCTTATCTCATCCAATATCAAGCTCGTATGCGTTATGAAGGTTTATATAAAGCATTCAGCGCACTAGTTAAGAATATAAATTCTAATGGGATTTAGTTATAGAATATTTAGATCTAAGGGTTTTTTGTCAGAAAATTCCTTATAAATTACATTTTTTGTGAAAAAGTACCTTATAAAAAAATATTGTTAAAAAGTACCTTATAAAAGGTTTTGTTATTGTAAAAAGGTACCTTTTGTCGGAGTTGAAGGGTTGACCAAATAATTCGGTGTTGACTTGATTACGTGACTTGCACGTGTTTTTGTAATCCAGCCTAAATCCCTATTTTACCCAATTTCATAATTTCACCCAAAATTTCCCCCAAAATCCCCTCTTTCCTTATTCAAACTTCACTTTATCAACCTTCAACCCCTTGTTCAATGGTGGATAAATACAACTCCAACCATCCTCTCGTCTTCTACCTCACTTTCTCTCTCCTCATCTCAACTTTCATAGCAGACCTCTCTCTCCTAACCACGAATCCGCCATTTTCACTCTCCAAGCTTACAGATTCGACCTCTTTAGCAACTCCATCGCAGTCTTCGACCTCTCCATTTATATCCTCTGTCACAAATTCAACTGAATCTCAGTCAACAATGGCATCTGCCGCCACGGATTCACCTTCCTTGCACCTCCAAACTCCATGGAGACTTCAGGAGGAGAAGAGGGAGAAGAAGAGAAGAGAGATAATCGAGGGTTTTGGGGGAAATTTGGACAAAATCTTCAAAAGGGGGTCAAAATTAGGGATTTGGGTTGATTTAATGATCCCGTGCAAGTCATGTGACCAAGTCAACGTCGGGTTGGTCAACTCCCAATATCCGGCAAAAGGTACCTTTTCACAACAAAAAAAACCTTTTAAAAGGTTTTTTTGACAACATTTTTTATAAGGTACTTTTTTTTTGTACAATATGCTTGTTTATTATTTCGAATTTACTTTCGGAGAATTACTTAGGATATGAGTACTAGTGACAAAATTCGAAATAATAAACAAGCATATTGTACACCATACACCTTGGAGTACATAGTTCTATGTACTTCCAACCAGTGGCGGATCCAGGCTGGTACATGGAGGTACAACCGCACCCCCATTCTTTAAAAATCAACCTTTTTTTATAAAAAAAACGAAAAAGTGGAAAAGCCACGTGAAACTTTGAAAGCCTAGGGCTAGGAAACAGAGGAAAGTCCTCTCTCTATCAATCCTCAAATTAATCAAAGATGGCGAATTTTTCCACCCAACTCATCATTGGGGAACTCGTAGGTTCGATTTCTCTCTCGTCACAAGATCCTGGTCGAAATTCTTTCTGAGAAACAATGGGAGCGGTCGTTCCTTTTCCGACCAGATAAGATTTCAACCTATTTCTAGAAGATTCAATTTCTCTTGATATGGAAGCTATTTATCTTGGTGAAAAGGTTCGACTTCTTGCTTTTGAATACTGGGTTTTTGAGGAAATGTGGAATTTGTTGTTGACTTTTTTTGGGGGAATTTTAGGTTTGTACTATTTCTTAAATTTGTAGGATTTTTTTATTTTCTTAGTTTGAAGATTTGAGCAACTGTCCTGGGTATTATAAATCTTGTTTTTCCCTTTTTTGGGTACTTCTTCAAAATGCATTGGTTTGTTTGGTTGTAATTGTTTGGCAATTTGCAATTCCGAAAATTAGAAATTGGGGTTTTTGAATTTCTTATTTTACTCGTTATTGGCTCAATTTCAGTTGTTTAACTAGTATTTTGCTTATTTTGCTAGGGTAGCATATTAGATGACTAAGCAAGTCTAAACTTTATAATAGGAATTTTTTTTACAATTCTAGTATCTTGGATATATTACTATGTTATTTCTACTGTATGACCTTTTTTGTACCTGAATTATTGACTTTTCTCTATTATTTGGTTATGGTGGGAACTATTGTTTTTCTAAATTGAAGTGATCATCTTGGGTTGAGTTTAGTTCATTTTTTTTGTAATTGTCTGTCTTTTTATATGTGAAATTGGGATTTTTTTGGTTTCTTTCACATTTAAATTTTAGTTATCTATTCTTATGTATTGAGCAATTTTTGTGAATTTTTTTCCACTACTTTTATGTTTGTTGTAAGTCTGACCCCCCAGATTCAAATTCCTAGGTCCGTCACTTATCCTAACACACAGTCTCAATATTTTTTAATAATTTTCTCTAACATAGCCTACTAAAATTATGTGAATTTAAAGATGAGATTGTAGGTTAGGAAAACATAGCTCTATGTACCTCACGGAGTAACTTATACTCCCTCGGTTTTATGAATTTCTACTCAGTTATTATAGGCACTATATTTTAGGCTATAGAAGAGATAGTATACTTTTTGAGTCTACGTGCATTAAAGAAATAGAATTATATGAGGAGAGAGAACATTAAGTCTACCTTTTGAGTCTATTTACTTTAAATAAATATAAATAACAAACAAAATTGGTAAGCCAATTAACTAATAATATTTGTTTTGCCAAACAGATTGAAACATAAAATGAGAAAAAATTCACAGAAGGGAGTATATAATTTGTGATAAAAGGACGTACAAATTGGGTACTAAACTAAATTTTCCAAAAAGGAAACAAGTGATGTACTTGATGATTAGCTTTAATTCGACTTTTAAGTTCTTAGACGGTCAATGTAGTAGGTTATAAGCAAGTTGCAACGAAAATTCAAGTCGATTATCCATTTATTCGGGTGGGTTTAGTAGGTAGATGCGTCTTTCTTGGCCTCTAAACATTTAACATGATTTAACTAGTGAAATGCATCATTATTTCCCTTTTCTTTTTTCATGAAAAGAACCTGACAATGTTGGCATGTTACGTGTTATAAGTAAAAAGAATCAATATAAGAAAACAACATACATGTTCAATGATACATCCAATTAAGCTACTATTTTCTTGCTTAATCTTGTCAAAAAAGGAATATAAAAAAATTAATAAAGGAGAGAAAAAAACGATGTTTGGTTAAGATGTACTATTTCGTGATAAATAAGGTAGAATAGAAATTCATGAATTTGGTGAGAGATTGTCTAGTGTACGGCCCGTACGCAAGTTTTGAATGGCTTCTTTAACTTAACAAATCTAGAATTGAGATTGTGATCTTCTTTACTAAAACAACGTCATCTAATGTACCTGCACGCAAGATGGATTGCGATGTGTGAATTAAAAAAAGCCTAAATGCCAGCTAGCTCACAACACTTCAAAGTGTTTTATTAAAGCTATAAAAAGAAAATGGTTTATTAAAGTCAATAAAGTCATGTTATCTTCTAATTTTTTTTATTAAAAAAAAAAAGACATGGTGTCTTCTACTACTACTTCTTAATAATAATTTTTTATAAAAGTTAGATTTAATTAGTAAAAAGTTAGCTTCTATGACTATAAGTTAGTATTACAAAAACTCAATGCAGCAAAAGGCATACGACATTTACAATCAATATCAAACAAAAACAAATACAAATATAACTGAATCAAAAATAACTATTCACCTACGAAATTATGAAGTCGATGAACCAGATCTAACAATGTGTCATACTCATACCCCTAGTCCAATCGCTATTTTATTATATAGTTTACAAAGAGAGTAACTATTTTTGAGAAAATTTTGAGAAATAATATCATGATTTGATTCGATAGACCATTGAAAAATAATCTATATTAATTGCAGATTTAGACATCAAATTATCATCAATGGTATAACATCCTCTGAAAAGTTGCACACCTACAATATACATCTCCCAAAGTGAGATCTTACAATGCTCATTAAATTGGGACTGATCATCTCACAAATGGAGAGGCAAATTTTATTAACTACCAAAACTTCGACTATTTATTGCTAACTAAAAACTTTAACAAAAATTAAGATTGGGGCTAATCATCGACAAAGTAGTTGATGGTAGCCCCTGCACTAATTTTATGCAGACTAGGGGATTTATTTTTTCAAAGAAGTTTTTTAACTGTTTTCGTAAAAGAATAAAGAGAGTACTATTTATCTTAGTAGTCGATTATGATTTTTGAGAGGTTGCTATAAATTTCCATTGCATTTTTTTCACAAGGTACTCTTTTGCATAAATAGATATGGCCTATGGTTTTAAAAACGTGACATTTTATACGCATTCATGCACATCGTAGATACTTAGGACAAAATAAATGTCCCTACTATTAACACAAGTTCTTCTGGTACATTTTATCCCTACTCATGTGCACCATGAACTAACTTTCCAGAAGTTCCCTCATCCTAAAACTACTCTCAACCAAGCGCACTAAGTGTGGAGTTCTTAACAATGAGCTAGTTTTCTAAAATAATGGTGCACCTTATTAGTATAAATAGTAAAATCAAATCATTTTAAATCAATTATTGAAAGTATTGCAATAATTATGTATGAGAATACACCACAAATCAAATGTCATTGCAATTGCTAAAGTACATCTTACATGATTTGATGTGGTGCCAAATGAGGTGGTGGACAATATTTTTGTAAAGTCTTATGAATGATAGTACGTCTAATAGATACAACATCCTTGTTTATGGATTTATCATGATGCATGCTTTAAATGTACAAGGTACACCATACATGAAAATTCCGAATTTTTTCCCCAAATAATGCTAACATACAAATTATTTCCCACTTTGCACTATAATTAAAATTATTTCCGCAGATACCGTCCACGTAGGACTGGAATTGGAATTTGTTTTTTCTTTTTAGCATTAAATAAAACCGCTAATTGAAATAGCGGTTACCTTAGTTAAACCGCTAACTCAACTAGCGATGTTGTTTAAATGAACCGCTAATTGAAATAGCGGCTCACAAAACATAACCGCTAATATGACTAGCGGTTTAGTTCATTGTTTTTCACACGCATCTTCTCTCCAGCGTTGTATTGTCTCTCTCTCCTCCTTTCATCACCCTCCTCCATTAATCATTCCTTCAGCATCAAAGTCAAAAATCAAAGCATAAAAACACTAATCTCAACAAACCCACACAAAAAAAACCCTATTATGCTCAGATTACATCATATCAGAACACATAGCATGCTTTTTGTTGGAGTTAAGGCTTGGAAAAGCCTTGGCTCATTTTCTTGTTTGTCCCACATTGCTTGTGGGAGGGAATTTCTTCATGTTTATATATTTCCTCCCTCCTTCCATCTATTGAGTTGTGACTAGAGATGCTTTTGTGGTTGGATGATATGTTTGGTTTGGGCTTGCTATCACACACGCGCGCGCGCGCCGCCCGCCCGGACCGGGCCAGGGCCATGGGCTTTGGGCTTTGGGGAATAAACTTAACTTAACTAAAGTTTTTGACCCGGGAGCTACGCGTGTGTGGCTGTTGGAATTCTGTAACGTTTTACCGTTACAGTATTCATGGCAATCCCTAATTATCCGCCCATTGATTGCTATCCGTTTTTTTGGCTTGATTCTTCCCTATAAAATCAGTGCCATCCTGTTCAGTCAGATATACAAAAAAAAAACACTCTTCTCTTCTTCCCTTCTCTTCTCTATTCCTGGGTTTTCGTGCTATTCTCTAAAGCTCAGTTTGCTAGTGGTGGCATTCTTAGCTGCTGTGTAAACCTTGGGGAGCATTCCGGCCAAGATCGATAACCACCATTGTCGGGCCGTAATTGCTTTCAAGTCGGTGATCTCCTATCACGGCACGGCCTTGAAAGTTATCTATTTCGCTTTGCATGAAATTCTTATACCAACAATTTGAAAGCAATTACTAATATTTGCAATGGCAGAAAGTTCAACCAAATCAATGGCTCATCTGTCCAAACTTGAGTCCCTTGATGGAAATAACTACAAACGCTGGGCTCAGAAACTTCTTATGTTTTTCGAGCAACTGGATATTGACTATGTCCTGTTCAATGACTGTCCCACTGCCATTAAGGCTTCTGCTGATTCTTCTTCTCCTTCTGCTGCTGTCATTAAGCAGAATGAGGATCAAATTCTAAAATATGAAAAAGATAACAAAACAGTTCGTTTCCATCTCCTTAATCTGATGACTAATAATTTGTTTGATTTGTTTATGGTTCATAAGTCATCTAAACTGATTTGGGAGGCCCTTGAGAAAAAATATAGGGCGATGATGTCGGGAAAACAGAAATATGTTGTAGGAAAGTTGGTCGTCTTTCCAAATGGTTGATGACAAATCTGTCATGGACCAAGTTCATGTCTACGAAAATTTATGTGCTTGATGTTCTAAATGAGGACATGAAAATCCGTGAGGTTTTCCAGGCTAATGTTCTCACGTGAAAAATTTCCCCTTCCCGGAGGGAGTTCCAGTAACAATCGAAGCATAGGAAAGAGTTCCTATCTCTTCAGGAACTGATCAGCCATATGAGGATTGAAGAGGCCAACCGGATCAAAGATAATCAGGACTCGGCTCTTGTCAATGTTTCCAAAGCTAATCTGGTGGAATCTGTTGCTGCGCCAAGTTCTGATAAGTTCAAGGGTAAGGGCAAGAAGGTATTCAACAAGGGTAAGAAGCAAGGAAAAGTGAACAAACCAAGTGGTAAGATTCAAAAGAGGACCTTTGTGTGCTATGTGTGTGGAAAGCCTGATCATAAGGCTTACCAATGTCCTCAACGCCAAGGTTCTCGTCCAAAAGAAACTCCTCAAGCTAACCTTGCTGTTTCGGATGATGTTATTGCTGGCGTGGTGGTTGAAGCAAATCCGGGTCGAGAATCGTTCGACCGGATTCCCGACACCGGGCTTCAAGGCATTTCGTTCGAACAAAGAGCTGCTCCATGACTTCCAGGATGCAATTGAAGGTGAGTGCGTCTACATGGGGAATGCAAGAATCGGCTGGAGTGCTTGGACATGGAAAGGTCACTCTAAAACTTACCTCCGGAAAAACCCTCTCCCTTTCAAATGTCTTGTATGTTCCTACTATGCGTCGTAACCTAGTGTCCGGTGCCTTGTTAAACAAAGTCGGTTTGAAAATTGTTTTTGAGGCCGACAAGGTTGTAATGAATCGTGGTGGGGAATTTGTGGGGAATGGGTATCTGAGTGGGGGTTTGTTTATTTTAAATGTTGCTTCTTCTCAGATCTGCTATTAATAAAACTGTTTGTGGTTCTGCTTATATTGCTGAGTCTTTAAATTTATGGCACGGTAGATTAGGACATGTGAATGTTGCCTCTATTAAGAGACTAAGGGCCTTAGAATTGATTCCTAATCTGTCCTCAACCGAGTTCTCTAAGTGTCCTATTTGTGTTGAAGCAAAATTTACCAAGAAACCTTGCAAAACTGTGACTCAAAGGACCACCCAACTTCTAGAATTGGTTCATACAGACTTAGCTGACTTTCAGAACACTAGAAGTAGAGGAGGAAAATTCTGGTATATTTCCTTTGTTGATGATTACTCGAGGTTCACTAAGTTATACCTTCTTAAGACCAAAAGTGAGGCAGGGGAAGCTTTTTTGAAGTATAAGGCCGAGGTAGAAAACCAACTTGATAGGAAAATCAAGAGGGTTAGGTCTGATAGGGGTAGAGAATATGAGAACTTCTCTTGGAATGACCATTGTGAGAAATTGGGAATCATTCATGAACTTAGTGCTCCTTATGTACCCCAACAAAATGGTGTAGCTGAAAGGAAAAATAGGTCCTTGAAAAATATGATGAATGCTATGCTTGTAAGTTCTGGGTTGCCTGATGAAATGTGGGGGAAGTCGTTCTTTTCAGCTTGTCATGTTCTTAACCGAGTTCCTCACAAAAGATTAGATAAGACCCCATATGAGCTATGGAAGGGTTATCCTCCAAACTTGAGTTTTCTGAGAGTGTGGGGGTGTCTAGCCAAAGTTGGGCTTCCTGACTATAAAAAGTCAAACATAGGACCTAAGACTTTTGATGCTGTATTCATTGGTTATGCTCATGCTGCATATAGATTCATGTCTCTGAGTGATAGGTCTATCTGTGAGTACAGAGATGCTGAGTTTTTTGAACATGTTTTTCCTTTGAAAAAAGGTGATGTTGCATCTGTGCCTTCTTGTTCTTCTCCTGCTGTTGATTTATCTACTTGTTCTACGCATGATGTTCTTCCTTCTTGTGATACTCCTGCTGATTTGACTTTGAGTAGTAGTTCAGTTGACATGCATGCTAGCAGTTCCTCTGTCGTAGATGAGCCTAGGAGAAGTAAGAGACCTAGAGTAGCAAAAGACTTTGGTTCTGATTTTGTTACTGCTTTTCTATCTGAAAGTTCTTGTGTTGACTTGTTGAGTGATGAACTAGTTTATGCTTTCATGATAGAAGAGGACCCAAAGACCTTTGATGAGGCAATGAGATCTGTGGATGCTAGTTTTTGGAAAGAGGCCATTAAGAGTGAGTTAGATTCCATAGTGTCTAACTCTACTTGGGAGTTAACTGACTTACCTAAGGGATCAAAGACCATAGACAGTAAATGGATCTTTAAAAAGAAGTTGAGACCTGATGGAACTATCGAGAGGTTTAAAGCTAGGCTTGTCATCAGGGGCTTCACTCAGAGGAAAGGACTAGATTACTTTGACACTTATTCTCCTGTGACTAAGATAGCCACTATTAGGACCCTGCTTGCTCTTGCTGCTATTCATGACTTAGTTATACATCAGATGGATGTTAAGACTGCTTTCCTGAATGGTGACTTAGAGGAGGAGATTTACATGTCTCAACCTGAGGGTTTCGTGGTGTTAGGTCAAGAAGATAAAGTGTGCAAATTGAGGAAGTCCTTATATGGTCTCAAACAAGCACCAAAACAATGGTATGAAAAATTTGATAGTACTGTGGTGTCAAATGGTTTCATTGTAAACAATTCTGATTCTTGTGTTTATTCAAAATTGATAGGATCAGATTGTGTGATTATATGTCTTTATGTGGATGACATGCTGATTTTTGGTAACAACTTAAAGGTGGTTAATGATACTAAACTTTTCTTGTCTTCAAAATTTGAGATGAAAGATTTGGGGGAAGCAGATGTGATTTTAGGAGTCAGACTTAAGAGAGTCTCCGGTCGCATTTCCCTTAGTCAGTCTCATTACGTGGAAAAAGTGCTTAAAAAGTTTAATTCCTTTGATGTTGTTCCAGTGAGTTCTCCCTATGATTCCAGTATTCATTTGACCAAGAACTTAGGTGAAAGTGTCTCTCAAAGTGAATATGCAAAAATCATAGGTAGTTTGATGTACCTCATGAACTGTACTCGACCTGACATAGCTTATGCAGTGAGTAGACTTAGTAGATATACACATAACCCTAGTAATGAACACTGGAGTGCTCTTCATCGTCTTCTCAGATACCTAAAAGGAACTGTTGATTTTTGTTTGCACTATTCTAAATTTCCTGCTTGTTCTTGAAGGATTTTGTGATGCAAACCGGGTATCCGGTAATGATGAGATTAGTTCAACTAGTGGCTATGTGTTTACCCTTGGTGGTGGTGCTATATCGTGGAAGTCTTCGAAACAGACTTGTATAGCACGTTCCACCATGGAGTCTGAGTTCATTGCCCTCGAGTTGGCAGGGCAAGAAGCTGAATGGTTGAGAAACTTGTTGTCTGATGTTCCTTTATGGGGTGGACAGGGTTCACCTGTCTCTCTTCATTGTGATTCTCAAGCAGCCATTGGTGTTGCTAAGAACAGTGTCTACAATGGTAAGAAGAGACACATACGAATCAGACATGGAGTCGTCAAACAACTCCTCGAAAAATGGGGTGATTTCTTTGGACTATGTGAGGTCCGAAAGAAATCTTGCACCCCTTTACTAAGGGGTTATCTAGGAGAGTTGTCCTAGAGTCGTCGAGGGGGATGGGGCTAAAGCCCATTAGTTGAGATCTTATGGTGGATACCCGTTTGTGGTCAAACGAAGCCATGAAATCTTAACTTGCACTACATTTCCCATCCCTATGACACATGGTAGTGCTTTTATCCATAGCCTATTGGTGGTGCTTCTGAGACGCACTTGATGGATATACATTGAGAGGTTGAGCATTTTGCTCTTAATAGTTCCATATCCCTCCCGGGGGTGGTGTTATTGAGAAACACTTGATGGACTACCTACGTAAGTGTGGAGGTTAAGCCGCCTTCTATGAAAGACTCAAGCTGTCTTTCTAGAGCACTTATTAGACCCAAGGTATGCGCATGGCTATAAAGCGCTTGTGATGTATCGCGGAGATTGCACGATCTTAAGGTAGGTATGTGTTGTGGGGGTCTCAACGGAACTCTGGTGAGTTCAAGAGTAATTCACTCACTAGATAGTAAGTTGTTGCCTCATTTCACTATGCATCAATTCAAATCGAAAGATATTGGTGTTTAAGTACTTTCCTTTCCTTACCCAGGAATTTCTTTTGCTTTTCTGAGCCTTTGTGGGGGATTGTTGGAGTTAAGGCTTGGAAAAGCCTTGGCTCATTTTCTTGTTTGTCCCACATTGCTTGTGGGAGGGAATTTCTTCATGTTTATATATTTCCTCCCTCCTTCCATCTATTGAGTTGTGACTAGAGATGCTTTTGTGGTTGGATGATATGTTTGGTTTGGGCTTGCTATCACACACGCGCGCGCGCCGCCCGCCCGGACCGGGCCAGGGCCATGGGCCTTGGGCTTTGGGCTTTGGGGAATAAACTTAACTTAACTAAAGTTTTTGACCCGGAGCTACGCGCGTGTGTGGTCAGTTGGAATTCCGTAACGTTTTACCGTTACAGTATTCATGGCAATCCCTAATTATCCGCCCATTGATTGCTATCCGTTTTTTTGGCTTGATTCTTCCCTATAAAATCAGTGCCATCCTGTTCAGTCAGATATACAAAAAAAAAACACTCTTCTCTTCTTCCCTTCTCTTCTCTATTCCTGGGTTTTCGTGCTATTCTCTAAAGCTCAGTTTGCTAGTGGTGGCATTCTTAGCTGCTGTGTAAACCTTGGGGAGCATTCCGGCCAAGATCGATAACCACCATTGTCGGGCCGTAATTGCTTTCAAGTCAGTGATCTCCTATCACGGCACAGCCTTGAAAGTTATCTATTTCTGCTTTTGCGAAATTCTTATACCAACACTTTTACTTCGAGAGCTCGGGAATCGAGGTGAGTCTTCAAATGTTGTTCTTTGTTATGAATTTTTGGTTCAAATAGAGAGTGTTCAGTTAGAGAGGTAAGTTAGCTAGCACTATGATTAGTATAATGGTCAGATTAGTGCTTACGGTAGGAGTAGTTTTTACCAAGAAGCAAATGGAGTTTTTGAGATGATGAAGAATCAAGGTTGAAGACCTAATTTGGTTTCTTATAATGATGTCATGTGCTTACAGTGTAGTAGTGTACCCTTACAATTGCGATTTACGTGGTCCTCATCGAGATAACTCAGAGCTTTATTTGGCAAAAATAGAGAGAGATTAATGGAGAACGGAGGAGAATCCAAAGAATGGAGGTTCAAAGGGAACCAAACTCTAACTACAACATCTGCTTTGCTTTACTGTAAGAGGTGTTCTGAATATGTTAATGGAGAATCTCAACCTTGATGATCAACGCCAAGTTCTTCGCATATCTGGGTTGTGGGAGGAACTATAAGGTTGGTTACACATATGTGAATGTGTGAAGGCTACGTCTACGAACCGCTACTTCAAGTATCGGTCCTCTATTTAAACCGTTACTTCAAGTGGCGGTTCTACATATCACACCGCTATTTGAAGTAGCGGTTCATGTTTTATAAGACCGCTATTTTGATTAGCGGTTTGTCTATTAGAATTTTTTTTAAAAATATTTTTGCGCTTTGTTGCTGATGTGGACGGTAGCTAGAGAATTAATTTTGAAAATAGAGTAAAGTGAGAAATAATTTTGTTATTAGCATTATTGAGGGAAAAAATTCTGAAAATTCCCTCTCTTTTTTTTACAAATTACACTTTAGTACGTATTTGTAGTCAAATTTAAAAAAAGAACTTGACCATGAATTTGCACTAATGTAATTATTAAAATATTATCATGCCTAGCTTGTTAGATACTATTTTTTAATGCATTTATGTAAAGTATCAACTTTTATACTTTGTATTAATATGTACTTCCTCCGTTCTTTATCTATTGCAACAATGGGGTTGGGTACGGTTATTAAGGAAATAAAAAATAGCAAGGTAAAGCAAGGGTAATATTGTCAACTAATTAGTTGGTGGGTAATTAATGATAGTTTTAGTAAGGTAAAGCAAGAGTAATATTGTCAACTAAAGTTACTTTTTCAACCAAAAATAGCATTGTTGCAATAGATATGAAACTACCATAAGTAGTCATTGTTGCAATAGATAAAGAACGGAGGAAGTATATATTAGATATAATAATGATAAAAGAATGTTCATTGAAGATAGATCAATGGAAAAACAACCATGAAAAAGAATGAAGCATATAGTTACTGTAGTTGTTTCCACACATGGGGGGATTGAATGGATAAATGTATTGGGAAATGTTTTACCTTGATCATTTGAAATAGTAAAAGGACAAATATATCAATAGAAAGACAAAATGATCTAACAGCACAAACAAAGGACTTGGAGTTTTTTTTTTCTCTATTTCGAGAGGGGAGGGGAGGACGGACTTGGAGTTTTACATCAACATCTACAAGATTACAAGAGGTGATACACTACTATATTTATTTTTAGTCCAATTGGTTTTGGTGTTAAGGGACTGAGCAAAATTGACTATTTCTCCTCCAAAAATTCAAGAAATGTACGTGTGCAAAGAGAAAAAAATAGGTAAGAGTTTCAAATGAACAAATGAGCAACAAATAGCCTTGGGTGTACCATGAGTACTGTAGGAATTTAGATGCTTAATGCGGAAAATGAGTATCACATACTCAAACATCTAACACCAAGATCTTTGCATAAACTAACATGAATCTATAAAGAGTGTAGAATATACCTCTTGATGCGTGAATTCCACTTCCACCACAAGCCTTCTAGTGGAGATCCTTTAGAACGTCAACTGCCGTTCCTCTAGTGTTGGTCCACGAACAACCCTTAGATCACCACGTATGCTAGTACGGAAGAGTGTAGAATCCTCTTGCTTTTGAGGTGTATGATGGCCAAATGAATGGGAGAGAAGAGAGCAAAAGAAAATCAGATTTTCTCTTACCAAAAATGATGTACTTACCTCTCCTTTGTAACCCCCATATGATTATATAGGGTGGTTACAAAGAGATGATTCATGAGGCTTTATTTTGCCTCATAATGTCATACATTATGAGCCTAATAAACTCATGAGTTACAACTCTTCCATCAATCATAAAAACCGCCCAACCCATTTCACAAATGGATTTGGGTAATATCCAAGGGTTGTCATATTGTGTGACCTCATAGGACCCAATACATATTAGTAGTTGGCCTAAATATACTAGCCCAACCAACCGCAATTAGCTTCTAGCAAAACGTTGCGGTCACCTAATATTATTGAATATATTATCTTTATAATTTGTCCATATACATTTAGTTTGTTACACTTGATCGAGGACAAAATCCTTGAATCTCCCACTTGTCTAAGAACAAGTGTGTAACCTTCAAATTCCTTAAGTCGCTTAATGTCTAACTTGATGACATGGTAACATCGTATGTAAACCATACCAATATTCAAGTTGTTTCTTGAAATCCGAGTTCGAACTGTAGAAACAAATGATTAACTCCTTAATCCATTTGAGCACGGCCATGCATTTTCAGTTCTCGCTCTTCAAGAGGCCAAGACACCAATCCTAACTCTTAGGAGGACTTTATCCAGTCTTGTATAACCAAAACTCCCACTCAATTCATCGTAGCGTTCCGATCACTTGCTTTTATAGCCTCCTTTTACGGCACGACGTTTTGCGGTGTCAAAAACATACTAATCCTTAAGTAAGAATAGTGTCATACTCATGTCTAAGGAATCCACTAAATATATTAATGAGATTCTCATAAACCTTTTAGAGAACTCCCACTAGGTCTGCCCAACGTGTATCAACTATACACGCCTATGCAAATGACTAGACATCTCGATGTCCCCATAGCCCATGAAACTACGCTATCAATCAACTTGCAATCTAGTCCATCAAACAGAATCATTTACGTTCAATTTCAATGATTCGAACTAGGGACAAAGGTAAATTATAACTCCTGTTCACTGGATAGGGTTTCATTTGTCAAATCACATATTTGACAATCCTATCAAACGTTATAAAATACTTTGAACGTTTTATTTAATACTAAACCAAGATTAAATAAGAACATAACCTTTTATTGATAAACATAACCAAACATATCACAAGAGTAACTATAACTCGTGAACTAATTAAAATAAATAGTACATAATCAAAGCCACTCTCCTACATGCTTAAGTCCTATAGCCCTAGTATGACTCTCATGCTTAGGCCGAGGCAATGGTTTAGTCAAAGGATCGGCGACATTGCTATCCGTATGAACTTTGCTAACTATTACATCTTTTCTCTCAACGATTTCTCGAATGAGATGAAACTTCCTAAGTACATGTTTACACCTTTGATGTGATCTTGGTTCCTTAGGATCGAGCTATGGCACCATTGTTATCACAATGTAAAACAATACCATCTCCAACACTAGGCACTACTCCTAGCTCCGAATGAACTTCTTCATCCAAACGGCTTCCTTTGCTTTGCATCTGCCGCAAACAATGTACTCGGCTTCATTTGTAGAATCGCCGACAGTACTTTGCTTTGAACTTTTCCAGCCACCTTTGCCCTCCATTTAGACAAAAGATGAAACCAGATTGGGATCGGAAATCATCTTTGTCGGTTTGGAAGCTCGCATCTCGTGTAACCCTCAACAATTAATTCACTTTCACCTCCATACACTAAGAAATTATCCCTAGTCCTTCGTAAGTACTTTAGGATATTCTTAGCTGCACTCCGTGTGCGTCACCTGGATTTGATTGGAATCTGCTACACATGCTCAAGGCATATGAAACATCCGGGCGAGTACAAATCATGGAGTACATAATGGACCCTATAGGCGACGCATAAGGAACATTACTCATTCGCTTAATCTCATCGGGTCCAGGAAGGACACCGAGTCTTGCTAAGCGAAACACCATGTTGCATGGGTAGAAAACCTCTTTTAGAGTTTTCCATATTGAACTTAGTAACGATCTTATCTATATAAGTTCTTTGGCTAAGTCCAATCATCCTCTTAGACCTATCCCTATAGATCTTGATCCCCAAAATGTACTCGGCGTTTCCAAGGTCTTTCATAGAAAAACAACTCTTCAACCATTCCTTGATCGACTCAAGCATGGGAATGTCGTTTCCTATGAGAAGTATGTCATCTACATATAAGACCAAGAAAACTATGTTACTCCCACTTTCCTTCTTGTAAACACAAGACTCTTCTCCGTTTTTGAGAAAACCAAACAGTTTGATTGCCTCATCAAAACGAAGATTCCAACTCCGGGATGCTTCGCTTCAATCCATAAATGGACTTTTGAAGCTTACATACCCTCCTAGGATATTCTGGATCCATAAAACCTTCCGGTATGTCATATACACATCCTCTTTCAAGAACCCATTCAAGAAAGCGGTTTTGACATCCATCCGCCAAATCTCATAATCATAGAAGGCAGCAATCGCTAGGAGTATCCGAATGGATTTAAGCATTGCTCTTGGTGAAAAGGTTTCGTCATAGTCTATACCATGAACTTGCTTGAACCCTTTTGCAACCAATCTTGCTTTGTAAACCCGAACGTTACCATCCTTGTCACGTTTTCACTTTGAAAACCCATTTGCAACCAATAGGTGTAACCCCATCGGGCAAATCCATCAAGTCCCATACTTGATTTTCAGACATAGATGCCATTTCGGACCTCATGGCTTCAAGCCATTTTTCGAGTCTTCACTCATCAAAGCTTGCTTGTAGGTAGTAGGTTCCTCAAATTCTAAGATCATTATCTCGAACTTTCGGTTAACAAGAAATCAACAAACTTCTTGTTTGGTATTCTTGATCTACTTGGTCCTACGAGGGGCCGCAACAGGAGAAATTTTCTTCTCAACAATTTGAGAATTTTCGCACGAATTAGATTCGAGTGGGACAAGTAGGAGGTTCGTGTACGGGATGCACATCCTCCAACACTTGGTCGATTATGGGAGAAGATTCCTCTAAAGGAGGAATTACTTCAAGCTCCACAAACTGGCACTTGTGCTTCGACTCTAACATAGGTTGAACTATGTCCATTTGTTGCTTTTCTCGAACCTCTTCGAGAAATATATTACTCCCACTTGCCTTTTTGGAAATAAAATCCTTTTCCAAAAAGACACCACGACGAGCAACAAACACTTTGCCCTCAGTCCGATGGTAGAAGTAATAGCCCTTGGTCTCTTTGGGATAACCCACAAAGAAACACTTATCTGATTTAGGGGCGAGTTTATCTGAAAGTAAACGTTTTACATAAACCTCACAACCCCAAATCCGTAGAAAAGACAAACTTGGAGTTTTTCCACTCCACATCTCATATGGTGTTTTTTCTACTGCCTTTGATGGAGTTCTATTAAGTGTGAAAGTAGCATTTTCGAGAGCATATCCCCAAAAAGAGATGGGAAGATCAGCAAAACTCATCATAGACCGAACCATATCAAGTAGAGTTCGATTCCTCCTTTCGGATACACCATTCAACTGAGGTGTTCCAGGTGGAGTGAGTTGGGAAAGAATTCCACAACTCTTCAAGTGATCACTAAACTCTTGGCTCAAATACTCACCACCACGATCGGATCGTAGTGCTTTAATTGTTTTGCCAAGTCGGTTTTGGACTTCATTCGGGAATTCTTTGAATTTTTCAAATGATTCCGACTTATGCTTCATTAAATAGACATATCCATATCTACTTAAATCATCAGTAAAAGTAATGAAGTATCCAAACCCTCCCCTAGATTTTGTGCTCATTGGTCCACACACATCACTATGTATTAGACCTAATAGATCACTGGCCCTTTCACCCTTTCCAGTAAAAGGTGACTTTGTCATTTTACCCATTAAACACGATTCACATACATCAAATGGCTCAAAGTCAAAAGATGTTAGAAGTCCATCTTTATGTAACTTCTGAATGCGTTTCGCGTTTATATGTCCTAAACGACAATGCCATAAGTAAGTAGGATTAGTATCGCTTGATCTATGTTTTTTGGTCGTCTATGTTAAGGACATCATTGTCTAACTCTAGGAAATATAGACCATTAGACTTTTTAGCAATGGCATAAAACATTGAATTCAAATAAACAGAGAAACAACCTTTCTCAATTGTAAATGAAAACCCTTCATTATCCAAAACTGGAATAGAAATAATGTTTTTGGTAATAGCAGGAACATAATAACAGTTATTAAGCTCTAATATTAAACCAGAAGGCAAAGGTAGACAATAAGTCCCAACTGCAACGGCCGCAACCCTTGCACCATTTCCAACGCGCAGCTTCTACCTCCCCTTTAGCCAAGGTTCTACTCCTTCTTAGTCCCTGCACATTCGAAGTAATGTGAGAAACACAACCGGTATCAAATACCCAAGAAGTAGATGTTGCTAAATTAATGTCAATGACATAGATACCTGAAGAAGAAGCCCCAGACTTCTTATCATTCAGATACTTCGGGCAGTTACGCCTCCAATGGCCAATTTGACCACAATGGAAGCACTTGGCATTTGCAGCCACCTTTGGCTTTGCCTTTGCCTGTGGCTTATCAGCAGTCTTAGCGACAACTTGCTTGCCCTTGTCTTGCTTTTTCTTGCCAGCCCATTCTTTCTTAAAACCCTTTCCCTTTTGAACCATAAGAACTTCCTTCTTAGGTGCAACAGAGATGTTTTGCTCGGCAGTTATGAGCATCCCATGTAACTCGGCAAGGGTTTTCGACACCCCATTCATATTGAAGTTCAACCTAAAGTGGTTGAAGCCTTCATGAAGTGAGTGTAGTATGATGTCAGTAGCCAACTCTTGGCTATAAGGAAAGCCCAACCTCTCCATTGTCTCGAAATAACCAATCATTTCAAAGACATGAGTGGCGACTGGCTTGCCTTCGACTAACGCACACTCAAGAATAGCCTTGTGAGTTTCATACCTCTCTATCCGAGCTTCTTTGCTGAAACATGGTTTTCATTGTCGGATATCTGCGAGCATCCAAGCTTGCAAACCTCTTTTGCAAGCTTGGTTCCATAGCCGCGAGCATAAGGCAAGTAACAATTACCGACCTTTCTGCAATGGCCTTATGGGCCGCCTTCTCGGCTTCAGTAGAGGTGGTCGTTAAAACCGGGATCGGGGTTTCAAGAACATCCTCTCGACCTTCGGATCTAAGAACAATTCTCAGATTCCTTTCCCAATCAAGGAAGTTGTTCCCGTTCAACTTATCCTTTTCAAGGATTGAACGTAAGTTAAAAGGTGAATTATTGTTGTTACCAGACATGATATCTACATAGAAGATGCAAAAGTAATGAGTATGTTTATCATAATAGCTTTTAACAAATTTTAAACACTTTAAAATAAAAGCTATGCACTTGACCAATTTTAAATGTGTCCCTTTTGAATCAAGTGATTCTAAGATCCTATCAAACGTGATTTATAAGTGGACTTTGGCCTCAACTTAAAACCAAATTTAAAAGGTAAGTAAACTCTTTTACTAATTACAACAATTGTAATTCTTAGTTGATGGGTGATTGCTAAGGTGATGAAAGTTCCCAGGTAAGGAAGTTACCCACAGCGTTGGGGAAAGCCTTCCTAATCCTAGACAGAACTTGTCACCCAAACACAAAAACCCAACCCTTTGCTTCAAAATCCAAAACCGTTTTGATGATTTTGTTGGGCCAAACCAAACTAAACATGCAAATTTCGGAAATTTACTCTACTTAGCCCAAGATTGGAAGTAACACTCTGCTTTGGCAGAACCTATTACTAACGATCAAGATTTTAGTAGATGTTTATTTGGAAAAGCAATTACCCAATATTAGCTTTAGGGACCTAAGTAAATTATTATGTGATTTAATTACTAGTGAACTCATTGCAAAAATAAATCACATGCATAATAAAACTTAGAAAGCATTCAAAAGCAATATTTAAATGCATAAAATAAAATGTGATCCTAGTATGGCCCCTAACCCTAAAGACTACTCTTTAAGGCATCCATCCTTGAACCACCTTGGATCTACATCGTTGTGCTCCATGGAAATGAAAACATCGGATCTCCATCTTTGAATCACTTCAACTTGAATAATTTTTTTTTGAAAATTTAAACTAATATTACAAAAATACCAACGATGCATAGATCGTATTTAGATTACAAAAATACATTCACGATACGCAGATCGTATTTTCTATCCAAGTTTGGGCCATACTAGTCACCGCATGCAATTATTATATCATATATATAAAACATGCATTTTAATCAACTATTAAAATAAATTATTATGCTTTAACAACTTTAAAACATAATAACATCAACCAAATTTAATCTCATATTAAATTAAATGGTTAGTACCTTTAGACAAATTCAATCATATTAGAATTTATCTCTCAAGAGCATTATAGTATTAATCTAACAAATTTAATCAACTATTAAATTTAAAGGAAAATATATAAGCACTTTAAGGTACCACATATATTTTAATCATATTAAAACATAAAATCATTGCATGACATTTAATCACAAACACTAACATGTAAGAATTAATTAACTTATTAAAACTAACATCCTAACATAAAATTAAATGTCATAAAATGAAACTTCCATCATAATTTTAATTCATTTAAGCATTAGCATAGGATACCAAGCATAATAACTACTTAATATGCATTAAGGGATAAACGGATCTTTAAAGTTTTTATCCGTTGAAAAAGCAAACGAGCCAAGCGAGGCAGAACACTGCTCGCGACCCGCGATCTAGGTCGCGACTCGCGACCAGTGGTCACGACCCGCGATGTTCGTCGCGACTCGCGATGCTCGTCGCGATTTGCGAGAAGCTTACTTCTTCCGTTTTTTTTTCGATTTCAATTCAGGCAATTTTAATCGAAATGCGTATGATTTTCTTTATACACTAAAACACTTTTATGCATAACTAAATCATACTAGGCCTCATATTCAAGAATTCATGCCATGAAATTATACATAATCAAATTAAGCATAAAAACTTCAAAGCATGCAAATCATGAATCATACATATATATATATACATCATATTCTAATTAACAACTTAACTAAAACATGAAATAATATAACAATTATATATGTATATATATATATGTATCAAAAAAATGTATAAATAACTTTTATACTCCCACTAGATTAAAATCCAATTTTAATCATGCAAACAATATCCTCATGCTAATACCCTCCCCTAAATGAATTAAAATAAAGGAAAACATGCATCAACATGATCACATTAATCTATGCAAATAGGCTAACTGATACCACTGTAGGAATTTAGATGCTTAATGCGGAAAACGAGTATCACATACTCAAACATCTAACACCAAGATCTTTGCATAAACTAACATGAATCTATAAAGAGTGTAGAATATACCTCTTGATGCGTGAATTCCACTTCCACCACAAGCCTTCTAGTGGAGATCCTTTAGAACGTCAACTGCCGTTCCTCTAGTGTTGGTCCACGAACAACCCTTAGATCACCACGTATGCTAGTACGGAAGAGTGTAGAATCCTCTTGCTTTTGAGGTGTATGATGGCCAAATGAATGGGAGAGAAGAGAGCAAAAGAAAATCAGATTTTCTCTTACCAAAAATGATGTACTTACCTCTCCTTTGTAACCCCCATATGATTATATAGGGTGGTTACAAAGAGATGATTCATGAGGCTTTATTTTGCCTCATAATGTCATACATTATGAGCCTAATAAACTCATGAGTTACAACTCTTCCATCAATCATAAAAACCGCCCAACCCATTTCACAAATGGATTTGGGTAATATCCAAGGGTTGTCATATTGTGTGACTTCATAGGACCCAATACATATTAGTAGTTGGCCTAAATATACTAGCCCAACCAACCGCAATTAGCTTCTAGCAAAACGTTGCGGTCACCTAATATTATTGAATATATTATCTTTATAATTTGTCCATATACATTTAGTTTGTTACACTTGATCGAGGACAAAATCCTTCATGAGTACACCCGGGTGTATGGTGAATGCACTCAAAAAATAGTCCTAGAATGATGCTATAATGTTGACCAATGAGTACTAGAAGGTATTATCTGATTTGTTTTCTATTATTGTGAAAGAAAAGCCCTACAATGCTAATGTCCTTTAAAATAAAATAAAACAATTTTGAGATATAAATTTAAGATTAAAGTGCGGAATGGAACACTATGTATATCCTTATTCTTACTCCATCCATATTTCCAAGTTAAGTCGATCACCTTGGTAATATAGACTACATTAGCCACATTACAAAGAATAAAGCTCTTCAACTTATTAAGGAAGGTAAACCCGAAGCCAAGACCTCGTGACTAAATTAAATCTAATAAGACAAATAAAACTAATCACACAAGATAATTACAGGTTACTAAGCCGATTAACAATCTGAAGTCTCAAGTCTTCATACTAGAATCATCCAATCTAAGGTTGATTGTCATTCTAGACGCCGAAGACAATTGAGAAGACTATCGTCGAGATCGAGTTGAGAACATACACTATTAACATCAGATGAATGTTGATGTTAAAAAACTATTAACATACGCTAAATTCTAACTCCATATATAGTCAGATGATCTGGTTAATCAACTTTTCCTTTCTTCTTCTTCTTTCAACTCCGGGTGATATCAATGGCAAAGGTTAATTGTTGCTCAATCATCATTTTAATTAGGCAATCCTAGGTGTTAATTAGCGTGTTAATCCCAACAACATTTATAGTAGGGATTAATAGTATCCAGAAGATAGTAATCTATCACGTTTAGTTTGTATTTAATTTTTTTTATGCTGAATTAATCGAATTTCTACCAAACTAAATCCAAAGTTTGATAAGCCAAATGGATTTTCAATGTGCAATTGGTGGTCTCCTGGCCGAGCCCTATAATTTGCATATCTACAATAAACTACAATTTCGTTGCTTTCTATAAGATCAAGAAATCTTCGACTATATACGCCTATCCACTTTCGTGAACATTTCTCTTTTGTGGGATTGCATATAAATATAGAATTAATAGTATTATTATAGTGTTGTATA
The DNA here is from genome assembly GCA_947646795.1 of Beta lomatogona. Lineage (NCBI taxonomy): Eukaryota > Viridiplantae > Streptophyta > Magnoliopsida > Caryophyllales > Amaranthaceae > Beta > Beta lomatogona. The sequence continues at coordinate 2,400,980 of CANSNZ010000529.1, read as the reverse complement.
AGTTATCGAACCAGCATTGATGCAGTAATTGGTTGATCAAGGAGGTACGTATCATTTAAAGTTGACATTTCAAACTCTAAACTAGCATATGCTATCACGTATATTTACAAAGTTATAATGCTAAAACACAGATGATGACATTATAGTAGTACTAGTACTTATCAGGTGTTTATGCGCTTAGTTTCTTTATAACCTATTGAATATATGCCAACCAGCTGGAACATGCAAGGGTGATAATGTTTCCTACGCCATTGGACACTAGTTTTCAAATCTCAACTAGTGCAATTGGTAACGCAACGGACAAATTTGGAGATAGCGAGCCAAAGATGTTGAGAACTGCCTGTGACGCAATATAATTCCACTAGCTATACTATTACAAATTAACGTTACATGGTGTTATTTGGCGACTAGATTTATACACTAGCTCAAAAAATAAAGAATAAGAATGGTTGGGATAATAGCTTGCAAAGTTGTAATGTTTTTTTTTTTACCTTGCGAACACGTACAAGAAGCTAGAAACTAAGAAAAGGAAATCTAGTAAGCCTACACATATGTGCTAGATCATGGGCTTGTGCCACTTGAGTTCTATTAACCTTTGTGATTCTGCACGAATAGAAAGTAGAAGCAATCAATTGCAAAGTTAGTTATAATAGCTTGTCAATTAAATACATAGGATTTCTATGTCAGTGACGCAGTGAGCCTGTGTCATTTAAGTTGGCCAAAGTGAAAAGGAAATATAATAAGATGAGCAAGTGATAATACAGATGGGCTATGTTAGCTTGGTCGGCTAAACTCGAAAAAAGAAGAGTAGATGAGCAGGGCTAAAACCTGAAATGAGAGGACCATGTCAATGACACTAGGGGACTCTTGTACCCTTCTAACCAATTTTGATTGAACTTAAAATAATTGGGGGATTTACACCTTCCCATATCAGTTTTTAGGCTTTAATATATTGTTAGGTTTATTGTTTGTAACCGTTTTTATACCTTTAACATAAGGTACAAACCCTTCATGAGCTTTAATCATTTCATATTGTTCCTCAAATTTTATTCTTCTTATGTCCTCAACGAGTAATAATATGATTATTCTCCATTGGCATATATACTTGGTGACTTTATGTCTCTATCGGCCTTTTTTTTACTAATTAAAAAAAACTTCTCCTTTTACTCTGATACTTGGAAAAAGACTCGTGTGTCTTCATACTATACTCATAAGTAATGTATGTGAGGGTCGTTATGCTAATTTTGAGGGACGAATTGGCGATGTATAAGCACACTAAAAGTGCAGAATCTCGTTTTCAAGAAATTGCTAGCATTAGCGGTGTTGTCATTTCCCACTGTAATTCTCTTTCGCGTACTTCTCTTAAAGCCCTAAAGAGTCGTAATGCTAATACAGTTTATTAAGTATCAAAATTTTGATGGACTTACATGCACACACGCCTGTGTGAGAGGAGTTAGCAATATGTGAAGCAATTCACTATCTAATACTAGTATTAATAATCGTTTTCAGTCGTCTTCTATTTTCATATGAAAGATGTGGGCTTCTTTTAGCACACCTTCTTAATTACATGAGAGATTGAGAGTCTCTCTATTTTGATCGAATTAGCAACAAGGTCATGATATCTTCAAATTATCCAAAAACAAAGGTCGTCATCTTCATCTGCTCTGATACCAAATAGTATAAGTTTTTCAATGGCCCTACGCGTAGTCGCATGGACATGACCATATACGAGTTCAATAAGGTTTCATTCTAAAACCAATTGAAAATAAGTACAATATCCCACTAATGCATCTATGAATTATTTCCCTAGCTAATCTACTTTCATGTGGCACAACATTATTAATTAATACTTGAGGCTTCATATTATATACTCGCATCCAAAGTTGTTAAAATCGAGATTCTAGTTTGAATCGGAAACGACCTATAGAATCGAATCGTAAAATCGAACCGTAGAATCGTAAGATTCTACAAACACGTATAATCAAGATATTGCACTCAATCTTCATTGAATATGCTAAAATTATTAGTTAAAAGACCTAAAAATCAGAAAAAATAGTTTTTTACCCACTATATTAGCAATAACTAACAATATATATCTATTATTTGCTTTGTTAGCATGATTTAAATTTGCAAGGTTTTCGCTAGTCAACAGAAATGTATAGAATCGTCTAGAATCGTGAATCGAATCGTCTACCATATTTTGAATCGTAAAATCGTAAGATTTTAAGATTTGAATCGCGATTTTAATAACTTTGCTCACATCATTCCATATAATAGTTCATCCACTTATCATGGTACATAGTTTTAGGAGATAACTTTGTTTTTAAGGTAAGATAAAGGGGGTTCACTTGATGGGGGATAAGGATTAAGAGAATTCCTCAAATGAGTCTCATGAGGTTTGATCCCTAGACCTCATGGACACCAGGTGGCAAGTAATGCTACTACTCCACCACCTCAACCTATGATTATCAATAAGCATACAAAACAATAGATGGGATGGGAGATAGTGGTGCATTTCCAATTAGATAAATAAGAGTGTAGTATCCAAGTACTACGGTACTACCCCCATTCTTTTTTGTTCTTTTCACTTTTCTTTTTGGGGCGTATCATTTTGTTGTTCCCATTTTTATTTTCTCCCTCACAGAACTACCTAGTGTACCTTAATGGCCCACCATTATTTCTTCTTAAAAATACTCCCTCCGTACCATAATACAGTGCTTACATTCCTTTTTGGGTGTCCTAAAATATTGTGCCTATTTTTTATCAATTTATTTTGACTAAATTATCCTTAATTTTTACACAAACTTTCTAAAATACCCCTACATTTCTGTAAATATATGTGCTCCTATTTATTGCTTTACACCATTCCAAGGAACATTTATTGCTTTTTTGATTTTTTTGAAGGAAAAAAAAAAAGAATAGTTCCAAGACAAAAGTAACAAAAAAGTAATCCCTCCGTTTTCTTTTGTTGTTCCTGTATTCCCCATTGATTGGGAAATTTCAATATGTTGTTCCTAATCTTTCCATGCATAGTGTAATTTATGAGTTAACATTACTTTTTAAGTTGCAATAAATGTGTTCACACAATTGAGTAGTCATTTTTTACCTTTTTACCCCTTAAAATTTTGTCTCATTGGTTGCCTAATATAGAGTAACTCAAAGGGCAATAAATGTGTTCACACTAGTTTGTAGTCATTTTTTACGCTTTTACCCCTCAAACTTTTGTGTCATTGGTCGCCTAACATAGAATAACTCAAGGGCTGAAATCTTTATTTTTAGTTAATTTAATTTTATTTTAAATAGTGGAATCTTGCCCATTTTTAGTTGCATTGGTTTCTTCCCCGATTCCAAATAGGAACAACAAAAGAAAACGAGGGGAGTACTTCATTAATTTATTTTTTTGAGTGTACTACTACTCACTCTATTCTCCTTAATTCCCATGAAAAAAAGAAGTAAGCATTATATTATGGGACAGATGGAGTAATTGCAAAAAAATAAAAAGTATGGAGGTAGTAAATTTTTAGAGTGGGAATAAACAGTTATTAAAACATAGTGGATCATTTCCAAATCTATAAGTGGGTAAACTAAATAGTGACGAATAAAAAGGAAAAGTGCAAAAACAATTATGGGACGAAGAAATGACTGAGATGTTTCGTGGGAATAAAAGACTACTAAATAATACCTCCTTTTCAAACAATTCTTCCGACTTTGATCAATTTCTTCTAACATAAAGATCTCAAATAGGAAAAACAAAAAGAAACGGAGGGAATAATATTTATTAATATCAATTTAAAATATGGTAATATATACTCATGTTTAAAGTATTATATTTATCACCATTTATCAATGTCTATCACCATTAATTAATTATTTTAAAAAAATATAATATAATATTACTATTAATTCTTATTCAAACTTGCATAATAGTTCCAACAAGTTGCAATTAAGTTCAAAATAATTCCACACAATCCAAAAATTTTAGATAAGTTAATTTTAATTGAATAAACACGTACTTATGCTAAGTTACTTTCACTTAAATCTGCCTTATTTGAATTTATCATAATTGTGAATCGAACATGGGTAGCTCTTAGACCAATTTAAGAACTAATGTGAACCAATTGGAACTTACCTTAACTTACTCCATAAGATTATTTGTTGAGGTCAAGAAAAAGGAAAAAAAAAATACGGATGATGTAAAATGTTGAATTAGGAAAAAAAAAAAAAGCTTACAAAAGCTAGTAGGTGGGATAAAAATATTAATAGGTTGTTGATGGTCAATACTCCCTCTATTTTTTTAATCTTTCCTATTTTTACTGTGCACGTTTGTCAATGTACTTCTTTGACCTTAAATATCTTTCATTACATATTAGTAAAAATTATAATTGAATATTTAAAAAACTACTTATCAAGACGAATCAAACAAGACTCCACATGATTATATTCTTTCTTGACTATTGAAAAGAATTTAGAAGATTCTCTCTAACTATAGATTCCAAGTGAGAAAGATAAGAAATACTAAGAGAGTACTCCCTCTGTTTTTTTAATTCTTGCTCACTTGGAATCTTGACACTATTCATACTTAGAGAGAATCTTCTCAATTTTTTTCAATTTATAAGATAAAATATAGTCATGTGGGGTCTTGTTTGATTCGTCTCAATTAGTACATTATTAATATTCAATCATTATAATTTTTACTAATATATAATGAAAGATATTTAAGTTCAAAGAGGTACATTGGGAGACGCGCACAAGAAAGTGAGAATGATAAAAAAAAACAGTATTGTACAATATAGAGCTTTATTTTGTCATCTCTACTGCAAATAACAGGGTCTCCTACCACTTCTCGTATCCTATTACCTATGTTGATACCTCATATGTTCCATAAAGTTCTTGCAATTTCCATCTTCCAAGTTTCCCAATGCACATATTATATCATAAATATCTTTAATTACAAAATAGTATAAGTTATAATTGATTGGTCTTCTTGATGACTATGTTTTCCTTATATATTTAAAAGAATTTAGAAGATTCTAATTATTTCTAAATAGTACCAAGATTTTAGATTCCAAATTGAAAAATTTATAGAACCGAGAGAGTATAATATTTCATAATGGTGTGATTTTGTCCTTAATATCTAATATTATCAATATTGACTATCAACAAGTATTTGCTCGATGGATAGTATGTTATATAATAATAATAATAATAATAATAATAATAATAATAATAATAATAATAATAATAATAATAATAATAATAATAATAATAATATAATTGAACTGAGAAGTTTTCCAAGTTTAAGTCATGTAGAAAGCTTTATAATAGAAAGATTAAAAAATATATAATAAATTTTCTGATATGAGATATCAAATTATATTAAATGCTTTAGCAAGCTACATGAAAAGGTTGGTAATAAATTTGATGAATATAATAAAGGATAAAAAGCTTTTGAAAGGTAACAAACAAACAAGACGACGAACAATAAATGATTGTGCTGTTGTATCTTGCTATACTGTCTGCACGTTGCACCCGTTATAATAAGAAAAGTAAGCGAAATCAGTGTACCATTGCCACCTATTGAAGAAAGACAACTATGCAATCTTGTTTCTCCATGAACTATTATCTTAAGTAGAGAAACATTGGACTGATATCAATTACGTCACCTTTTTTTCTTTACCATGATCAATATAATTAAGAGTGTAAGCAATTAGCAAATACTACTTATTCTCATGAACTTATAATATCTGATTACAATAAATTCGCAAATCTTGGACTTATTCCATTCCAAATATCTAATTTATTATTATGGTGAAGTTTGTTTTGTATGATTTTTTATAATTCTAATACTAATCAAAATTGTAAACGATTAAGTATTGCCTCTTTGAAAGTGTGAAGGGTGAAGACTGGGAAAGACTACAGAGGCATTATATGAGTTGGCAAGGATCTTTACTTCAATGCGACCGCCGACTGTCAAACTCTTAGCTATTTTAAGTAGGCCCCACGCATCCATTCACAGTTTCAACTTTCAACCGTACGCATCAACCGTACTGGATACTGATTGTAATTTATGAGTACCCCTGTTTTGCTTTTTTTTTTTAAGGTGAGTTTAGACTTCTTATTTTAGTCCTTTGTTTATTCTAATTTACACACTTTGAAAAGTTCTGAAAAGTTATACTGAACAAATTCGTAAAAATTAATACTTTCTCCGTTTCAAATTAAATGCAACAATTTGGATGACACATTCTCTTAGGAAAAATTTCTTAAGGTGAGATTAAGAAAAAGTAAAGGCATGTGACTAACTTAATATGGAGAGAGAAAGTGGGACCACAACAATTAGTGTAGTTAAATAAGACTTAATTAGTTTTAGTAAGGGTATATTCGTAATTTCCCACTCAAAAACCTTTACCAAGAATAGAAAGAAGTAAAATGTTGCATTTAATTTGAAATTGCCGTTTATGGAAACTGTTGCATTTAATTTGGAACAGAGGAAGTACTATTATCTATCTAAATAAAGATATTAAGGTTTCTTTGATTTTGATTGGGAAATAAATAAACATCATCATTACAAGTTTTATAATTCTATTCTCAGGTTTGGAATATTCACGAGTTATTAGCTACTAATTCAATGCAATTTGATAGTGCTCATCTCAAAATATATACTTACAATAAATGATAACATATGAAGAAAATACATAAAACAAATAATCTAGTCATGAATTTTAGCTATGTCAATTTGTAATGTTACGTACAAAAGTCATAAAGTTAATTCCATCTATACAATAATTCAGATAGTACAAGTTCTAAATTAGTTTTTTTTTTTTTTTTGAAAGAAAGATAAATTTCATTAAATGAAGGCCAAACGGCATCTACAATAAGTATTAAAGAAAAACAAGATATAATCAGACAAGATCAAATCAAATTCGTTTTCGAAGAAACTACAATGAACCAGATCGAGCAATACAGCGCAGCCCCCTTGTATTTGCTGAATCATGCAGCTATTGATGGGGAAGTCTATCATTCTGACATAGTTTGGGGAAGAAAATTCTTGATTTAACCATGTTGACCGCATCTGAATTTCCAATACTTCGATGTTGATGGTCTTGAACTTCAACCAATAGGAACAATCTCTCATACCAAATTTTAAACTTCCACGTGGGAAGAGACTAGAACTAAACTCCAAACTCTTATAAGAGGAGAGAAAGAACCCAAAAATTGGGTAGAAAACTCTCAAAAAGAGAGAGAAGGGAAGATTATTAATAACAAAAACAATAAAAACTAGAATAAAAAAGAAGAATTGGGGGCTTACCACCATCGAAAGGATGATGGCAGCCCCAAACTAGAAGAAAAGGATTAGGGTTTTTTTGGAGGAAGAGAAAAGAGGGGAGAGGAGGAGGCTAGGGTTTTTTTTGGCTTCTCCTCCTTTACTCCATTACATTTCTAAATTAGTTCTATATGTAAAAATTAAGATAGCAGATAGAAAATAGAAATGTTGACATTATCTACGTTACTTTTATTATCTATAGATAATATATTGTTATTCAGATTAGTAAATGATATCTTAGCTTGGTCAATTTCAAAAAGAAAAATAAGGGTATATGATAATTTGGTTTTACCATCATAGATTCCTTCGGAATTGAGTGCTTCCACTAATTTTACTAAAAACACCACCTCTTTAGCCTTATTTTTTTTTTTGGTACAAAAGAAGAAGTTAGGGCACCCTTCTCTCAAAGGAGTGACCTAACAAATCAAGAATTACGAAATGATCAAAGGTAGGAACGGTTCCAGTGTCAACGTCCACCACGACAGCAGAAATTGAGTGACCTTTTTTAGATAGATAATCTGTTGTACAGTTGGCTTCGCGGAAAATGTGATCTATGGAGCAAATAGTCAGTTGACTGAGGATCAATCGGATGTCATTGATGAGAGTATGTATATTCCATGGACATGAATAGCGATCTTGAAAAATTTGAATCACCACCTGATTATCTCCTTCGACATAGATGTTCTGCATATTGAGGTTTTGTGCCAACATAAGACCGTTAAACAAACCCCAGGCCTCAGCTACAAGTGCTGAAGAATGACCAAAATGATATGCTTAGGCTACTAATACGTGTCCGGCAGAGTTCCGGATAACTACACCAGCCGAAGCGGAAGATCCAACAACAGAGCCATCAAAATTCAGTTTGCAACATCCTTGTGGAGGAGGACGCCATTGAACAGGAACTCTGTGAGGTGGCCTGCAAGGAGGGAGGGAAGAGATAGTGAGAGAGATATCTGCCAACGTACGAGCAATCCATTCCTGCTGCAAATGCCAGGCTCTATAGGATATACGATCTATGTTCACCTCTTTAGCCTTATACATTATCAATTTCTTGTACGAATCTTAAGTTATGTATCCCTTTTAATTACAACTTGTTTTGCGTAAAAAAATTACATACATGTGATCTTATATCAATCTATTAAGATAAAATAATAATTTTTGTATTTTTTTGGATAAGGTATAAAAAGGAAAGTTAGGGCATCCTTCTCTTAAGGGGGACACCTAACGAATCTAAGATGAGTAAATGATTCAAAGTTGTAACTGAATCTGGATCAAGATTCAGCGAGACAGTAGAGATGGAGTGACCTTTTTTTAGAGAGAAGATCTACAACCCTTTACGCTCCTCTAAAATCGTGTGTAATAGCACTTATGTTGAATTAATGAAGAAGAAGATGAATGTTGTCAATTAAAGTATGAATGGACCATGGGCAAGAGTAACGTCCTTGCAACACCTCCAATAAGGAGGACCCTAATATTGTGCTGATGCGCCACTAGGATACCACTCCTTAGCCCCTACGTTCTGCCATAAGGGAGAAGTAGGACCAAACTGGTAGGTTTGAGCAACATAATATAAGTATGATTTTAAAGATTAGAATTGAAGTTTGACCATTCAAACTTTCTTTTTTTCCTTTTTTCTTTGGGGAAGGAGAAACCTTGACAAGTTGGGGGAGTAAGGGAATTTCAACTTATCAAGGTTGAGAATCAATCCCCAAGTCCTCTTGGAATTCGAAAAGATGTTCTTACCACTGAGACTGCTGAGCTGTCGCTCGCTCTTCAGACCATTCAAAATATGTAGACGTATTTGGATATGGTATAGCCATATAAGTAGATTGTATGCATGATGGTTGCATAGTAGCAAAAAGCAACGTTTGAGAGGAGTATTTATTTGTATAGAAAAAATAAGTAATTTTTTCAGTGTCCAAAAGACACCAAGTTAACCATTAAACTGATAGTGAGGATTGATTCAAGCTAATTATTGAAGAAGCTAAAGGTGGGAAAATGTTTAGGCGACACAATTTTTAGAATAATCACAATGTTCTATATTGATGTTATAAGAAAAACAATTACCTTATGCTAGATAGGAAACTCAAATACGTAAATTTAAGATAGTGTCCAACTTATTTTTGACTTATTTAATTTGGAAAAAAAAATTATTTAAGTATTAATAAGTTTATATAAGTTTTAATAGAGTTCAATAGATTATACTCCCTCCGTCCCATAATATAGTTCACATTTTTTTTTGCACAGTCTCCAAGACGTACATTTGACCTATAATATCTTCTATTTTGTATTAGTAAAAAATATAAAAAGTTGATAATATAAATGTAGACATTGAGACGAATCTAACAAGACCCCATATAAGTATGTTTTTTTGTATACATTAATGAGAATATTTGGTCAAAGATTTTAAAGTTTGACTCCCAAAATGGAAATGGGAACTATATTATGAGACGGAGGGAGTAATAGATTCTAATAAATTTCGATGAGTTCCAATAATAATAAAAAAGTTTAAGATGCTGGCAACTCTAGTGATACCATGACCTAAATTGAAACTCCAACTTCATCATTACCTAACCTTTATGGCAAAAATAATGCAACCTATACCCTAACAAAATTTATCCAAACATGCAACCACAATTTTATGATGTTATCGTTAACCTTTGTTTCCTTTAACTAAGCGTACCTAGTAGCAGTGTACCACTGTTATACCCTCACACAAGAAATGTTTGACCAATCATTTATCAGCATAACAAACATATGCACTCAAAAATAATTTGCCAAAAGTTAATTTATAGAAGTATAACTTTTTTAACCTAACATGCTCCTTGTTTCTCCCCCTTTCGCCTGGCTTTACAAAAAAACGTGAGAGTACGATGTTTCACCTAACCGAACGAAGATGAAGAATGGATCCTCGCTTGGCCACGCAAGGGTCTTACTCTATCCGTTTCTTATTAATTTACCCCTTTATTTTTTCATATTAAAATTTATTAATTTTTACCATATATTAATACTATAGTCTATAGCTCTAGACATTATCATGTGGGACATTGTCAGATTGTTTTCAATATGTCGATTCAAGTTATTAACTTTTTATATATTTTACTAATGCAAAATTGAAGATATTAACTATTAAAGAAATGTATTGGAGACCGTGAAAAAAACAAAGAAATATATTAATAAATAATGGGAAGGGAGTATTTTATAGGCATTCTCGTTTATTCTATTTTCTACATTAATCTTCCAAGTCGATAAAATTTCCAATATTCCATAAGTAAAGATTGAAAAGAAAGTCAATTACATGAAACTTCATCTTCTTCTTTTTTCCGATGTTCCACTAGCAGATACATTTTCTATTATTTAAACAAGTAAAAACTAAAAAGATATTTTGGTTGTTAAAGAGGGGCAACATTAGGTCCCTGAAAATAAAATTAAACAAAAACATATATTCCCTCTATGGCTCTATCACATAACAATCTTCTTTACTACAAAAATAAGCGTATGTGTTTGTGAAAAGTGGATCCTTTTAACTTTATTTAGGTGAAAGAAAGTTGTTTTGAACTATTGGTTTTTTTTTATGTCTCAAGTAGACTCATGTGACGGGATATATGAGAATATAATACGGGTAGAAAGTGAAAACGAAAGAACTTAGTGAAACGGATGAATGTAAAAAAAAATAGGAAGAACTTAATTTGTGAAATGGGTAGAATGTAATATTAATAAATGGTGGCTATCGTCTATTTATCTATTTTTGGGTGATTATTTTATTATTATCTCTATTATATAAGTGAAGGAGGGAGGAAGATGGTGTCCCCTTACAAAAAGTCTGATATACACTTAATGAATTTAAATTACCATATATATTAAATAATCTTTTTCTCTTCCTACTTGATATGTATATTGAACAAGTTAACAATGGAGTTGAATTTGAAATTTCAATTAAATATTAAATCAAGGAGAATGGTTTCTTCTTCTTACATATATGTCAAAAACTCCGATCAAAAATTAAATTGACAATATAACTTGATTGACACAATCAGAAGAAAAATTAAAAACTTGAATTTCATATTAATAATTTTACTTATAATATTTTAAAACCTAAATGTTGATTATTATTCGGTAATCTGTACTCCCTCTGTTTTTTTTATCTTTCTCACTTAGAATCTTGGCACTATTCATGCTTAGAGAAAATCTTCTCAATTGTTTTCAATTTACAAGAAAAAATATAGTCATGTGGGGTCTTGTTTGATTCGTCTCAATTAGTACATTATTAATATTCAATCGTTATAATTTTTACAAATATATAATGAAAGATATTTAAGTTCAAAGAGGTGCATTGGGAGACGCGCACAGGAAAGTGAGAATGATAAAAAAACCAGATAGAGTATTATATAAATCAAACTCTTTCACTTTATTAATATTCCACGATTGAACCTGATACACAAATTCTTCCACTTTATCTGAGAACAAGCTTCTTCTGCTTTATATTTCCTTCTCTCAACACTATATTTGAATAATGATGAACAAATAACTAAAAAAACCAACGAAACTTTGATTTAAGAAAAACATATATATAAAAAATTAAAAATAATTATAAATGTTGTTCGAATCCAATTTTTTTCAACACTAATGAATAACTACTTGAGAAAAAAATGTTAATATGACACACGCATAGCGTGCAAAAAATGCTAGTATTTCTATGTAGAACGAAGTGTTACAAAGTGTGGTTCACCTTCCTCTAAAGTTTTATTACTAAGTTCCTTGAAGAACAGTAATTTAATGAGCTTATAACACTCCTTGATTCGTTAATGAAAGTAACACTTGAGAGTGAAAGTGAAAGATATTTCAATTTATGTTATTCAATTTACGTTTTGATAATTTATTCATGTATACTTTTTTCAAAATTATTTTTTATTCATATAAATTTAATGATAAAGCTATATATTACTCCCTCCGTCCCATAATATAGTGCCTGATTCTATTTTTCACGGGTAATAAGGTAAATAGAATCTAAGAGTAATGTAAAGAGTATTTGTGTATTGAAAATATATTTTATAGGGAAAAAGCTGATTTAATTTTAGGAGAAAGAATAACAATAAGTGGTGAAAAAGCATTAAATGCATGACTAATTCAACCCTTGGGTTGAATAAACAAAGCAAAAAACTATTTCCAATAAGCAAATAAATAATGGTGGCACAATTTTTCTAGGAAAATCATGGAAAGGTGTGGAATCAAAAATGAAAACAAGAATTATATTTTGGGACACTTTAAAAGGAAAGAAGCACTATAATATGGGACAGAGGGAGTAGTATTTAAATATGATGTATTCGTGGTCCAGTTTGGTGCTATCTATACAAATATATTAAAAGGCGTGCGAAAGAAAGCCTATGTGCCACGTGGCACTCTCCTCAACTTTTCTAAAGCAAATGCTTTATGTCTATGTGTATTCCTCACTATAAAAAAAAGAAATGTGTAAGTACAAGGTATCGAACAAGTGACCTTTGAAATGAAAAGCTATAGCTTAACCATCAATACACTATGAATTTGTTGTCTAATGTTTCAAATAAAATATGATAAAGTCTTGTAATAATTATATTTAAACTAAAAAGACTTGAACAAGTATATACATCTCTAACACTCTTATTACATAAACTACAAGAGAATATTGATGTCATAATCTCTTACCACAATTCCTTTTAAGGTATTGTTTTCAAACTCAAACTTTTCAATTTTTCTTTACTTAACGGACAAAAAATACGAAAAGTAGCAAAATAAATTATAAAATTTAAAAATAATAACATATTAGTTTATTGTAACTGACCCGGGGCATCGCCCGGCCAAAAAAAAACTAGTTGGATAACTCAAACCAAGCTACAAAAATATGATTTGACATTTTTTTGCCAAAACAAACACCACATAAAAACGGTTTGGCTTTTATTACCACTGCAAAAATATTCGTAGAAGATGGATGAACCTTATTCTTAGTAGCATTAACGCCTTACTCGTCTATTTTGTGTTAGTCCATCTTCTCGTTGATTTTCGACTCATTATCGGCTTAATACATTGCATTTCATATGTCAGTAAGCTTACTTTTTGTTTGAAACTTATACTTCCTCCGTTTCATATTAATTGCAACACTTTCCATTTAGGGGTGTTTCAAAAAAAATGCAACACTTTCCTTTTTTGGTAAGTTTTGGACTGTAAAATTGCTTAAATACCATTACTTTATAAATTAGTATTGATTACATACTCTAATCTAAAACAATTAAACTAATAAACCTACTTGATCTTTCTCCTAACTACTCCATAATATCTTCCAGCCACCACCCTTCTTCTCTTCTTCCACAACCCACAAGGCCACAACCCATCTTCCACAACCAACAACCACGACCCCCAGCCACCACACCTTCCTCTTCCTCCTCCTCCATCTCTCCTTCGTTGACCACCAGCCAACCCTCCTCCTCCTTCTCTCCCTCGCTGACCACCAGCCAACCAACAACCGTGGCTTCTTCCTCCTCTCTGAAGAATCCCTCGCATTCGTGCATCTCTCTTCTCCCGACCTTTCTTGTCTGTCTCTTTCTCTCTCTTCTCCACTTCGCATCTCTCTCTGAAGAATGGTAATGGTGGCCGTTGTTAATGGCGACGCGAAGGAAGCGCGAGATCTGAAATGAAAATCGCGAGATCTGAAATGAAGAATCGCGAGATCTTGCAAACGAAGAATCGTGAGATTTCAGATCTTGCAATGGAGATCTTGTTTCAGATCGCGAAGATAAATTCATAATCTTCATCGATCTCCTTCTTTGAGCATCTGTCGAAAACTGCGAAAATCTCTTTCGATCAACTTCTTCTTCATCGTCTTCATCTTCATCGATCTCTTTCTTCATTGTTGTGAAATTTTTGTGAATTTTGAAATGGAAGATGGTGGTTGCGGGGTGGTTGTGGTGGTGCTCCTGATGGTGGTGGCGGTATGGTGGTGGTGGTGGTTTTGGCGGGGTGGTTCTAGTAGTGTTTTTGGCGAGGTGGTGGCAGGGTGGTTCTGGTGGTGGTGGCGGTGGTGTTGGTGGGGTGTGGCGGTTGCGTGGTAGGGTGGTAATGGTGGATGCTAGGTGTTGATATAATGTATTTATTGTATTATTAGTTAGTCTAATCATATACCCTTTCCCATCTAATTGTTACTATTGAAAAATTGCCTAGGAGTCCGTGAAAAGTGTTGTAATTAATATGAAACGGAGCAAGCAGTTTCTTTTTCTTTCTTTATTAGTTTTCAGCTCGATATATACTAATCAAATAGACGTATCTTGTAGGTAGATTGATTTGCAAATGTTCATGATAGAGTAATGTCACTTCTTGCCTAACTCAATTCAAATTGTGCTTGGAATGTCAGTGCCATCATCACTAGCGTAGTTCTTATATTAGCTCTTAGCTTAGAGGTTCAAACTTCTAAGTTTATTAGGTTTTTTGTTAGAGATATATAAGAATTAGAAGTAGCTAGAATATTATTAGTATTATTATTGTTAGAAGTTGATTAGGAATAGGACTTTGTCTTTAGGTTGTATATATTGATTATTGGTGAATGGAAAGAGATAACAAGATTGAGAGAATTTAACATAGTATTAGAGCCTAGGTTGGGTTTGGATTGTCTGGGCCACGATTATGGACAACTCGCATATAAGGGGGAGTGTTGAGCCCATGATCAACCCACATGTAAGTGGCAGTGTTGTCCCACAATTGATGAATTTGGAATTAAGGGGGAGTGTTGGGATGTGTATCCCACATTGAAGAAATATATGAGTTGTGTCCACCTAAGGCTAAGGGGCTACTCCCCTTATTGCCATATGGTTTTGTGGTGGAACTCCTTGGTCTTGTAAAGTGGATTTGCACTCCTCTGTGGCGGGAGCGGCCTAGGCCCGTTTAACATGGTATCAGAGCATTGGGTAGTTAGTGGGTGTACAATGCTTTCTTTTATGGTGATTTAGAGGAAAAAGTATACTTCCTCCGTTCCATAATAAGTGAAACATTTACTATTCTAGAATGTTTCAAAATAAGTGAAACATACCTTAAATGGAAAAAAGAAAGTGAAAAAATGACAAGAGTACCCATTACAAACTTGTGTGGTTTGCTTTTCTCTCTCCTCCTTTTGATAATGAGAAGGGTATTTTATGACTTTTTGGCTTTTGAAAGTGATGTTTATTAAATCTTGTGCCAAATCCCTATGTTTCACTTATTATGGAACGGAAGAAGTATATGAAAATTCAACCTGCAGGATTTCAGAAAAAAATTACTAACTTGGTAAGCATAACGAAATTTTTTTTGTATGGCTTGAAGCAAGCACCCAGATGTTGGTTTTGCAAAGTTGGCAACTACACTTAAAACCTATGGGTTTGAGCAGTCATATTCTGACTATTCTTTGTTCACCCTAACTAGAGGAAATGTTCTCATTTATGTGGATGACATGATTATTGCTGAAAACGATCATAGAGCATTGATGAACTTTAAAACTTACATAGGGATGTGTTTTAAAATGAAAGATTTGGGAGTACCTAAATATTTCCAGGGATTGGAGGTTGCTCGTAGTCCCCAGGAAATTCTTATAAGTCAGAGAAAGTATGCCTTAGAAATTATTTTTGAGACAGGATTTTTGGGAGCTAAACCTCCAGATTTTCCTATGGAACGGAACCATCAACTTGCAGTGGTTGAGGGTTTGATGACGTGAAGAAGTATCGTAGACTCACGGCCAGGTTGATTTATCTTAGCTATGACTAGACCTGATTTGGCGTATGAAGTACATAGCTTGTTCCAATTTATGCAAGCACTAAAAGTAGTACATTGGGAGGCAGCCCTTCTCGTTGTGCGATACTTGAAGAAGAATCCGAGGAAGGTATATTGTTTTGTTCTGATGGTGACCTACGCCTAGAAGGTTGGAGTGATTCTGATTGGGCTAGTTGTCATATTACCAGGCGTTCCTTGAGTGGATGGTTTATTCTGCTTGGATATTCTCCTATTTCCTGGAAGACTATAAAGCAACCTACAGTTTCTCGTTCCTCGACACAGGTCGAGTAACGTTCTATGGCATCTATTGTTTGTGAAATGAAATGGCTCAAGCAGTTAATGGGTGATATAGGGATTAAATATCCCAAGGGTATGCATCTGTATTGTGATAGTCAGCCTGCATTATATATTGCCAAGAATCCGGTGTTTCATGAATGCACCAAGCACATTGAGGCAAATTGCCATTTTGTTCGAGATGTTGTGATTGAGGGCCTTGTTACTTCCTCAAACAATTCTACCAAATTTGAGCTTGCAGATATCTTTACTAAAGCATTAGGCAAAACTCAGTTGGAATTTTTGTTACGCAAGTTGGGCGTTCGGACCACGCTCCAACTTGAGGGGAGGGGTTAGAGATAAGAATTAGAAGTAGAATATTATCAATATTATTATTATTAAAAGTTGATTAGGAATAGGACTTTGTCCTTAGGTTGTATATATTGATTATTGATGAATGGAAAGAAATAACAAGATTGAAAAACTTTAACATTTATTCAACATTTGTCTCAACTGTCCTCCAATATACCCCCTTCCTACATTCACCATTGCCTCATTCATTCACATCTCCTCCACACCTCCTCTGCCACTCCTCTTGGATAATCTCAATTCACATATACTTCCCCTATTCCACCTCCTTAACAATCTCCATCCACATCTACTTCTCTTATTTTTTTCACATGATGTGGGACGTGGATCAATAACTAGTTTTTCTCCAATCGCCGATCAATCTTTAACAACTAAGAGGCATTGAATTTAGAATTTGGCAATCATTAGTTGTAATTATATACTTTATCTATTTTTTTTCGATTGCACCATTTTGTTTTTCACGTTTGTCGACACGCTTCTTTGAACGTCAATATCCCTAATTGCGTATAAGTAAAGATTATAAAAGTTTGATACTTCCTTTAATCTAATTTAAATGAAATATAGGGGATTGTCACGTGGATTTAAGAGATGAGTGAGATAGAGAGAAAGAAAAAGAGGGACCCATGTGATGAATAGAGAGATAGAGATAAGTAAATATCAAATAAGTAACGTTTCGTTTATTTTGAAACGGCCTAAAATGGTAAGTGTTTTATTTATTTTAGAATGGATGAAGTATTAGAGTCCTTGCATTAACACAAATCTAACAAAACCCCACTTGACTATATGTTTTCTTATATATTGATGAGAGATAGCTTAACAAAATTGTTGATGAATAGTGTCAAAAAAGAAATGGTGCAATTAAAAAAAAATTGAGGAAGTATATTTTATTGTAATGGATCAATTGTATCTGAGGAATCATACATGACATGTACTTTGACTTATATGTTGATTTTTGTTGTTTTGTGGAAAATGTGTCAGCGTTGAATGAATGTTGGATAAAGGTTCGTATGAATGTTATATGAATCATGGATCACTGTTGACCATCATGGCATAATAAAAGTGTAGGTTATGTTGCCATCTTGTAACGCCCCGTAAATACATAACCTTAATGGGCAGCAGAAACATAACTTAGTCTATGGGTCATGGCTCGTCAATAAAATAATAGCCTAAAAACGGTAATTTAGCTATTTTCCATCATAACATAATAGTGGTTACCCATAATACAAAACATCCTAAATGTCCTAAATTAACATAGCCTCCTCAAGATAACCCTTTATAATAACGGTATTGCAACTGCTCTGCAATACCTAAAACTCAAAACAAAACGTCATGAGCCGAGGCTCAGTAACATAATACTCTAACATCGTAAAAGCATTTCAATTCATTTTGTTAGCAATCAGGTAGGAGAGAAATAGTAAAACAAATTTCATAAACATATCAGATCATTTCATAATCATATCATAAGTTTCATCATTATCTTTCCAACTTACTTAAATCATGTTGGTAACATGGCGAGTACGGCAGAAGGTAAGCCACGGAGAACCTTAGTTCACCAACAAAAGGGGCATAATCGACTGCAGGTGCCACGGGAGATTATTGTCCCCCAACAGAATACGGGTGTCACGGGAGATTATTATCCCCCAACAGAGGTGGCATAGCCGCATGCGAGGTGTCACGAGAGACTATGTCGCCTAACAGAAGGTGACAATAACCGTCGGGATGGAATGTGCACGACCAACAGAACAAAATACTGCCAAGAACCGTCTTTCACTTTTTATTTATCATGTTGCATGACTTTTAAGTATCTTTCATAACGGAATCATAACATAACATTATCATAGTTCTTCGAATAGAAAGACATACTTTTCATAGCATCAGGAGCTCATAAAACATAATTTCATTGTAAACTTGTCGTATCCCGCAATCCATGATAAACATTAACAGAAGTCATGTCATAAAAACATATTTAGAAGGGGAAAGCTGGTCCTAGCAGTAGACGTTACCTGGTATCGTAGTTAAGTTTCTTGATAACCGGGGGAGGCTTGTAATATTCCTTCCTTTAATCAAATCAAGAGTTGAGTAATGAAGTTTATTACTATTTAATTTGACTTGGATTTTTCTTAAACATTCTTTCATTAGGCCGTGAAATTACTTAAGTAATTACTCTTAAGGTCTTTTTGATTTTACGAGTCTTACTTAGGCATAAATAATAAGCATAGTTTGGAGTTATAAGTCATGCTTAATGGCTTGAATATAACATTTTCATAATCTAATCATTTTATTTTTCTATATCTTAACTTAAGCACATATTTACTAAGTTATCAACTTTAATAAAACTTACAACATTATTACCACTTATATTTACTCGTCTAATAATATTATCAACTTACATGACTAATGATAAGCTAAAGTCATTATCCTAATCCTTTATCATGTTACTAGATTACCATATTTCAAAAGAACTTAGATTATGACACATTATATCCCAACTTTAATACGATTCACAAATTTAAACTAATGAGTGAAAGTTAGTATCATTATCAAATTACTCGTTTATGTTGAAACATAAATCCAACATAATTTCTACTAAGTTAGAATTATTATTATTATTATTATTATTAATCTAATTATCCAAAACTTTACCACTAATATATTATAATAGTTGTCATTGGCTTATGAAGTAAATATGAAGTCATTTATATAATATAAAGTGTTTCTAATGTTCAATTATAATTTATGATTAGAGTAATTATAATTAGCTAGTTGTATCATAACAAAATCAGTTTAGTCCTTAATATGAGGTTAGCCTAACTCATTAACAAATAGCATAACTAAGTAAATCTGATTTTAAGCCCAATAATATGATTAAATAAATTAATTGAGCTAACATGGTTTAACTAAACAAATCAATTTCTAGGCCCAAGAATTATGATTAATTAACAAACAAAGCTTAACTGAAAATGGGTATAGTAATTGGGTTTGTAATGTTAACTTAAATAAAAAAAAAAAAAAAAAAAAAATTTTTTTTTTTTTTTTTTTTTTTTTTTTTTTAATAAATTAAAATAAATAATTTTTTTTTTTTTTTTTTTTTTTTTTTTCCCCCCTCTTTTTTTTTTTTTTTTTTTTTTTTTTTTTTTTTTTATAATAAAAAAAAAAAAATTTTTTTTTATTTTTTTTTCTCCTCTTTTTTCCCCCCCCCCCTTTTTTTTTCTCTCTTCAAATAATTCTATAAGATTAAGTAAAATCATTTTACGCTAATTAATTGTAATTAACTCTTATAATTATCAATTTATAAATATTAATTTTAATTATATAATAGTTATTGATGACTAATTAATTATTGTAATCTAATTAATTTTTAACTTTTGAAAATTAATTAATATTAGTTGACAAATAGTAAAAAAGATGCATCCATTCAGAACATATTACATAAAAATCAAATAAAAAAAAATTAAACAACAAAAACAAAAAAAAAAAAAATCCATTTTTTCCCCCCGAACTTTCCCATATATGTTTGATCAAATCGTTTTTCAAAGATAAATGAGTTTGTTGATCTTCGATTTGTGCTTTGTGCTGCAAATACGTGTTAATGTTGACAATTCGCTCGTTATGATATTCAAAGCGACCTTCTTGCTCTTCGTTATTTCTCTAAGCAGAACGACGTCGAGACCTGCCTGCGTCAAACTCTGATGGATCCATGTAATTTTGGTAGGTTTCTCGTTCATCTTCAACTATCATGTTGTGCATGATTATGCATGCCAACATATATAATCTTATGAAGTATGTTCACATCCGAAGCAAGGGATGGCATCCGAATACGAGAGTGATGGAAAAATACGAGGGAGCGAGAGAAGTCAACCTTCATGAAATTTAGTTCCGCACTATTGGCAGTATGAAGGGCCAATGGTTCAGAATATCTAAAGCGGTGCAAAAGTGGTGTGGATGCTACGACAAGGCAGAGGTAAGGAAGAGGAGTGGCCAAAATGATGATGATGTGATCTCCGGAACCCATAAGATATTTGAAAGCACAGAAGGTAAATTTCACTTTTATGATGAATGGATTTTGATGAGGAAGTTCGAAAAGTATAGTTCCATCTTGAGTAACCCCGTTTACAAGATAACACGTGGACGTCCATCGAATACGCCTCAAATGTCTGATTCCGTTGGTTCTGGAAGTAGTGGGAAGAGAACAAGGTCTAAGGATGGAGGATCCACACCAACCACGCCCACAAGCGGAGATGTTCGGGATGATCACTCGCCTCGTCCAGAAGGCAACAAGAAAGCTAAGGCCAGACTCAAAGGTAAGAGCCAAACCAGTGAAGCTATTGAAGCTTTTTCATCGTTTGGTGACAGACTTCAACTCTATGGTGAGCGGAAGGGATTAGATATCGATATGCAACATGAGAAACTACATTTTCTTAAGCAAAAGGAAGCAAAGGCAACTCGAGTTGGAAGAGATAAACAGGCAAATGCAGATGGAATTAGAGGAGAAAAACTTAAAGATGCAACAATATCAGATGAATTGACAAATGCTCCAATCATTAAAATCTAAGGAAAATCGCCTACCATGGGAAGATGAAATGATCAACAATCTGCGAATATACTTTAACAACTTTGCGGGAGTGTAAAATTTACATTTGGCGTAATGTGTTTAGGCTTTTAGTGTCTATGTAATATGTTTTAGGTGTGCGTTATTAATTATATTATGTTGTATGTTTGAGTGTTAATGTATTATCTTTTAGTTTAATTTGAGTGTTTGAGTAGTAATGTTTGAAGTTTTTGTTGTAATGTGAGTTTCTGTAATAAAAGTTTGAGTATTTTGTCCATTATCTATGATCCCTTACTCATTTTCAGAGATCCCATGTGATAATGTCTCTGAAGAGACACCTCTATGATCCCTTACTCCTTTTCAGAGAACCTATGTGATACTGCCTCTGAAGAAACACCTCTATGATCTCATACTACTTTTTCAGAAAACCAAAGTGTTACTGTCTCTGAAGAGACATCTCTATGATCTCATACTACTTTTTCAGAAAACCCATGTGCTACTATCTCTGAAGAGACGTCTCTATGATCTTATACTACTTTTCAGAGAACCTATGTGTTACTGTCTCCGAAGATACTACTTTTCAGAAAACTCATGTGATACTGTCTCTGAAGAGACATCTCTATGATCTCATACTACTTTTCAGAAAACCCATGTGTTATTGTCTCTTGAGAGACATCATTACCTACTCCTTTTCAGAGAAGACATGCTCCTCCATTAGTATATATAAAAAGGATCATATTTCTACAATTCTCTACAACTATCTCCACTACAAAAATCTACAATTCTCTACAACAATGTCCCCTACCAAAATCAGATATCTTACAAATCTAAAATAAATTCCTACAAATTTAATATCAGTTCAACTTCCTCTTCTTCTTCTGATGATTTAGAAGAAGAAATGAGGGATATGGAGAACAAAGAAGTAGATGACATGATCGAGAATGTCACTCATACTTATCTCCCATTCCTTATGTCGGCGGTCACTCCTAGAATGAGACCGGGTGGACGTACTCAACCTCGGGCTGATAGGGGTCGAGAAGAAGGTCATTTAAGATTATACAATGACTATTTTGCAGAAAATCCAGTTTACTCAAGTAGGTTGTTTCGACGTAGATTTCGTATGCAAAAGCATGTTTTTGAGCGTATCATGAATGAAATTGTGAGGAATGACGACTGGTTCGAACAAAAGAGGGATTGCACCGGTCATTTTGGCTTGTCGCCGCTGCAAGAGTGTACCGCAACAATACGACAATTAGCTTATGGGTGTGCTTCTGACGCTTGCGATGAGTACATACGTATTAGTGATAGTACGACAAGATTGACACTTTAGAGATTCATTGATGGCGTCATTAACCAATTTAGTGATGTGTACTTAAGACGCCCGAATGAAGCCGATCTGATGAGGCTGCTACGAATTGGAGAAGAACGTGGATTTCCTGGCATGATTGGTACCATCGATTGTATGCATTGGGAGTGCAAGAATTGTCCAACATCATGGAGAGGACAATATCAAGGAAGGGCAGGGGTAGCTACACTTGTGCTTGAAGCTGTAGCTGATAGGGACTTGTGGATTTGGCATTCTTTTTTCGGAATGCCGGGAAGTTGCAACGATCTGAACGTGCTTCATAGATCTCCTGTGTTTGAAGATGTTTTAGAAGGTCGAGCTCCAGCTGTTAAGTTCGTTGTAATGACCATCAATATAACAAAGGTTATTACCTTACTGATGGTATCTATCCCAAATGGGCTACTTTTGTGAAGTCCATAACAAGTCCACAATCTCATAAAGACAGACTCTTTGCAAGACATCAAGAAGAAGCAAGGAAAGACGTGGAACGAGCATTTGGAGTGCTACAAGCTCGATTTGCTATTATTCGGATGCCATCCCTTGCTTGGGATGTGAACATACTTCATAAGATTATGTTGGCATGCATAATCATGCACACATGATAGTTGAAGATGAACGAGAAACCTACCAAAATTACATGGATCCATCAGAGTTTGACGCAGGCACATCTCCACGTCGTTCTGCTCAGAGAAATAATGAAGAGCAAGAAGGTCGCTTTGAATATCATAACGAGCGAATTGTCGACATCAACACGTATTTGCAGCACAAAGCACAAATCGAAGATCAACAAACTCATTTATCTTTGAAAAACGATTTGATCGAACATATATGGGTAAAGTTTGGTAGGAATGGGAACTAAAACAATGGAATTTTATCAATTTTAGTTTGTTCTTTTAGTGTTGCATTTAATTTCTGTGTCTTCTTTTCATTTGATTTTTATGTAATATGTTCTAAATGAATGCATCTTTTTTACTATTTGTCAACTAATATTAATTAATTTTCAAAAGTTAAAATGAATTAAATTACGATAATTAATTAGTCATCGATAATTATTATATAATTAAAATTAATAATTATAAGAGTTAATTACAATTAATTAGCGTAAAATGGTTTTACATTAATTAATACAACTCCATAGAATTATTTGAAGAGAGAGAAAGTGTGGTGGGGTAGGAAAAAAAGGATGAGAGAGAGTGATGAACCATTATTTTTGGGTTCATGGTTAAGAGTGAAATTGGAAATGGTTTGTGAAAATAATGTGGAGGAGAGAGAAAAGAGGAGAGAGAAGGATGAATTTGGGTTCATTGATAAGAATGCTCTTAGGAGCAGGGAAATACAGAGGGATAGAAGTGGAAGAACAGGGCTCCGACGAGAGTGGGCTCCAAGTCCGGTGGTGCGATGCGACGGTGAGCACTGGCGTGACTGGGCAGCGAGTGCGGCAAGGCGGTGCGAGTGCAACAGCGAGCAGGGGGAACAGGGGAAGAAGATCGAACAGAGAGGAGAGCGAAGGAAGGAGGAGAGCTGGGCATTGCAGCGCGCGTTGGGACTACAGGGGTGCCAGCTGGTTTCCGACAGTCGAAGTTAGGTGCCAGGACTGGTGGTTGCATGTGGTGGTGGCGCGGTGATGCCGCGAGAAGAGAAGAACTTTATGGTTGTTGTGAAATTTGTGATTTAAACCCTAATTCACTGAGTTCTTATAGATGAATTTCAGGGAATACAAGGGAGGTGGGTTGAGTATTGAGTGGTGGTTCTCATCTTAGGAAGCTAGGGTTGGGGACAAGAGAGGAGAGAGGAAGAAGGTGGGCGGTGGTGTTGTCGGGTTTGCCGTGGAAAACTTAGGGGAATTTGGCTTCTTTTCTTTTTTTTTTAAAAAAATATTTCTTTGTGATTGTTAAACCAATTCATTAAGTTTTAGTTTCCTTTAACAACACAAAATTCGTAATATGATTATTTAGCTATTAATTATTACTAAACAAAATTTTAACCCCTAATCGTAATTATCATTTTATTAAACATGTTTAAATTTTCATGATATTACACATTGGGGATGCCATGATGCAGTTTATGCTCTGAAAAAAAGTTGTCTAAAAGTCGTGTATACTCATGAATCGTTGTATTTCCTAGCTACCCATAAGTAATTAGAGCTTTCACCGACTTATAAGTAGCTAAAGCTTTCACAAACTCACAAGTAGCTAGAAAGGGCAGCGACTTACGAGTTGAACTTCTATTCTTTGCCCTGAAATTACTTAAAATCGCCCCAATTACCATGTAAATGTACCATTATACCATTGGCTGCTTTTACAACTCTCTCTCCACCACCACCTAACATCACTAACCACCAATCGCTACCTCCAACCCACAGACTATCACCACCGACGACAACAATTTCGTCCGACGAGGTAATTTTTTTTCCGACGAAGTATTTTTTTTTTTTTTAACGAATTCCATGGGGCTAACGTGTGGCCTGCACGTTGGCCCCATGGACAAAGCGGCCCGGACGTTGTGTCCATGGGGCAACGTGTGGCCGCACGTTGGCCCGTGGAAACGCGAGCCGGGCGTTGTGTCCATGGGGCCAACGTACAGGCCACACGTTAACCCCATGGACACAACGTCTGACCTGGACGTTGTGTCCATCGGCCTAACGTGTGGCCTGCACGTCCAGGCCAGACGTTGTGTCCATGGGACCGACGTGAAGGCCACACGTTAGGCCCATGGAATTTATTAAAAAAAATTACCTTACATTGTTGTCGTCGGTGGTGATGGAGGAGGTGGCGGGTGGTAGTGGGGAGGTAGGTGATGGCAGGTGGTGACAAGTGGTAGTAGGGGTGGTGGGTGGTGGGTGGTGTGGAAAAGAAGAGGGGTAAAATAGTCTATAAAAGTGGACTTGGGGCGATTTTAAGTAATATCGGGGTAACGTTTAACAATCCCCCTTACGAGTAGCTAATGAATCAGCGACTATAAAAAAACCGGCTTATAAATTCAGCGACTCATTCGTACGAAGCTCCTAAGAGCATCACTAATAATGAACCCAATAAAAAGGTTCATCATTCTCTCTCCTCCACATCATTTTCACAAACCATTTCTAATTTCACTCTTAACCATGAACCCAAAAATAATGGTTCATCACTCTCTCTCTCTCATCCTTTTTTCCTACCCCACCACATTTTCTCTCTCTTCAAATAATTATTACAAGTTGTATTGATTTAATGTAAAATCAATTAAAGCTAATTAATTGTAATTAACTCTTATAATTATTAATTCATAATTAGTTATTTTTATTATATATTAATTATCGATGACTAATTAATTATCGTAATCTAATTATTTTTTTTTTTTTTGAAATTACAAATAGTAAAAAAGATGCATCCATTCAAAACATATTACATATATAAAAAGAAAACAAGACATGGAAATTAAATGCAACAATAAAATAAAAAACTAAAATTGATAAAATTCCATTATTTTAGTTCCCATTCCTACCGTACTTTGCCCATATATGTTCGATCAAATCGTTTTTCAAAGATAAATGAGTTTGTTGATCTTCGATTTGTGCTTTGTGCTGCAAATATGTGTTGATGTCGACAATTCGCTCGTTATGATATTCAAAACGACCTTCTTGCTCTTCATTGTTTCTCTGAGCAGAACGACGTCGAGATCTCCCAACATCGAACTCTGATGGATCCATGTAATTTTGGTAGGTTTCTCGTTCATCTTCAACTATCATGTTGTGCATAATTATGCACACCAACATAATCTTATGAAATATTTCGACATCCCAAGCAAGGGATGGCATCCGAGTAATAGCAAATTGAGCTTGTAGTACTCCAAATGCTCGTTCCACGTCTTTCCTTGCTGGTTCTTGATGTTTTGCACAGAGTCTGTCTTTATGAGATTGTGGACTCGTTATGGACTTCACAAAAGTAGCCCATTTCGGATAGATACCATCAGTAAGGTAATATCCTTTGTTATATTGATGCCCATTTACAACGAAATTAACAGTTGGAGCTCGACCTTCTAAAACAACTTCAAACACAGGAGATCTATGAAGCACGTTCAGATCGTTGCAACTTCCCGGCATTCTGAAAAAAGAATGCCAAATCCACAAGTCCCTATCAGCTATGGCTTCAAGCACAAGTGTAGCTACTCCTGCCCTTCCTTGATATTGTCCTTTCCATGTTGTTGTAAAATTTTTCCACTCCCAATGCATACAATCGATGCTACCAATCATGCCAGGAAATCCACGTTCTTCTCCAGTTCGTAACAGCCTCCTCAGATCGACTTCATTCGGTCGTCTTAAGTACACATTAAAGAATTGGTTGATGACACCGTCAACGAATCTCTGAAGCGCCAATCTTGCCATATATACTTTCACTAATACGTATGTACTCATCGCAAGCGTCAGAAGCACACCCATAAGCTAATTGTCGTATTGCTGCAGTACACTTTTGCAGCGGCGACAAACCAAAACGACCGGTGCAATCCCTCTTTTGTTCGAACCAATCATCATTCCTCATGACTTCATTCATGATACGCTCAAAAACATGTTTTTGCATACGAAATCTACGTCGAAACATCCTATTTGAGTAAACTGGATTTTCTGCAAAATAGTCATTGTATAATCTTAAATGACCTTCTTCTCGACCCCTATCAGCCCGAGGTCCAGTACGCCCACCCGGTCTCGTTCTAGGAGTGACCGCCGACACAAGGATAGGGAGGTAAGTATGAGTGACATTGTCGATCATGTCATCTACTTCTTGGTTCTCGATATCCTCTTCTAAATCATCGGAAGAAGAAGAAGAAGTTGAACTTATACTAAATTTGTAGGAATTCATTTTAGATTTGATTTTGGTAGAGGAGATTGTTGTAGAGAATTGTAGGATATCTGATTTTGGTAGAGGAGATTGTTGTAGAGAATTGTGGAACTCTGAACCTTTTTATATAAAGTAATGGAGGAGCATAGAGATCCTTTTTAAAGTAGGAAGTGTATCATCACATGGGCTCTCTAAAAGGGGTATATAATTATGTCTGTTCAGAGCTATTATCGCATGGGTTGTCTGAAAAAAGTAGTATGGGATCATTGTGATGTCTATTCAGAGACAGTACACATGGGTTATCTGAAAAGTAGTATGTGATCATAGTGATGTCTCTTCAGAGACAGTATCACATGGGTCCTCTGAAAAGGAGTAGGTAGGGGATCATAGACATGTCTCTTCAGATATAGTATCATGCACATGGGTTCTCTGAAAAGTAGTATGAAGTCATAGATAATGGATAAAATACTCAAACTTTTATAACAGAAACTGGCATTACAACAAAAACTTAATACATTACTACTCAAACACTCAACCTAAAACAAAATACATCAACACTCAAACATACAACTTAACATAACTAAAATCACTTACACCTAAAACATATTACTCCAAACGTGAATACTACACTCCCACAAAGTTCTGAAAATATATTTGCAGATTGCTGATCATTTCATCTTCCCATGGTGTGCGATTTTCCTTAGATGTTAATGATTGGAGCATTTGCCAATTCATCTGATATGTTGCATCTTTAAGTTTTTCTCTTCTAACTCCATCTGCCTCTGCCTGTTTATCTCTTCCAACTCCAATTGCCTTTGCTTCCTTGCTTCCTTTTGCTTAAGAAACTCTAGTTTTTCATGTTGCATATCCTGAGCTTTACCCTTTCGCTCACCATAGATTTGAAGTCTGTCACCAAATGATGAAAAAGCTTCAATAGCTTCAACGGTTTGACTCTTACCCTTGAGTCTGGCCTTAGCTTTCTTGTTGCCTTCTGGACGAGGCAAGGAATCTCGAACATATCCGCTTGTGGGCATGGTTGGTATGGAGCCTCCATCTTCAGACCTTGTTCTCTTCCCACTACTTCCAGAACCAACATAATCAGACATTTGAGGCGTATTCGATGGACGTCCACGTGTTATCTTATAAACCGGGTTAGTCAAGATGGAACGATACTTATCAAACTTACTCATGTGGATCCATTCATCAAAGAAGTGAAATTTACCTCCCGTGCTTTCAAATATCTTATGAGCTTGGGAGATCACATCATCATCATTTTGGCCACTCCTCTTTCTTACCTCTGCCTTGTCGTAGCATCCACACCACTTTTGCACCGCTTCAGACATTCTGAACCATTGGCCCTTCATAGCGCCAATACTGCGGAACTGCATTTCATGAGGGTTGGCTTCTCTCGCTGCCTCATATTTTTCCATCACTCTCCCCCAAAACGCACCCTTTTTCTGTTGCGTTCCAACAATGCTGTCTATACTCGTATTCATGTATGATGAGACTAGTGCTTCTTTTTCAGCTTTCAACCAAATCTTTTTCTCATTTACAATGGGTTCTTGAGTTGGTTGTGGAGTTGTTTGAGGAGTTGATCGAGTAGTTGGTTGAAATTGTGTTGGTTCAGACAGAAGTTGAGTGAAAGCTTGTTGCGTGCATGGAACTTGAAATTCACCATCATCTTCATCTTCATCATCACTATCATCATCGTAATCTTGAGTTTGTAGATAATTTTGTGGGTTATGGGAACTCTTAGGGGTGGAATTGTATTGGTAATTCTGTTGTTGTTGGCGATAATTTTGGGGGTAATTTTGAGGATAGTTTTGATTTGAATTTTGTGGATAATTAGAAAATTTTTGCAGATAATTATGCGGATTTTGTGGGTAATTTGGGGGGTTTTGGGGATAATTATTAAGATTTTGTTGGTAATTTATGGGGTTTTGGTTTGTATTTTGTTGTGGATTTATTGGACGATTTATGCGTCTTCTACTAGGATTAGGATTAGGTACATAATTAGGATAATTAGAATCCATAATTATGAAGTTTTTTTTTTGGGAAGATTGTAAGCTAAAGCAAAATTATGTGAAAAGAAATGATAATGGGAATAGAAGAGAAAACTGAAATTGTGATAAAAGTATAGCAAAATTGGTGTCTATTTATAGAGAATGAAAAAATATGAATTTTGATTTTTTTTTTTTTGAGTTGTATTTTTTTAAATATTAACGTTACAAAATTTGTAACGTTAATAATCAAAGGGCGAATAGAAATAAGACAAGTGGCAGCAGGGGAGTGGATAGCAGCGCGCGTTAGTGCCACGTCGGCACGCATCAGCTGCTGCTCCCCGGTTTTGTCGTTTTCCGCGCTGCTCAGCCAATCCCAGCGCGACACGTGGCGTAACTTTTTTTTCCTGATTTCTTTCTCCTGCAGCTCGCCATCGTGGATATCTTCTTTGCCATGAATTTGGCTCACGAACCATTCGGAATTCCGAGTGGTTTTGCCTCGATCCATGTGTGAACCTTTATCCCATTCATCATTAAGACAAAAATTAATGGTTCAAGCTTATGAACCATTATTTTGTCCATCGTTAACAATGCTCTAATTCACACCCAAGCCTACATGAATACCAGACTACAAAATTATTTTATTGCTCAACACAAAATGATAAATTTCTATTTTGACATCATTTCAGAAAATCTTCCATTGTGGTCCAAACACTTCACGGATCTAGAATCAAATACAAGCAACACTAGCTTTAAAAAAAAAAAGAAGAAGCAATAACTAGCATTGTAGCAATACTACAACATGTTAGTGGGACCAACCCCTCATTTTATACTATAATCACTCTCATAATTTGTAAGAAAAAAGGTACTAGTACATGAAAGTATACATACACTTCCACGGAAGTTAAAGAGAGAGAAAAAAGGCATTAACCAAACACACACAAAATTAAAACTGATTCACAACTTCTTTTTCTCTCTCTCTCTCTCTTGCTTGTCATGTTCCCTGGTTGGAGGTGGGTAGCTCTGTAAATGTGTTGCATAACGTTGTTCTTTTCTTCCCTATCTTCCTTTTTCTCATCACATGAATGATTGATCCAACTCTAGATTAAAAAAATAATAATAAGTGGGTATTTCTAATTTGTGGTGTTAAAGGTATAACCTTTTTAGTAGGGGAACCCAGAAATCCTTTACAAAACATTTCTTTTAGTTGTTACATTTTTGTAGATAAATAGAAGAAAAATATTGTGAGAAAAAATTACAGGTTTAAATTGATAAACAATTATTGGAGAATGAATGGTTTTTCAAATCTTGAAGATGAGTGCTCTGAGTTCGTTGAAGTTGACCCAACTGGAAGATATGGCAGAGTAAGCAAAAAAAATGATAGTTTTTTTTTTCTTTTTGAGATTTTTTTTTTTTCCCCCATTTTGAGCACTAATTTTCTGGGTTTTAATCCTAATTTTTGCTTTTTCTGGGATTTTTTTTTGCAGTACCATGAAATCCTTGGGAAAGGAGCTTCCAAGATAGTGTATCAAATCTGAACTTGTACTCTTTAATTTCATCAATAATCATAATACCCTTTTCAGTAATCTTGCTAATGAGTACTAATTTTATGTAACTACTCATTAAAAATCATTTTTTGGGTTATTGGGTAATTTTTATGAGATGGGTATTTGCTAGATTTGTAGATTGATTGGATCTTAAGTCATGATTTTTTTTTTTGTTATGTTGACAGTTATAGAGCATTTGATGAGTATGAAGGTATAGAAGTTGCTTGGAATCAAGTAAAACTTTATGATTTTCTTCAAAGTCCAGAAGATCTGGAAAGGTTGTACTGTGAGATTCACCTACTAAAAACATTGAAACATAAGAATATTATGAAGTTCTACACTTCTTGGGTTGATACAGCTAAAAGGAATATCAACTTTGTTACTGAAATGTTCACTTCTGGCACTTTAAGGCAGTAAGTCATCTTTTGTCAACTTCTCTAAGTTCTGAGCAATTGGATTTTTTTTTTTTTCAAATTTTTTGTGGACAATTTTGCAGTTTTTTATTTTTTGGCATATTTATTTTGATTAGGTATAGGTTGAAGCATAGGAGAGTAAACATCAGGGCAGTGAAGCACTGGTGCAGGCAGATCTTAAAAGGGCTATTTTATTTACACAGCCATGACCCACCAGTGATTCACAGAGATCTTAAATGTGATAATATTTTTGTGAATGGTAATCAAGGGGAAGTGAAGATTGGTGACCTTGGCTTGGCTGCAATCCTCAGGAAATCTCATGCTGCTCATTGTGTCGGTTCGCGATTGCTACCTCTATCATCTTCCTATCATAGCTCTTTGTAGTTTTGTCTGTTTTTGGATGGTTTGCAGACTTTGTGAACTTATTTCTCCTAAGTGCATTCCGTGAACACCATGTTGTCATTGTTCTATGTATGTATAGGGAAAGTGATGGTTGATTGGGTTATGTTAGTGGACTGCCTAAACCCCACAGCTCACTGACTGGTTTTCATTATGGTGGGTGATAATCGAACTGAGTTCGAGTTTGGGTTAGCTTGGCTCTTCTTAAAATATCTAAATCAATTCTTGGCTTTACCTGGAACTAAACTCGAGGCTCAGCTGAGCTCCTTATGAGCTCGAGCAACAAGTTGCAACAGAGCAAATATTTATATTGCTAACAAGTTCTATTACTTGAGAATCTTTCTAAGCATTTTGTGAAAAAGTGGAACTTTTTTTGAGCTCTTCTAACTGAATCTCTGCAAGCACTTGCTTGCTAAGGTCTCAAGTACCGAGCTTAGACAACATACAAGCCGAGTAGCTCGTGAGCATACTCAGCTTCCCTAGTTGTCAACATCAGTACTCTTGCTGTTTGTTTTGTGTAATTTGATGCTTCACTTCTTGAGATTGATCAAGTTGTACTTCAAGAATTGAGGCTATGTTATATCATGCAGTTGTGACAAAGCTAAATTTGACGTTATTTGTTCATTATAACTTTTAGAGTTTAGGGAGTACAGAAGTTGTGGGTTTGATTACGATAATATAAGACTTAATGGTGTGTTTGCACAATTTTTGACTATTCAGGAACCCCGGAATTTATGGCCCCGGAAGTCTATGAAGAAGAGTACAATGAATTGGTTGACATTTATTCATTTGGGATGTGCATACTGGAAATGGTCACTTTTGAGTATCCATACAGTGAATGTTCTAATCCTGCTCAAATCTACAAGAAAGTTACATCTGTAAGAAATATGTTCCTACAACAAAAACCTAGCATCTGATTTCATGAACACATCCTCTTTTATATTTCTACATTTTTTTTTATGCTTTAAAGAAGGGACCCAAGCTGCCAAGCACGTTCTTACCCATATTCATATGCTACTAATATTTTTAGGGTAAGAAGCCAAATGCCTTGTACAAAGTGAAAGATCCAGAAGTGCGGCAATTCATCGAAAAGTGTCTGGCAACTGTCTCATCAAGGCTCTCAGCAAGAGAACTTTTAAATGACCCGTTTCTCCAAATTGATGATTATGAAGATGATTCGAGGTTAACTGATTGCGTAAGTGAATTTGATGGTCTTGGTTCTTTAATCAGACAACCTTTCCTTGAACATTACAACAGTCTCAGTGACAGCTCTTATTATAATGGATACTCCAATGGCATTGATTTGGAATCCTATGAGTGTGGGTATAATCCCAGTGAGATTGAGAGTTCTGGTATCGAGTTATTTGAACAGCAGGACGATGACCATTCTCCAGATGTTGACATAACTATTAAAGGGAAGAAAAGAGAAGATGGCAGCATCTTTTTACGACTTAGAATAGCTGATAAAGAAGGTCCTTCTCTCACTATATTCATTAAGTACACTTATCTTTTTTTGTGCTTGTATGAATCTGAACATGTCCAATTATCTCTTCCTACAGGACGCATACGGAATATATATTTTCCTTTTGACATTGAGTTGGATACAGCTTTAAGCGTTGCAACCGAAATGGTTGCAGAGCTTGAAATTACTGACCAAGATGTAACTAGCATTGCTGATATGATTGATGGGGAGATAGCCGCTTTGGTACCTAACTGGAAAAAAGGTCCCGGATTTGAAGAAAGTACCTGCTTTTCTGATATGAAATTGTGTCAAAATTGCGCTTCTACCCATACCTCGATTGGTTCTTTGATGGATTTTTTGTCAACCAACCCTGGAGCCTTTAACCCAACATTTTTTCAGTGTCCTAACGGTTGTGCTGCCGCTATTCATGGAAGGTTTGAAGAGATCACTTTTCAAGTTGAAGGGTCCGAGTCCGAGCCCGAGCATCATGGAGTTGAAGCTTCAAAACTAGCCACTTCATGCCAAGATAATGGTGCAAATTACTCTGAAACATGTGGTCGTTGTGAAAGTCTTGAATGTAGCTCACTTGGCTCAGGAGGAATCCATTCTGATGAAGAGCATGAAAAGTTAGCACAACCTAGTTTGCCTAAGGATGAAAATAAAAGAAGCTTAACCAAAACTCTTGCTAGTTCACATTCTTTCACATTTGTCCCCGACTCATTGCACAATCCCCTCACAAATGATTGTGAAAATGAAGTTCAGTGGGAGCTCAGATGGCTTAAAGCCAAATACCAACTAGAGTTGAGGGAAGTCAAGGATCATCAGCTCGGGATTTCATCGAAATCTTCAACCCCACGATCCTATCATGAAGGAGATCAAGATCAAGCAGATGACACGTTCTCACAATCTTTACACCTTAATCTATTATTAGAACACGAAAGAAGGATCTTGCTGTCAGAGTCTGAAAGTGTACACAATGCAAAAAGTGAAGATTTTTCAAAGAGCTGCCCCATTTCAAGAATCCAAAGGGTTCGAAATTGCGAGGCGATGGAAGGTTCGTATACCACACAACATTTGGGTCATACAAAGAACTTCACTGGTTCACTGTTACCAAGTGCTCTTTACAGAACTACATCACTTCCTGTTGATGCTGTTTATATATAATTATAACAGTGAGGTGTTTATATGATTCTTTTTTATCCACTTTGATACCATTATAGAGCCTGTATAAACATTTCAGTATCCCCATTTTTGCTCAGAAATTGGATGGAGTTGTGGTAGCTATTTATGAGACATGTAGTCAATTTTTTTCTGAGAGACTTGTAAGATCTCCAGGGTAGCGATTTGGGTCCATTTGGCATCCATGTACATTACTTATTTACCTTAGTTTCTAAGGCTTAGATTAGTAAAAGAAATACCTTACTTTTCTGATTCATCGTCTCCCAAAAGTTGTTAAACACTACTTTCACTAGTCTTATAAACTTGAAAATTAGACATGTAAACAACAACGATAGCCACTAGCGCTAAACATCTAATGGAGACCACATACTACTACTATACTTGCATGATTAAGTGCCCTAGGCTATCAGAAGTCTGAACACCTCATTGGAGATCTTATTTCGTCTTAAACTGTTAAAAACATTGAAAGAAGAATAAAAGGAAGGGAAACAAATTTGCAATAATCGTGTTTGGATCCTCTAGAATTCTAAAATAACTCAAACATATGTTTTACTCATATAAATGGAGTTCAACAAGAAGAATTACTATAATGAAAAGTTTGTATAATTCTAAACACAACCACAAAACTCAAGAGAACATCATTCGGAAACGATCCTAGATGATAAAAAGTTTCCGACATATTGAGTTTGAAATTTTTGTTGGTGTAAGAGAATGGCAAAGAAACAACATAACCAAAAGTTTAAGCGGATGATAAAACCTCAAGAATTTATACTTTATCACTCCCCCTCACACCATGTAAACGAACCAACTCCACCAAAAGTTTAAGCAACTGGTGGTTGAAGCTTTAAGAATAGTTTTTATACTGAGAGTCACGAAGAACAGTAATATAGAAAAGATTTGATTGCAGATCTTCAATATCACTTAACCCAAGTCTTTATCACTATTAATTATCCTTTCAGAAAAAGTAGATATAGACAACTTAATTTCATAATCTATGGAAAAAAAAAAAATCAATGTTAAGTCAATAGTAAGAACTTGAAAGGTAAGAAATATTTCCTAGAAGGAATATATTAATTAAAAAAACATAAGAAGGGAAAAATTGATAAGCATATTGAGGTGGACACCATACCACCAGCTAAGGCATAAGGGACACATTATGTAGATTTGTTCTTTCCGCTGCCCATCTCTGCAAACAACCAAAGAAGAAAGCAAAATCAAAGGTGGCTTTTACTTCCCATTCCCCAAGCCAAAAATTAAAAAAATATCTTAGTTGGCCTTGAGTAAGAGGTTCGCATTAAAGGACAATAGGATGATGAGATTGATGAATTTAATTTTTCTTGGTTGTCATTTTTACAAGAAAAGAGTTATTTTCCTAGCCGTTTTCTATAAAATAAGAGATGTTTCAGACATTTTTACTCGTAATTTTATAAATCATGATAGAATGTAAGGGATAATATGTCAATCAACTAATCTTTTCTGTGGCGCGTATTTGAAAGATAAGTTAACTATATTAAGACATAATTAATTCTTTTAATTTATATAAATAAATCTAAAAAATTATAAGAGAGTGTTAAAGAACTCTAGAACAATTACATGTAACCCCATATTGACTCCGAGTATTAATAAGTAACCCTAGAACAAATAACCGCAATCAGCATGTTTTGTATGCGGCCATCTACATAACAATATATGGTGTGGCTACATTTGTGTATTAAAGTAACATATATTTATTCATACATGTAGTCGAATATAGTTACAAGGTAACCTTATTATGTCCATACAAGTAACCTCATATAGTCACAAGGTAACTTTATTATGTCCATACAAGTAACCTCAGTTCAATATATACGTAAAATCAATCAATTAAAAAAAAAGTAACCTCATTTGTTCCTTTAAGTAACTCTATTATTTTATTTTGGCTATCAAAAGAGTTATTCTACTTATTAATAAAAGTAACCCCATTTTTCCATTAGAGTAACTCCTATATATTACGATATCCCCATTTGATCATCCTCGTAACCCCTAATAAGTGATTAATTATCTTATATGTGAAATAGCCACACCATCAACTAATAATGTGGCTGGCCACAAATAAAAATTTGTGACTCAGCATATGTCAATATACCTTTTTTTTTTTTCCAAGAACAGTTTTGTAAATATGAGGTCGCCCAAAAAGAATCCTAATTATTTTTATAAACATATTTCTTGAACTTTATAGCCAATCATAGAAGTTTTTTCAAGATTGTCCCCACCAAAAATGCATCAAATTTCATGCATTATGTTCTACTTGCAGCATGGCTCATCCTATGGGCCCACGTAGACGGGGGTTTTGTGCACTGAGGCTAGATCATGGTCCACATTATCATGGTCCGCCACATGCTCCCGATTTTTAATTAGACTGCTCCTTTCATGAAAACTTTGTTGAATCAATAATGTAATTGAATTTATAACACTACATCAATATAAGTATGTTAACGTTTAGGTCACTTGCCAATCTTCCACTTCACCCTCCAATCTCATACTAAAATTTCGTCTATGGAGATATTCTTTTCATACATACGATGTTGTCAAACAAACTTGAGATAGAGTACCCTGTTTGCTAGGTTGTAATTTAGAAAAATATTCATTATTTATACCTTTTCATGCGAGCGTAGTACCTAGTATAAGTACTTAAATATATTAATTTTTTCATGAAAAAAAAAATCAATCCAAAGTGACGAGCTTATATTAATTATAAAATATCTATGTAAACGACATATAAAATGGGATGAAAATAAATATATATGACAACTGACACGTGTTTTAGGATAAGCGATCTTTAGTTTTTGTGTTACACCTCTTATGGACAACTTTGATGAAAAAATTAGTACAATCCAACTCGTTTGCAGCTTTCGATAAACAACTAGTTTTTAGGCCCGGGCGACGCCCCGGGTAATCATAATATTTAGTTAATAGTATTTTACTTTGAAATTATAACACCAAACATTACTTGGTTTAGTGGTTAAGACCTTAGTATATAAGCTTGAGGTCATGGGATCAAATCTTATACCATGCATTTTCTGATTTTTTTATTGTATGTGGAGTAGATGAAGTCAACACTCTAAGGGATAGCGCCACGTGGCACAGTTCATAGTTGAAGAATACCTTTTAATATATTAGTATAGATATATATGTTCTTTTATGTGCAGAGAATGCAAAGATGTCACTTATTAATGTACTTTGTAAATTAGTGATGCATACGTTACACTCGAATAAGCGATATTAGTGTCAGGGTTCACTCAATTCATTTGATAGAATTAAAATCTTAACATCACGCGAAACGCATGTACCTCGTCGATATTAAAATCAAAAACCAATATAGAAGTTCATCATAGACCTTTAAGAAAAGGAAAATACACACACAATTGCTTTGTAGTTTAATGCACATACCAATTTGATGCATGTATCATTTAATGTAAGGATGCATATAGCAGAGTCCAAGTGCGTTTAATTATGTAAGATACCAAAAATCATTCTTGGTAGTTCAATGTGAACAAGTTTAGATGCACTCATTGTGAACCAATAACTATACCCAGAAGGCAACTTACTAATAACAATTGTCCTCTAGCTCTCATACAGAATTTCTTGCAAAAATTAGATCAATTTTTTTTTCAAACACAATAGATATGTATCTTCTTCTCTCTCACTGAACTTGGAATGTTCCTCACTCCAGATTACATGATGACGAATTCATAATAATTGTGCAAGATATATTGTACAAAATCATTTTAATTCTCGTTATCCCAACAAACAGCATGAAAAAGGTATGGCATAATTGTCAATGTAAAACATTTAGGCAAGGAAATATATATCATAAAGTTGCTAATGTGGAAATTAAACAAAAGAAGTATTATTTATTTATTAATTATTATTATATACAAACACGATAATGTTTTTATTTCTCCATTTCTGTATGGTAATTAATTTTTCAATTTTGATATTAGACAAGTAATATTTCTTGAGTATATATTACTCTCTTTACGACATAATATTTCATGTACATTGCGATTCTACATGTATTGAGAGATAAAGGTCTGTTGTAACTTGTAAGTATGAAGTCTTGACATTTTATTTATTGAAATTATAAAGGAAAATTTCAAAATATAAAACTACGTTCATCTTCTCGTAATAATTTCAGCTACGAATTATTGTGTATTTAATCTTAACTATGGGCGTATATCATGAAAATGATCAAGTGGCTTTAAGAAAAAAAAACATTTTGAACATCATATTCTTGAATTAAAGAATGATAATATATCAAACTCTAGTTTGCTAGCGCTAGGTAATGGAACGGGAGGGGTAGATTTTTTTTGACATTGATAAAACGTGCACAGAAAAAGAAACCAAAAAGAAACTAGACCCTAAGAGAAGGAAGTTGAGCCTTCTGAACTTGCGAGCGATGCACCTTGGTGATACGAGACCACTAAAACGACTTACCAATGGAGAGGATGTCCTTGATGGTCCACTGGATTGACACCGGTTGAGCACTAGGAGTTGTAAGACCACGTACTACAGTCTCTGAATCAGTGCTGATGGCGACCTGCTGATATCCTTTGCCTTGGGCCTAAACAAGTGCATCGAGGCAGGCCTGTGCCTCAGCCATAAGGGAAGATTGGGCATAAATACAGTTACCCTGCCCTGTGTCGATGCTGGTTGAGATATCTTGAGCCACCCATGCAATACCAGCTAGTGGAGCGCTCTCCTTACAAGAACCATCAACCTGGATGTGCACCTCAGGGATGCCTTCAAACAAATTGCCAATAGTCGCCATCATGAAACCTGGGGGCAAATGAGGACCTTTCGATGGCGCAGAGAGAAGAACTGGTGGTGAAATAAAAGAATGATGCTGCTAAAGAAATTGTTGCACGAGATGACGAATAGCTAGCCTTAAGTGTCAGGTTGATGTTGTTAAAAATTTTATTATTGCGACTTCGCCAAATAGCGCACAGGATAACAATATAAATAGGGAGACGTTCCCCATCCACCCCATCTTGTTGCCGAAAATAGAGGAGTCAGGCTAGAAGCCAATCTTTAAAAGGAATGTAGGGCACAGTTGAAGAAATAATACCGAATTGACCAGTACGCCATGCGCCAGAGGCAAGAGAACAGAGGCGAAAAAGATGTTGGCAATCCTCAACGACACTCGTGCAAATTTGACAACTATCAAAGATAGCAATACCTCAAAGCGCAAGGTTAGAGGCAACCGCCACCCTATTATGCCGGAGTTTCCAGATGAAGATTTCCCATTTAGGCATGATGTTCAAATCCCATAAAAATCGGAAAAATTTCAATTTTAGAGGGGGGTTCACGCTGCAGATTTCTTTTGTCCGAGAAAGAACATAGTAATCAGATTAGGTTGTAGATAGGGGTGTGCAAAGGGTAGGGTCGGACTGGAATTTGGACCGGACCGGACCGAGGATTTCGGTCCGGTCCCCGGTCCGCCGAAAATCAGGATTCTGGGTTTTCGGTCCAAACCTGGAAAATTCCGGTCCGGAACGGTTGGACCGGAATTTATATTATTTTAGTAAAAAAAATAGTTTATAGGTTAAAAAAATTTCAAAGTTATATAGTTAGAAAGTTAAAAACCTACTCTTTATTAACTTAAAGATAATTGTTGTTAAAATTATTAAATTTTAATGTATCTAATTTATAAATATGTATAAATCTAAATAAAAAAGATTTGTTTTTTAAAAAATGTGGATTCCTTTCCAACAATTCCAAAACTAGAATTTTTCCGGTGCAGACCGGACATGACAGGAATTTTTCCGGTCCGATCCCGATCTAAAAAAATTTAAATTCCGGTCCACCGGCCAGCCGGTTCCGGTCCAGTCCTGACCGATGCACACCCCTAGTTGTAGACTGATCTGACAATGTAAAAGGCCAATATGGAGTATCTAAATGTGTACCAAGAAGCAGGGTCTCCAAGCTCCGAATTTCTTATGCACTCTGGGACGTAAACAAGGAATGAATTCGTGGCACATCCCAACCCTGTGGATGAGGTAACATGATCAGAGAGCCAACTTTCAATGTAGCCACCACCCTTAGCCAAACGTTATCCTTAAAAAGAGGCACCTTGCCATTTACCCACTTGTGCTTAGACGCGATGAGGTGTGAATGTGAACCAATTTTCCAAGGATAATATGCTCCAGGAGAACTTGCTCCGCTTTATGGAGGTCACGGAAACCCCATGAGCTCCGATTGTTCAAGATATGTAATTTGACCAGCGAAACTCTTCGTGTTGTTGAAGCTGAAGCTAACGTCTTGGCTAGGAGGAGTTGAGGATTGTGATGAATACGCTAGACTTTCTTAAGCAGTAATGATAGATTGTGGAGCGACACATTCCGAATGCCAAGACCACCTACTCCCTTTGGTAGATGCAATATCTCCTTCTCCAGGCAATACCATTCTTTTGGGGTTTTGCCCAAAAGAACCTAGCAACCATGACGTCCAGTTTAAAGGAAAGGAAAAGGTTGCAAAATAAAACAAATAAAACAACATGTTAAACAATAAGTCAATGGGCACTTGAAATAAGCTACAGTAAATGAAAAAGCATATCCGATCCATAATTGAAATTATTTTTAAATGACTCATAATTGTGATCATTATTATAGAAAGACTGCTCATAATTACATTATTCTTATGAAATTATACAAATTTAAATGGTCAACACAACCTTTTACTCCTCATATTATAAGTTCTATCACTTTATTTTTCAAGTTAACTTTAACTAGTAATATTTTAAAATATGTATTAGTAAAAAATTTAATAAAAGTACTTTGAAGATGTATTTAGAACATTTTCAGTAGTATTTTATGTTACTTTTTTTAAAAAATATAATTAAAATAAAGCATACCAATAGTATAAAAGTCAAAATATAACTACTAATAATTGCTAATTAACAAAGGGAGGAATTACTTTTCAAATCAAAACATATACATTTGTGTCCAGGCCAACCTTTTTGAATAGTGCTTGAGTCGTCAAGACATCAACTGCATCCGAGAATGTAAAATCAGGAAAAAGGATCTTACCTACATCTAGAAGGTTGGACTAGTCACTTCTATTGCCTTTTTCTCCCCCCTTTTAAGAGGGTAGTAGTAGACCAGCCAGTTTAAATGTTTAATCGTATTGTTTTTACTACACAACCGAATGCTTGATGTCCTCGTATACTCAAAAGTTATATTTTTATCATGTACTCATTTAGATAGAGCTATTCTCATATCGCTAATTTTGCTCATTTGAGTCCTCTAAATTAGTGGTAGGTCAGTAGGGTATCCACCTCATAATGATGTGAACAAAATAAAAGAATAATGTATGATAATAACTCCACTTTTTAGTACTGAGACTCATTTATGAGTTCCTACATAATTATTTTAATTTATGTGAGTCTTGAGATACGTTATTCAACTATCTCCAACGTAAAGTAATTTACAAACTTAAAACTCACTCCCAATCTCCCCTTAAAACTGCGTATATTAGTGAAATTTTATGGTTTTTACTCTTTATCCTCTTTGGGGCTCGCTCAAACAAGATTATGTTTTTCTTTACGTGTATAAAATTAAAGAAGGTTAAAATTGTCATATAAATTGTAACTACAAATAGAATGTGGCAATTAGAAAAAGACAGAGGGAGTAATAATAAGATAAGATTATACTACATAAAACAGATATATAATTATATATAGGAGAGCTAGGTTAGGTTCTTAGGTCATAGAAAAATGATTAGATAACTTTTCAAGACATTTGCTTTTTTCATATCATTAACGTGATGAAGATGATAGTTGTATACTTGTATGACATGTTTTCCTTTGTTTGTTTACAAATTTACATATAATTTTAATTATTAAGAAGCACGTAGGAGGATGAAAATTGGACGACGCTTGTGTTCCATTAAATGCCAAAAAAGCACTAATTAAAAAGCAAAGTGACGCTGGACATTGAAAAGAAACCTTTCTAAAAGTAAAAGGTGAAAGCAACAATCCCATGTTTTTTTTTTTTTTTGACAAATGAATACACACTGGCAAACCGAATTAAATAAAATGTATATGTGATTTGTACAGATCATCTAAAATACTACATCAGTTTTCTTTTAATTGTTACAGTTTGATATTATACACTATTCACAAATTTTACTTTGATCATCGTTTGTGATTTATACGTGAATAAAAACATAGTCATATGGGGTCTTATTAGATTCGACTTAACATGTATTTTATTAATATGTACTTTTATAACTTTTACAAATACAAAACTAAATATATATATCCTCAAAATTTTGCATTGATATACGTGAAAAGTGTGAGTGCAATAATTAAAAGAAAACGGATAGAATATTAGGTAAAAACTAAGCATTATTTATCTTTATCAATTTGTTATAAATATTTAAATCAATAACAGTATTATTCTAAGAACGTATTTATTTTACTATTTTATTATTTTATTATCAGCCCTTAGAACTACCAATATCAAAAATAATATCTATAGTAAACAAAATCTTTTTTGCATTTTGCGTAATTTTATCCGTCTGTTTAACTTTTTACAAAATTTTAGGTGTAACTGTTACCCCATAATTTATGGTATAACAACTTACAAACCACCGGTTCTTTTGTTAAAAAACTCAAATGACATGAAATAAATGATAAGATGACATGAGATTCACATTATTATTTGGATAGTTCATATCATTATTATTAAAGTTTATGTCTTTATACATATTACATAATAAGTTATGATATAATATGTTACAACCAAGATATACCGTTATCACTTAATCTATTAAATTAAAAGTTTAACCCTCTGGCATGCATGCATTGTTGGACCCTCTTTGTTAGTATTATCATAATTTATTATAATCATTTCCTCTTTCCTATGTTTTCCACTTTCCAGCAGTAAAGTTTTATCTTATCTCCTTTCAATCTTTAAAGAGTTGATGAACCATGCAGCAGCCAGCTGCTGACGTCGATTATTTATTTATCTTACTTTTACTACTTTTTTTTTTTTGTAGGTGCTTTATATTTACTTCTCATATATATCTAAATTCTAATATCTTGCCTTTTTATTTCGACGGACATATATCTTGTTCGCGTTAGTCTTTGGCTAATCTTTATAAATACATGCAACATTAGAAATTTTACATTATTCAAATACTAATTTTAACCACAATTCAAAGCTTAATATATAAATATAATGCTTTCATATACTCCCTGGCCCTGCGTTTCATAATATAGTACTTGTTTCGTTTTGCAGTCTTAAAGACGGATTTTTGACACATCGATATCTTCAATTCCTTATTACTCCCATAATATATTTTTAACAAAGAGTAACTTTGACCTTTAATATCTTCAATTCCGTATTAATAAAAATATAAAAGTTGATATTAGAAACTACACATTAAGACGAATCTAACAAGATCCCACATAATATGTTTTTTAAATATACAAATGAGAATATTCGCAAAGATTTTAAAGTTTGACCCACCAAAAAAAAATATATAATATGGGGCGGAGGAGTAATAAAATATATACAAAGTTGATATTATGAAACTAAACATTGAGGTGAATCTAACAAGATCCCAAATGAGTGTTTTCTTGTATATATTAATGAGAGTATTTGGTCAAAGATTTTGAAGTTTGACCTACAACTAAAATAAAATTGACACTATATTATACAATGGAGGAAGTAGTATATTGTTAGATTAGTCTCAAAATCTAACAAGATATTTTTAGATTAGTCTCAAATTATATTTTAAAATATCAGTTTTTATGACTTATAATAATTAATAATTAAATATATTAATAATCAAAATACCGTTAAATAAAACCAAAATAGTGCATTATCATGTACGAAAAAGGTTGCACGTATCTAGAAAGGGATTATATATGTATGAATTGAATGAACGAAATGCATGGCCCACAAGTGTGTTTTTACTTTTTACTATATCTTATCTAATCTCTTGGATCATTATCTACTAGGAGTAATATGTAGATATATTTGCTGTCCAATCTATACTGTTATTTAATTCTGTATATCAAACATTCAACATTTCTTTCGAGAAAAAAAAAAGTGCATTAATGAGAAAGCCATGTCGATCAGCACTGGGGATAAGAATGGATATGGTGGAGACTGGAGCGTATCCGCATCTATTTAATTTGTTTTACGATTTTACCTGATTTATCTAGTCATTCTATTTCTATGGATTCATCAATTAAATTTCATCTTATCCAACATCTACAGAATATTATCAATTTAAAAAATGTTCAATATGTCGTGAAAATAAATATGAACAAACATACAAAACTTGTAGTCTTTGCTAGCGTTACTTTTTTTTTTTTTTTTTTTTTTTTGACAGGTTGCTAGCGTTAGTTGCTAATACTGATTACATTGAAAAAGTAATCAACTATTGAATACAGATTTTACAAAGGATCGTTGAGATTGTAGATATTAAGAAAAGATAACAGAGAAATAGTTAAAGATGGCTTGGACATGTGAAATGTTAATTGTATAATACACTGATTACAAAAGT
This sequence comes from Beta lomatogona, assembly GCA_947646795.1. Lineage (NCBI taxonomy): Eukaryota > Viridiplantae > Streptophyta > Magnoliopsida > Caryophyllales > Amaranthaceae > Beta > Beta lomatogona. The sequence continues at coordinate 2,355,989 of CANSNZ010000529.1, read as the reverse complement.
GGAGAGTCGGTAATAGTATAAGTAGTTATTGAAGATTCGTTACCTTCTTTGGCTACTCAACATGCACTACCAGGATTAGTGAAAAAGTTGCTATTAATGCCAATGACTCCAAGCAATGTTTGGAAGGAATGAAAGCAATGTGTCTTTTTTTGTTAGGAAAGATAATTAGTCCGAAGACCAACCTCTACTAGGCTACTAGCCTGCAGGGCATACCAGTTCAGAAGCTGGGTACAAAGCTAAACAACCCAGAAGTAAATGCCCCAACATATTGTTGGGATGAGGATTCGAACCCTGGCAATGCCTTGAAATTCGAGGTGGTACTCCACTGAGTTACCACCTCTCCCTCTAAAACACCAACCAATGTATCGATGAACATTCTTCAACCATTCCTATCAAAGTTTTCTTACCTCATCGTGATTGTATTCCAGTTAACTTTAACACCACCAGAAATCTTACAGAAGCCACCTCTATTTAGCAAGCGCAACTTCACAGAAATCCTGGAGCTCAAAGTGATCATGTAATACTTACAAATGCTCATAACCTAGTATGAAAGAAAAAGAAAAGCGCAAAAAATATACGGGTAGCACTTAGCAGTCATCCCATACAGCACAGTATACTGTATTGGCATTTCTTATCAGTTCAGATCATGGTCATGGTGTATATACATGAAAAAGCAAAAATATATCGATATCTGCAGCGTGCTTATAAAGGCTTCAAGAAGGGGTAATCTTCAAGCAATTCTCTCTCTGACAATGTATCATTTTCATTCTGAGGAGTCCAAAGCACCTCCACCGCCTGCAAATAAATTGACATCTTTAACAAAAAACACACCCAAGACCAATCGATATTCATAAGATCAAACTGGTCTTGAAACAGAATATATAACTTACCATAGTTTTACTTGAAGGGATGGACCCAAGCTTTTGTAGGGCTTCTTTCAAATCCATGCTCCCGTTTATGGTAGGCAGTTTATTGACTCCCTCGGCAGCCACCAGAATGGTAATCTGAATAGATATTGACATCGACATTACAAAGATGAGAGCATATGGTGAAAATGTAGCTTCAGCCTTCATTAGCCTGCAGTAAATTCCCTTTTCTACTTGGGGCAGGGAGTGCGAAGTAAAGACAATTTTAATACCAAATGACATGATTGTACAAAATTAAGAATGCCATAAACACTAACAAGCCATAATAGACTCAAAGCTAGCAGAAGCTAGCATCCGTATCCAGAAGCAACGGAAAGCTGTCTTATACGGGTTCCAAACCATAGGTTGGTTAACTGCAATTACCTTAGCTTACGGACAAATTGTCCAGAGCGGATCCTGTCCTGTACAACAGGGAAAAGAATTCCTAGCATGAACTCTTTACAAAGCTTAGTATATAGAAGCACTCCTAGAGATCTACTGAATGAAAATTGAGTAAAAGAGAAGACTCTCTGTAGACATCAATGCTTCTTTTTTTTGACGGACTGTAGACATCAATGCTAACAGCTTCCCCAAAGCTAAACTCGCCTATATTGCCGACATCTGGCTTTTCACTAATGATTCTATATTTAAAATTATTCCATTCAGGATATCGTATTCTATCAAAGTGTCAAATCCCGAAAATTTCTCAAAGATCCCTCTGGAAATCCTTCTACAGCTTAATGGATATTTGACCAGCTGCTGCAATTAACCGATTCATACTATATTACTATCAGATAACAAATTAAACACACTCTTTTTTCCATCGTATTTCCTGATCAAATATGTTGTAACAATCATAATAATCCACTCTTACAATAATGCAATGTTCCAATTTCATCGAAGCGGGAATCAAGGAACTTTGGATCAGATAGAAAAGAATCCAAAAGCTAAAAAAAAATTGGCCTTGATAAACCCTGATTTTGTTGCTTCTTCTCCACCATAGAAGCACACATTCTCAATATTATTTCTGCATGATCTAGACCTCCTTACACTATATGTTCAAGTAACTACAAACAATAACCACCCACCCTCGACGCAGGGGAAAAAAAAACAGGTGGGGCCGTGGGGTCTATAGGCTTGTTGGGCTAATGGCTTTTAGACATCTTTTCAGTTGGCTTTCTGGTTATAGCTTGTTAACAGGGAGAAACAGGCACATTGGCTGCTGGCTGTTGGCTGTTGGCTGTTGGCTTTTCCGAAACTTAAATGACTTATATTCCCAAAGAGTCATCATTTTGTATACCAGCTGTCAACAAGCCACTGATTTTACCAAACATTGCTGTAAAGAACCAATGCTACCAATAAATTAAAAAGGTCATAAGAATGGCAAATATTACCAGTGGGTAAAACAAACCAAGTGAACGTTTCAGCACATTGCCAAACAAGACCTATGTGAAGTCAACGGTGAATAATGTAGCAAGCAAGCCACCAAATTCCCCAAAGATTATCCCCAAAGATTATCCTAGACAGTACTGCAAGTACTCAATGTCATATCCGACAAAAGATGGTAAATAATCTTTTTCACCTTATAAACCTCCTTTCCCAAAAGAGCAATCACTAGAGGGTAATAACAATTAGTTTAAATAAATCGAAGGGGGAAATTACATGAGCATGCAATTAGTAAATGGCCAAATACAGAATAACATGTTTATCTCATGCTCAAAGTAAGCATTTAGTAAATGCAACAAGATATTTATCTCATAATTACCACTATGTACTCATTGCTATATCCAGTGGCTCTCGAGCTTCTTGTGCTCTGCCTCTTTATGCTATTCACATTGACCAGCGTTTCTTCATCAAATTTACCTCGTTCCTCAATAGAAAGTTGATTGAACCTCTTTTCTCCCTCCTCAATACTCTTTTTGATGTCGACCTGATAATTGTCGAAACAAACTAATCATTTGTACTGCTAAGAGTAAAGGAAACAAACAAGATGAAAGTAACAACTAACAAGGAGGTCAAACAATTCTGTTCATAAAGGGAAACACAACGAAAACAAAGTGCCACACTATAATATAAAAACATCAAGCAGGACAAAAAAATCATTAGTAACCATACCCAAAATCCAAAGTAACCCCTCTTGCTAAGTCTTCCCTGCTATTAATGGGGCCTTTGAGACCCACAGGCGAGCATAGTTCAGATCAAGATAAGACCTTAGATTGGTACTTCGATAACCTTTCGGGTGGCTTTCATAATTGTAAGCAAAATAGGAGCAATAAGAGTCATCGGATTATCATTTCAGTGGTAATACCTCATTCCCCGTGCGATGTCCTATGTTGCTAGAAGGAAAACTCTTGACAACTGATGGTGGTGGATTGAGCCATAACATTCTATATTCATAGATTCCCAAACCCAACCACCCCCCCAATAGGCCAATAAACACACACGCACGTGCGTGATCTGAGCATACGCACATATATACATACTCGTATTCCTTTTATTAGAGCAATATCCATCATATGATGTGGATACATACGAATTGCTAATCTTAACAACTATAACAATCGCGAGGCTTCAATTTCGAAGGAAGAAATTAATTTAGCCAAAGGGCAATAAATGAATAACGTATCCTCATCCAACAGCTCTAAAAATCTACATGCATATACTAAAAACACCACTTATTTAGGGTTGAGTGAAGAGGTATGGATTGGAACCAAGATGGTCAATGGAGCATACATCACCAAGCCATCATAAGATGAAGCTATGAGCATGTCAATAACCCACATGTTGAGCTTGGTGGAGCATTACTATTAATCCTCTTCCTGCTCTAAAGAGCTTTTCCAGTCTTAAACCAGTTTGCATGGGTATTCTCCTCATGAAGCTCTATTTGATAATAAGAAAATTTTTGAACTCTTGCAGTAGCATACTTGTATAATGTATTCTAGGTCCAAGAATTACACACTTAAGTTATAGGAATGACAAGTTCAGATTCTTTCTTCACAAAATCACAACTAAAAACAAGTTCATAAAATTGGCTTCTAGGTGAAAACCACTAAGAAACAGTAACCTTTTAGTTCATGAAAGTACTAATTTAACCTTAACGAACAATCAATAACCCCTCTCCCTCAGGCCTTCACCCAGGAAACAAAAAAACACTGACAGTAATACCAATTTTCCTCTTGCTGACAATTATGATAAGACCAGTGCATACCAAACCATTTTTATCAATAATTTGATATTAAACTTGGGTCAGGCGGCTGAAGGCCAATATAGGGATTAACAAGCCACAAGAAAGACAAGCAGGGAAATCACTCTAAAGTCTACCAAAGAGGAGACCTTGATAAGATAGCAAGATGTCCTTCACTTAAAAAACGGTAACTAAAGCAATAGGTCCTTGATTTCACACTGCTTAAAATGTTCTTTTAACAATAAGACAGCTAATTTCTCTGCTATTAATTTCATAATAGAATATTCAATTCTTTAACAGAAAGTAGTCACTGGTCAAAAAACAGTAAAAGATATTTTCAACTCACAGATGAATAAGCTGAGATGCAATAATCAGGATGCCGAAGCAAGGCCAGCATTGTTTCTGCAAACATTAAAATTGAACAAATCTTGCATCATAAGGCAAAGTTAATTGAGCAGAACAGGCTCTCAACAAAAGTGAATCCCCTCACCTCTCCCCACCTGCTTAAAAGTTAATTGAGCAGAACAGGCTCTCAACAAAAGATGCAAAAAGAAAGAAAAAGTCTATATCATCAGAAAACATGTGCTGGGAACAGCAAGAGGCGAGAACAAGGAAGCAGAACATATAAAGCCTCCCGAGATAAAGCACTACAACAACAAAAAAGAACAAGTTTTTAGCTAAAAGATCATGGAACAGGGAAGACCAATATATTTATTTCTTTTCAGAAAACGACCTCAGCAATCAATGAGTACAGGATCGCTGAATACTACCAAGTTCCGAAGTTGAACCATCATATAGGGTACTTTCATTAGAACAAATTGAATTCAAAAAGAGTGATTCACAGTGCAGAACCTAATGACAGATAACGGTCTTCCAAATATACCCACATATTTACAGAAAGTACCCCTGCGAGAAAATTTAAAGTACAAAAAAGTGCTTCTTTCATTTATGGTATTTTCAAAGAAAATCAATAAAAGGCACTAGTTAGTTGCAGATCTTGAAAAAAAAGAAGAAGAGGCTCTTCATTCCACTAAGGCTATGTTCTTTTCACCTGTGAACTTTTGAACTAGAACCTAATCTGAGCTCATATCCCCTGGGCCCTGGCCTTACTTTTAGTGGTCGAATTGAACTTACTAGTCCCGATATAAAGCAGAATAAACATCACAAATGGAAAATAGTACTTTAAAGACACATTATTGTTCAATGGAAGGTTGAAAGCAAGACCCACCTGTTAAAACATAGTTTAGGCCCTCTGGGGTTGATGTATCAGCAGTTTCAGCAATCCGATTGAGATCACTTTGAAGAGATCGTGCCATACCCAACAGCCCAACCTAGAAAGCACCAGAAATTCTGATGAAAAGACGACAATTACATGGACCAGAAAATGCAAATTACACATGCAAGAAGGGTTCTATTGCGAAACTCAGAAACATGGTTAAAATTTTAGACAAATGATCAAATCAGTTTTAACTGGAAATTCGTATGGACACGCAAGCATAACTTAAAGATATAGTTTTGTTAAACTAGCTCAGACAATTAGCATACCATACTACCATGCCGGGACGCATGTTCCAATACAAATACTGATCAAGGTGCCCAAGGCCCGAGGGGTTTTGGTAAGAAGTGGTCAAACATACACCGACCAATACAAGGTATATTGGCGACTATCCTTTTCTCATAAAAAGAAGTTCATAAAACTCTCTCAAAACATCTCCTCAGAAAAAGCCATAAAATAACTTTCATTCATCGAATACATACTAATAAGACATTTCCTAAAACCCAACAAGACCCAGTATTCTAGGATATAGAAGAGTCTGGAGAGGTCAATATGCAGCCAATCTAGGCCGGTGAAAAGTTGTTTCAAAGAGTATGCACAACAAGAAAACATTCTATGAGCACTAATATCAATACTTCAATAACTTTAGTTCTCCCTTATTGTCTCATTTGACAGTCCTAAGTCACTAACAAATGCAAATTCTCCAATTCTTATCAAAGATTCCTCACCATACTATTAGAGCAATCTTACTCTTAGCTAATTTCTCCACATATGTACTCACGATTTACACTCCTTAAGACACTTCCTAAGTCTACTAGACAAATCAATTAAGACGGAGTCGAGGTTTCCTTCGAAAAAATACAAAAACTCAAAAGGAAAACAAAGCTTCCTGGATTGAACAAGCAGCATTACACGATCGAGCATTCACATAAAGTACACACCAATAAAACTTGATCAAATCACTATCTAGAGTACAACAAATACCAACAAAACAACTACCATTTTTTTAATTACAACGTTTTGACTTTTACACTATTCATGCACTTACTTTGACCACAAATTTTTTAATAATATACTGTACAAATTTTCGAAGGTGAGGTGTCGTTGGATCTATCTCAATATATGCTTACAAGATTTCAACTTTTTATAATTTTCACAAATACTACCTCCGTCCCAGAATAGTCTGAACACTTTCCTTTTATGTTTGTCCCAAATTAGTTTGAACACTTTCATTCTTGGCATGGTCCCACCATTAATATATTATTTCTTTTACACATCTTCGGCCCACACTCTACCTTTTATCAATAAAAAATTACCCAACTTTCTCTCTCCTCTACTAATGATACCTCACCAACTCCTATCACATCTACTTTTTAAATAAAATAACATTTGATAACCACACCACAACCTATCACCTTAAACTACGAAGTGTTCAGATCTTTCTGGGACGGATGGAGTATATAATTAGAGATATAAATAGTCAAAATTGTATATCAACAAGCATAAAGGTCAAAACATTGCAAGTAAAAAAGAAAAAACAATAGAAGTACAACCCTATGGTACAATAAAGCATATTACCTGAAGCTTGATGACACTAGTTTTCTCAGTAGCAGTCAAAACCCCACCCTCAGACTGATCAGAAAGGAAGCCAGAAACCAAAATAAAAGCAGCAAATCCCATCATAATAAAAAACAAACTGGACCCAGCTCCAACCCCAACCCCAAAAGCCGGCCCAACATAAAACCCACCACCCCCACCAAACGGAGAGGGTGCATAATACGGTGCCGAATACGGCATCCCTGGATTCGAGGGCCGAACCGAGTAACTCCGAGACCCTGAAGACATAGAGGATCTCGGAGCAAATGACCGGCCTCCCATTCTTCCCCCAGATGCTGCAAAAGCTGAATTGGGATCATACATTATCAAAACACCCACTAACAAAGCAACAATCGCAGGCTTCTTAAGAGCCTTAAAAGCACTAGAAATCGCATCAAGAACAAACCCAATTGAGTTTTGTGTCTTCTCTTTGATACCCAGTTGGGAATTGGAGGAATTTGGGTTTTTGGCGTCGCATTTTGGGGTGAATTTTAAGGGTTTTTGGGAGAATTTAGGGTTTATGAAAGGGGAAGGAAAAGGGGTTAAGGAAGATAATCGAATTGGGTAAGGGCGCAAAAGTGGGGTGGATTGAGGAGAGAGAAATTTGGTGGTTAATGCGGATGCTTCAAGAAGCAGAGAGTTTGCCATTATTGGTAAACTTTAGGGTTTGAAGGTGAAAACTGTGTTTTCTGGTTTAAAGGGAAGAATATATTTTCATCTATTGTGGAAGAAGAACCAGACCTTTTGGACGGCGGTATATGCAGAAGTATGTGGCCATGCAAGCGCCAAAAAATTGAAACCTCATCTTGTAAGGACAATAAGGTTGTACACTTGTACTTTGTATAATTGTATTAAGGTACTGTTGAGTGTTTACTTGATTATCCTAAAAAACACTGTTTACTTGATTCTCATTGTATTAAGATACTGTTGAAGTGTTGAGTGTTTGCTTGATTGTCCAAAAAAAAGAAAACTGTTTAGAGCAACTCCATCGGATGGGGAGAGGTCCCAACTTGTAATTTGTTAAAAGTTGGAGCTACTTGATTTGTCATTGGAGTGGAAAAGAGGTTGTAGCTTGGCAAAACCAGGTAGCTTTGTTTAACTTTTTGTGGGACCTACTTGTATTTTTTGTCATTGGAGTGGAAAAGACGTTGTAGTTTTTCATTGAGAGAGGTTCTAGCTTGGAAATGTTGTAGTTTGGAAATCTTATGTGGCACATAAAGCTACAAGTGGTGGTAGTTTGCCATTGTAGTTGCTCTTACTTGATTCTCGTTGTTTTTTTTTTTTTTACGGGTACTTGATTCTCATTGTCACTCCGTTTGGTTTTTATTAGTTTACCCATTCCTTTTTTTAGTTGTTCGGGATTACTTTGATAATGTTAATCTGTTGACATTTGATACAATAAAGTACCCTTAACTTATACGAGAGTATTAAAATATTTTTGCATAAACAATTATTAATTCAAAACGTCTTGTGTGTGGCCGTGCGAGCGTCTCTATCAGTCATCCAGCTCATTTTCAAAAGGTCATATCTCACTCGTTTCTTATGAGAATCGAGCTTTGACCAAGTATTGGAAAGATATTGAGCCAAATTTTCATCTCCAACTTGAATTTTCCAAAGATATTGAGTGTGCTATGAGATATGACCTTTTGAAGTTGACCTTTGTGCACAAATGTTTATGAACAAATGAAGTTACTCTTATGAGTAAATGATGTTACTTGTATGAATATTTGGTACTCTTAACAATAAAAGGGTGTCACTCCTATAAATAAATGTGGTTACTTTTATAACAAAAGAGAATATTAATCAGTTTACTCTTATGAACGAATGAGGTTAAGCGTATGAAGAAATGGGGTTACTTTTGTGAACAATTAGGGTTACTCATATGATTAAATAGGGTTGTCATATGATTAAATGAGGTTACTTATGTGAACGAATGAGGTTACTGGTATAAATAAATGAGGTTACTTTTCTGAATAATTGGGGATACTCATATGATTAAATAGAGTTGTCATATGATTAAGTGAGGTTACTTGTTTTTTTTAAAAAAAAGGTGAGGTTACTTGTATGAAGAAATGGACTTACTTGTGTGAACAATTGGAGTTACTCGTATGATGTAATAGGGTCGTCGTATGATTAAGCGAGGTTACTCATATGAAGAAACGAGGTTATTGGTATGAATAAATGGGGTTACTTTTGTGAACAGTTGGGGTTACTCGTATGATTAAATAGCATCATCATATATATGATTAAATAAGGTTATCTTATTAACAAATGAGGTTACTTGTATGAATAATTAAGGTTACTCGTATTGTAAATGATGGTTGTTTTGTGAACAATTGGAATTACTCGTATGAATAGATAATGTTACTCGTATTGATAAATGGGGGTTACTTTTGTTATCAATTGGGGTTACTGGTATGAATATATAAGGTTACAGGTATGAATAAATGTAGTTACTCATAAGATCAAACTAGGTTACTCATGATCATATGTTTAAAATAGGTTACTCATAGGATTAAACAATATTACTCCAAAAACTAAACGAAGTTACTGTAAAAAAAATGGGGTTACTTATATAATATTTTAAGGTTACACGTAAGAATAGAAGGGTTTACTCTTATAAATAAAATGGGGTTACTTATGTGAACAAAATGAGTTTATTCATATGATTAAATGGGGTTACTAATAGGGCTGTTTAGAGTGCGGTCTGGACCGAACCAAACCGCAGCCCAAACCGTTTTTTCGCGAGTTGGGTTGGTTTGCGGTTTCAAAATTGTAGTTTGGTTTGTGATTTCAAGCAGGGTTGGGTTGGTTTGCGGTTTTAAAATTGTGGTTTGGTTTGTGATTTCAAGCAAACTGCGGTTTGCGGTTTGGGTTGGATTTGAATTTTTGTAAACCGAAACATCGCACCGTAAACCACAAATTTATATGTTTTTTTTAAAAAAAGTTTATCTATTTTGAATTTAAAAAAATACACTTGACAAACTCAGAAGCATACGAGTATACGAGATAATACGACTATACAAGACTACAATTTAATATGACTATACGAGCATTAGGTTAGGGCGTTAGGTCTTTGCATTTGTCACTCATCTCCTGCTCTTTGCAATCCCTTGCCTCCCTCACTTATCTGCTCCTCTTTTTTTTTGCTCTACTTTGTTTAATGGAAGCTTGTGAATTGTGAAGTCTATTTTATTTTATTTGGACTCTTTGTATTGATTATCTAGTTTCAGAGAATTATGTATTGGTTTATCAACAACTTTTTACCATTTTTTTTTAAATTCTTAGATTATAAAACTCATATCGCGGAGGAAAATATGGCTAAACCGCACCGCACCAAACCGTTTTGTGTGGTTCGATTTGGGTTGGTTTTGGCAAAAGTGCGGTGCGGTTTGGGTTGGAAAAATGTCAAACCGTATATTTGCGGTTTGGTTTGGTTACATCCCAAACCGCACCAACCCAACCCACGAACAGTCCTAGTTACTGGTGTGAATAAATAGGGTTACTCCTTATATGAACAAATGAGGTTACTCGTATTAATAAATGGGGGTTACTTGTGTAAACAATTGGGGTTACTCGTATGATTAAATGAGGTTACTCATATAAATAAATGTGGTTATTAATATGATTAAACGAGGTTACTCATAGTATTATACGAGGTTACTCCAAAAACTAAACGGCATATTGTAAAAAATAAATGGGGTCACTCATATAATATTTTAAGGTTATGCGTAACAATAGAAGGGTTACTCTTTATAAACAAAATGGAGTTACCTATCTGAACAAAATAGGGTTACTCATATGATAAAATATGTAACTGGTATGAATAAACGAGGTTGCTCCTTATGAACGAATAATGTTACACGTATTAATAAATGGGATTGCTTGTGTGAATAATTCGAGTGACTGGTATGAATATATGAGGGTACTTATAAGATTGAATTAGATTATTCATACGATTATAATAGGGTACTCATAGGATTAAACTAGGTTCTTCATATGATTATAATGATTACATCTATTACTTATTTTAAATTTGTTAAATTGGTAATATTAGTTGTAAACCCAAAAAATAACCTCGCCTAATCTACCTCGGCAAAATATAAACCAAACCCACCTGCCCCACCAACTCCACGTCTCCACCTTTGTTAACTAATTTTGCTTCACTTTCTTTTTCTCTCTCTTGCCTCTTTCTTCATCTCTTCATCTCCATTTCTTATCTTCTTCTTTGGGTTTTCTTTAATTTTTCATGAACGAATGGAAGGTGTTCTCCATTTCATCTAGCACTTTCTTCTTATGTTCTCATTTCTGAAACACCAAGGCTAAGAGTTCAAAATCTCAGCGAAAAATTATTGGCTAGCTATTGTTACTTTGAAGACGCCGTAAAATGGGAAGCAATGAAGAAGAAGAAAGAAACACTCTGATTTGTTTTGGATTACTTTTCATTATAAGCCCGCTTGGGCTTCTTATATGGGCCGGCCACACGGATTCTTATGGGTGTGACCGGCCGTATATGAGATTTTGTGTTATTAATTTATCGTACTCTAATCTTGAATCAAAATTAGTGCCATGAAAAGCAAAAGAATAATATTTATTAGACTTTGTAATAATTTTTCTAAGGTAAAAAAAAAGTAAGGATACCCTTCTCTCAGAGGAGTAACCTAACGAACCAAAAAGAATAAAATGACCTAAAGTAGGAACGACACTAGCAAGAAGTCAACCTTAGTAGCAAAAATAGTGTGATTCATTTTGGAGATGGTAATCTCCTACTCAGTTGACTTCTCGAAAAACGTGGGTTATGGAGTAAAAAGAAAATTGAGCGAGCACTGATCTGATACCATCAATGAGGGTTTAAATAATTCATAGACAAGAGTAGAGACCTTGAAGAATTCGAATCACCACTTGATTATCACCTTCAATATAAAGATTTCGAATTTGCTGAGATTGAGCCGGCAAGATGCCAATCCTGAGACCCCAGGACTAGGCTTTTGTTAGAGCTGAAATAGAATCAAACTGATATGATTGGCCTGACAGAAGTTGCCTAGAAAAATTTAGAAGGATAACTCCAGCGGATGCAAAAAAAACCAACGACAGAGCCAGCAAAATTAAGCTTGGTATAGTCAGGATTTGGGGGATGCCATTGAACAAACATGATAGGAGGGAACGTGCGAGGAGGAAGGGAATATATAGTGAAGGAACATATATTGAAAATTCATGTCATATAAATGGTAAGGTTGAGACAATGTAAGAACACAAAAGTTGTCATTTTCTTGTAATGTGATTTAAAACTCTGTTTTCTTCATCTAAAATAAGGTCTTCAAGTTTGGACCATGTCTTATAAATGGCCTGAATTTTTCTAACTTGGAATGGTGTGGTCTAGTATGACTAGAAATTAGTATTAGTTGTAGAAGAAAACATATGCTCTTATATTAAAAATAAAAAAAATAACATATGGATTATAAGAAAAACTACATTTTAAATAAGTTATACTTATTAATAGTGCAAGAGAGTCAAAGTGTAGTATGTGAATAGTGTCAAAAGTAGAGCTGAAAAAGGTTAATATGGCACGACACTATGACACGAACCATATTTGAAAAAAGGGTTAGTATCGAGGATTTTAATTTCGTTTAATTAAACGGGGCAATACAACATGACACGTCTTATTGAACAGATCAGGCTAATGTTAACGTTTTCAATACAAAGATGATACATTATATACCCGTTTAACATAATTAGGATTTTTATGAACAAAAAAAGTTGGTTTGAAATTGCCTAAAATTGCTTAATACGTTTAATAAAAAGGATCAACATTGCACGACACATCTTGTCAAATATGGCTGGTCAATGTAAAAGATTTTCCAACCATTTACTTCCTCCGTTCTTTTTCCTGTTGCAACAATTGAGTTTTCACGTTTGATAATGCACAACTTTAACTATTAGTATCTTTAATTACATTTTAGTAAAAATTACAAAAATTGTTATTTTGAAAGTATATATTGAGACATAATCTAACAAGACCACACATGACTATAATTTTCCTTACATAAAAATCACAATAGATAATGAAAGGATGCTAATAGTGTAAAAATCTAATTGTTGCAAGAGAAAAAGAACGGAGGAAGTATAGACAGCGTCTCATGCACACTACCAAGCAAAAGAAAAAACGAAAAAAAAGATGTCACGCTATATGTCGTCCGTATTTACTAAACACCACCCGTATTTATACATTATTATTTTTCATCTTTCTCCCTCCTCTACTTCTTCTTCCTCTTTTCTAACCAACTATAACCACCATCGAAACCACTATGCTACCACCACCAACAGCACCGCCACCACAGCCGGAACTCCCTCCTCCCTTCTTCTCCTTCCTCCTCCCCAATACCCCAAGGCTCATTCCAAGGCCTACTACTGCCGAGCACCGACCCCACCTCTATGCCTACCTCCAATCTTCTTCGGACAACAATTTCGGCAGTATCATAGGGTTCACATTATGGTGGAACTATCTGTTTCTTCGGTTCGGTTGCATGTCAAAAAATTCTTAAATTTTCCAATTTTTTAAGTAAGATAAATTTATATATATATATATATATATATATATATATATATATATATATATATATATATATATATATAAGTATAAAATACGTGCTGTAAATAGCAAGACCCAAAACCAAGCTAAGCTTAGCTTAGTGGTAAGAAAAATACCTTCCAAGTTTTAACCTCAAGGTTGCGGTTCAATTCCCACTAGGGGCACTTTAGGAGAAGGGATCCCCTTACTATTCCCCCACTCTCAAAGTGCATGCCTGCTAACCCAGACTGGGTTAATTTGCGAGAGGTTCCGATCTGGTAGGGCCTTTACCTTACCATCCTGAAAAAAAGAAGCAAGACCCAAAACAAGAAAAATAAAACAGAAGTCCTAACAAATGCATGGTTTAAGTCTCAAAGAAACGCTTGCTCCCTCACACTCACTCTCCCCGGCATTCTCTTAACGTCTAGTTAGCGTCAGCCAATTCACCGGTTTTCTGTTTCTAATAGTTGTATAGGAGAGAAAGATGGTCCATATAAAAGGTATATAGACCCGAATCCATGATATATATACTAATTGGATCACGTACATATAAGACTAGTAATATAAGGCTAGTAATATTAGGGTTTTGCTATTCGACGCCATAAAATTTCATACTAACACCCAAAATACATGTTTTTGTACTATATTTTATACCTTCCCATTTCCCTTATTCTTCCTTCCTTTCCCTCACTTCCCCTTGTTCTTCCACCACCACTGGAGCCGCCGCCACCACCAGTCCACCACACCCCAAATCTGTAAAAATACTCTATCAACAAAAAACCACGAAAATCCGCCCTTCAAAATCAGATGGAACCACGGACCTGCAAAAAGGACACCATCGCATGAAATTGCATAAAAGAACATCGTGGTATGAAAATCGCCAAATTTTCAACGAAAATTTGCCAACACTAGGTACAATTTTGGAGAGAGAAACCACGGAAATGGCGCTGCAAACCATCCTTGAAGAATTGACTACCATTTAACTGAAGAGATGAGATTGAAGAGGAGAGAGATTGAAATTTCAATTGAAGACCAAAATTCAATCGATTTTTTTTAGAAAAAATATGGTGAGGCGTTCATGGTAGACGCCCCACCATATATATAAAAAAAATCAATTTTTTGGGTTGTTGGTGATAGTATCAAGCTCGCTGGAAGAGATGATGTGTCTCCGGAAAATAGGTGGTGGTGGCTCGAGTGGTGCAATTCATAGTGGTGGTGGGAGAAGAAGGGGAAGAGGAAGTTAGGGAAAGGGTAGAAAGACGATATACAAATATTGTATAAAAACTAGTTATTAAGCCCGGGGGATGCCCCAGGTTATTAATATTTTCATGTAATAAAACAACTAAAGTGACGGTGTCACGTGGCGTGTATAATTACTTAAGAACACTTTTTAATATATTTGTATAGATACGTATTTAGGGCGTTAATAAGAAATTTTAGGGTCAGTTATAATAATACCAATATCATGGCTTTAACATTTTCGGCCCATTTGCATCAAAAAATCTTAAACTACATGGGCTATGGGGTATAGTTATATAAAAAGCCGATTCCCTGAACTTTAGAAACCTCTCAGCTTCCCTCACTCCTATTGAATTAGTGTAGGAGTAGTTTTTAAAATTGATGAACTTTCTTCGATGTTCTTCTATTCAGGTGTAATCAAAGCACCCAACGAAGAATATAAATGAGAATTGTTCCCAAATCTTCTTCCAAAATCATGACTTTATGCCCACCCTCCAAAGAATGAGCAAAAGATTGCTGGGATTGACTCTAAACAAGTCATTTCCACTGCTTTCTATATCTTTTTCAGACCCTAAATTTCACACCCATTCATTCATCTCCTGTCAAATCCGTTCAATTCCCTTCATCTACACCCCATTCAAGTTCTTCTGCAGCAGCAGCCATGAAGAAACGATTTCCAGCAAAGAATTTGCACTTTTACGTGACTGTTGTTTGGGCGTTTCAGATTCTTCATTACTGGAAACAGTGCAAGGTAAATTCTCAGCTGAAGCTGTATTTATTTCAAGTGCAATAATTGAGAGTAACAATGTGTTTGAATCAAAAACCCAGAATACTCTTCGGAAGTTTAGGGACAAGTTGAGTGAAACTTTAGTTATTGATGTGTTAAAATTTGTTAAAACCCCTCAGTTGAGTATTCAGTTTTTCTTATGGGCTGGTCAACAAGTTGGGTATAATCATACTAGTCCAGTTTTCGATTCGCTTTTGGATGTAATGGGGTGTGATCAGAATGATAGGATACCTAAGCACTTTCTGCAAGAAATTCAGGATGATGATAGGGAGGTGCTGGGGAAATTGCTTAATTGTTTGGTTAGGAAATGTTGCCGTAATGGGAGGTGGAATGTGGCTTTAGAGGAGTTTGGGAGGTTGAAGGATTTCGGTTATAAACCGTCGAGGTTAACATATAATGCTCTTGTTCAGGTGTTTCTTGAAGCTGGTAGGTTAGACACTGCCTGCTTACTTCATATAGAGATGTCAAATGTTGGGTTTAAATTGGATAACTCGACGTTGAGATTTTTTGCATATGCTCTGTGTAAGGCTGGAAAGTGGAGAGAAGCCCTTGACTTAGTAGAAAAGGAAGACTTTGTCCCTGACACTAAACTTTACACAGCAATGATATCTGGTTTATGTGAAGCTTCTCTTTTCGATGAAGCCATGGATTTTTTGAACAAAATGAGATGTAGCTCTTCATTACCCAATGTTTTGACATATAGGGTTTTGCTGTCTGGGTGTTTGAGGAAAAGGCAGCTGGGTAGATGTAAGAAAATATTAAGCATGATGATTGCTGAAGGCTGTTACCCTAACCGCAAATTATTTAACTCACTTATTCATACATATTGCACTTCAAGAGACTATTCATATGCTTATTATTTGATCAAGAATATGGAAAATTGTGGTTGCCCACCTGGTTACCTGGTATATAACATATTAATTGGCGGAATTTGTAGTAAGGAGGAGTTACCAAGCTCATACGAGTTAGATTTGGCAGAGAAAGCTTATGCTGAAATGATTGACCTGGGGTCGGTATTAAACAAGGTCAATGTCACAAGTTTTTCCAGGTGTCTTTGTGAAGCTGGAAAGTTTGACAAAGCATTTAATGTCATCCGAGAAATGATGAGTAAAGGTTTTGTGCCTGATTGTAGTACATACTCCAAAGTTATTGAATTTCTCTGCAATAGTTCGCAGGTGGAGAAGGCTTTTTTGCTATTTGATGAAATGAAGAGATCCGGTATTGCTCCAAATGTATATACTTATACTATCTTGATTGATGGTTTCTGTAAAGCTGGCCTTATTACTCAAGCACGTAAGTGGTTCAACGAAATGGTTTTGGATGGCTGTTCCCCTAATGTGGTGACCTACACTGCCCTAATTCATGCATACCTTAAAGTACGCAGGATAGGTGAAGCCAATGAACTTTTTGAGATTATGTTGACAGATGGATGCAAACCGAATGTTGTGACTTATACTGCTTTAATTGATGGTTACTGTAAATCTGGAAACGTTGACAAAGCTTGCCAAATTTATGCTAGGCTGAGAGGACAGGATAATCTACCAGACGTAGATATGTATTTCAAGCTAAATTCTTCTGAGATGAGTGTGCCAAATGTTTTTACTTATGGAGCCTTGGTAGATGGGTTGTGCAAAGCGCACAAGGTAACAGATGCTCAGAATTTATTGGATGCAATGTTTGCAGATGGTTGTGAGCCAAACCACATTGTCTATGATGCCTTGATTGATGGATTTTGCAAGGTGGGGGAGCTAGATAAAGCACAAGAGGTATTTACTAAAATGTCTGAACGTGGATATAGTCCTAACATATACACCTATGCCTCTTTTATTGATAAGATGTTCAAAGATAAGAGGATGGATCTTGCTTTGAAGATCTTATCCAAAATGCTGGAAAATAATTGTGCTCCTAATGTTGTAATTTACACTGAGATGATTGATGGGTTGTGTAAATCACAAAAGACCGATGAGGCTCACAAGCTTATGTTGATGATGGACGAAAAGGGCTGTCGTCCTAATGTTGTGACTTATACTGCAATGATTGATGGATTTGGGAAAGTTGGTAAAATTGAAAGATGCCTTGAGCTGTTCAACTTGATGCATGAGAAGGGCTGTGCTCCAAACTATGTGACCTATAGGGTTTTGATAAATCATTGTTGCTCTTTTGGCCTTCTAGATAAGGCTCACAGCCTTCTGGAGGAGATGAAACAAACATATTGGCCTATGCATGTCGCAAGCTATCAGAAAGTCATTGAAGGATTCAACCAAGAATTCATTGTTTCCCTGGGCCTCCTAGATGTTTTAAATGATAATGAGCTCGTGCCTGTTGCTCCTGTTTACAAAGTTCTAATCGATAGCTTTTGTAAGGCAGGAAGACTAGAAATTGCTGTAAAAGTGTGTAAAGAGATGTCATCATTTGCCTCCATTCATACAATGACATCTGTTTATTCCTCTCTGATTAAGAGTCTGTGTCTTGCATCTAAAGTTGATGAAGGTTTTGAGTTGTTTGCTGACATGACAAGGAATGGAGGAGTTCCAGAGCCAAGCACATTTTCCCACCTTATTATAGGGCTCATTAAACTTGATCGCTGGGAAGAAGCACTTCAAATTTCTCATAGTGCATGCATGATGGTATGTTTTTCTCTTCCCTATCTTATATTCTTGTCTGACCATTGTGTGCATGTGTTAATATTTCTTTTTGCTGACCTGGTAATTATAAAGTGGGTCGTTGAAGTGAGTTAGAAAGCTACAAATAATACTATCTCTTCCTTTGAAGTTTTTGCATAAAGTTATTACTGTTAAGAAGCTAGACTTCTTTGAGGACGAACCCATGAATGTTTTCAATTCCCATAGCTGTCTTATATATTGAATTGAAAACTGCAGCTCAACAATTCACACAATTCTGAACTCATTATTAGTCCTAAGTTTCGAGTGTAAGATGATTGGTGCGTGGAGCCCTGAACACTAATTTGTCATAATATTCCTGATTTTTTTTTTCACATTCTTTTAAAATCTTATGCCACTTGTGCAACCTAAACTCTTCAAGTCACTTCAAACAAGAAAAGTGACGGGTTAAATAGATAATTAATTGCTACTGACTATCTGCTTTGTTATTGTCTTGGTGACTCGTCAATTTAGAGTGGAAATGCAGAGAGCCAGAGACCTCATAAGGTGTCTATCACACGCATGGATTGCATATCTTTCGTGGACTTCTGATAAATGCTCATATACTTCTATATGAATGTGGCACCTAGACACTTCAAATTAGGTCAAACCTGAAAATTTCTGAAAAATGACCAAATCTGACTCCTAGATATTTTGCCAATTTAAGCTTACATTCAGAATAGTCTATGAAGTGTAAGTTGCATCTTAATTTTTGAGTTTGGTCTTTTTTCTTTTAGGTGTTCGAATAAGTTTATTGGAACTCATCTGTTACAATTCTTTAACCTAATGAATTTTTGTAGGGTTTAAAGTGGATCCCTGTTGGGGATGTGGCTGAAAGGAAATAACAGCTGCTACTTGTATTGCTCAAAGGAAGAGTGAGAGAAGGTGAGGATGATGGTGGTGGAAACTGGAAGGGAAAAAGATTAGAGAGGTGTCCTTTCTTTTGTAACCAAACAATGTATCAGTTTTCTTCTCTAAGTTCCTCTTCCCTTGTTCATTTGCTTGATTCCTTTCCATTTCTCTTGCATGAATCAAACCACTGGTGCCAATTATAGGGCTCAGCCAAGAGGCCTAAGACCTTGAAAGCAATGAAGCAAGGTTCAGACTTTCTCCATTTATCCAGATCGGAGGGAATCACAAGACATAGCTATGTTCTTTAAACGCCAGATGCCCATCACCCCATCAGCTTATGAATTTATTCAATCAGAGGGTACAAGAGACTATTAGTAGTCCACAGTGGAAACCCAGTGTTCGTCAGAAGCAGCTAGCGCTTGACTTGAGCTGGTAGTAATGCTTTGACATAATTGACTCTGTGCTTGAAGGGATACATTGCAAAGATAGATGTTATACCAGTCTCCTCATGTTCTGCTATCTTCATAAGGAATTTTGAGATCCTTGATTGCATGATATAAAGCACTATCCTGAATTTAAGGAGCAAGAATGACCCCCTTTTACTGGGCTTCCTTTTGTTGAATAGCTGGCTGCACTTGTCTCAAGTAGTTCTACTGCATTTACTCATAAATGTCAGCAATGTTGATCAGATAATCATCACCAAGCAGGACTTGAGGCATGAAAGAGGTATGAGTATATATCCTCAAACAATTGGAACCACAGCCTGCAGTATGCAAAGTGTTCCTAAGCTTATTTCTTAATTATTATTAACGGTTTTTTCACCAAATACCCCTGACAGATAAATTTATTCACCAAATACCCCCACTTTTTTCACAATTCACCAAATACCCCCTGACCATTAAAATAATTCACCAGATACCCCTGACATTTCAAAAAATACCCAAAATGTCCTTTTTGGCTAACGGACGTGAGTGCTCCGTTAACTAATTAACTAATTAACCTAAAAAACCCTAATTAAACCTAATTAAACCTAAAAACCCTAAATCTCTAACTAACCCTAAAACCCTAACTAACCCTAAACCCACCCCCAAGCCCACCACCCTCCCACTCTACCCCCCAGCCCCACCACCCCCACCCCCCACAACTCCAACCCCACCAGCCCCTCCCCTCCCCCCCCGCCGCGCCCCCCCCCCCCCACCACCCCCTAGCCCGCCGCGCCTCCCCTCCCCACCACCCCCGCCCCGCCGCGCCCCCTCTCGACCACCCCGCCCGCATCCCCCTCCCCTTCCCCAACGAAATAAGTTGCCCCACCCCCTCCCCTTCCCCGCGAACTCGGTCGGCTCCCCCCCCTCCCCCCCCGCAAAATCGTTCGTTCGTCGGTTCGCATCGGTCCCCTCCCTCGCGTCGGTTCGCGTCGGTCCCGCCCCTCCCTCTCGTCGGTTCGCTTCGGTCCCCCCTCCCTCGATCTCGCCGGGCGCCTCCCCCTTCCCTCACTCACTCGATCTCGTCGGTTGATGCGGGCGGGGGGGTGGTGGGATCGGGGAGGGGGAGCTGCGTGGGAGGGGAGGGGGAGGGGGGAGCCGCAGGTGAGGGGGAGGGGGAGGGGAAGGGGGGCCTGGTGGGGTTGGGGGGTGGGGGGGGGGGCTGATGGGGTTAGGGGAGAAGGAGGGTTAGGGTTAGTTAGGATTAATTAGGTTGACTTAGGGCTAATTAGGTTGACTTAGGGCAAAATTGTAAATAAAAGCTAATGGAGGACTAACGTCCGTCGACAAAAGGGTATCTGGTGAATTTTTTTAAAGGTCAGGGTATCTGGTGAATTTTGAAAAAATTGGGGGT
Source organism: Beta lomatogona (assembly GCA_947646795.1). NCBI lineage: Eukaryota > Viridiplantae > Streptophyta > Magnoliopsida > Caryophyllales > Amaranthaceae > Beta > Beta lomatogona. Next base: position 2,335,086 of record CANSNZ010000529.1, on the reverse strand, counting down.
ATTTGGTGGATAAATTTATTTGTCAGGGGTATTTGGTGAAAAACCGTATTATTAATTAGTCATACTGTTTGTACATTTCCCTTCTATAATTGTCAATGTGATTATGTGACACGGAGGGTTTGTTCTTTGTAGAATATTTTCTACCCAACTAGTAACGACTACATTGTCATACTTGTCTACCTCATCATGTGAACTAAGAAAATTCACTCGTTAGACTTAACATTTTCAACCTTTTCCTCCCTCTCCTTTTCTCAATGTCAGAATTCTTGGTTGATGAGATCTACGTAATAATAATTCTCGTCCCCAAATGATTTTTGTCCCACTGAAACTGTTATTATTGAATATAATAGTTAAAGAAGAGAATTATGAACTACTAGACATAACAATGCTCTTTTGTATGGCATTACTTTATACCTAGAAGAAGGGCGTTTAGTCCACACTCCAGATGTTTAGCAAATGTACATTGTCCACTATATATGTCTGTTGCATTTAGGCTATATAATTTGTCTAAAGCTTCTCTTTCTTTGACAGGGTGTGGGGTGTAAGCTGAAACAAAGTTTAGTATTCCTCTTTATCGTCTGCTGCCATTATTCTGTGTTGCTGTTATACATACATCTTAGCTATTGCTGACAATCTACTTTCAATATACCTTGACTGGTTATGTTTTTTTCATTCCTCTTGCTAAATAAAAGATGTCAAATGCCCAAAGTGATTGGTTCATGTGCTGGCCCTAGAGAAAGCTGAACAAAGCCTTGGCATGTAGAACAGTAACTTTGAATAGAATGCAATTATGCAACAGGCATCAGAGGGAAAAAGGCCATATTCTGATAGCTTTGAACTCGAACAGTAAAATGTGAAAGACACATATAGCAGGATCTGACAAGGGGAGCTAGCTGTTCAGGTGAGCCAGTTTATACTGTAACCGCGCCTTTCGATCCAGAAACGTGGAACTTGTGAACAAGTTCTCTCGATGAAGCTTCAGGTAGTTCAGTAAGTTCTCCAATCTGCATTCTTTGTCCTTTTCTTTCATAAATGCTAAATGCATTAGCTCAGAATACATATCCCAAGCAGCAATTTTTGCAGATCAGTAGCCAGATTTTTTTATAATTTCTTGTCCATCTCCTGTTCCGATTGCCAATTCAGTTTAGCAAGAACTACAGAAGTATTTAATTATGTTTTTTTGCATGTCCATTGTAGGATGAATCTTCGTGTTGATACAAATTCTAAGAGGTCTAAATTAGACATAAAGCTGGAAACAGAATCAGTGTGTGAATGAGAGTGTTGCATCTCTGGTGCATTTTCACAACCAAGCTGAAAATGTCAGGAAAATTCTCTCAAGAGATATTAGTATGGGTTTCGGCTTTCATTGTTCATCAGCATACACAACTTTCGTGGCAAAAGTGAGGATGAAGCAATCTCGAAGATGGTTACATTTAAAATTTATTTATTTTTATATGGAGGGCAGTTTAAGTTCAAATAAGTTCCCAGAAGTGAAATTTAGGTGATAAAAAGTCCTAATTTATTTGTTCCTTGGCGAGGAAATTATTGAAGATTCATATATCTTGCAACTCAGAGAAGTAAGGGTTGTGGCTTAATAACTGCGTACTGGGCGTGGAAGGGAGATGGAATAACTGTCATGCCAAACTACAAAGGTCAAGATGGTTACAGACTCTCTGTCTATCTGCTGATCTAATGTCACCGCGGCTTTGTGTTTCCGTAGAGTCAGCTTGGTGATCTGTAGTACAGAAAATTTACATGTTCCTTGTGCTTGTTCATTGAGCACATCAAAGGTTCTCCTGTCCAATATTGCAGATCTATGGGACCTAGTGGATGAAATTAGCATTAATGTAAAATCAAACAGGCCATTGTACAACAGTCCTTACAGCTTACACCAATTTAAACCCGAGTTTTCTAATATCTTGAACATTTTGGCTAGGTAGGGACAATAAAATCATTCTAGCATGAGTTCAGATTCAATTTTGTTGATATACCTTGAAGTTTTCAAGTTTGAAGGGTTTGCGTCTAAAGTCTTCTTCACTGCACCTCAAAAAAGGAAATTGTACTATTTAGGTTGTTTTTTCACCTTATTTTTGAGGACTTATTTAAACCTCTATGAATTTATTGGAGTTGTTGGAACTAGTATGAAATTATTGAAAGTTTGTTGAAATTAATTGCAACTTATATATGAAGTTGTTGAGTCTTAAACTTATATTTTAAGGTGAAACAATTACCCTTAAATTAGTTAGCGATTGCTATATGAAGGAACTGCTAATTCATATGCTATTTAGCTTAGTTGGTAAAATTTTATAGGAATGGTATTCAAGACTTGAGATTGAATCGTATCTACATATGATGAGATTTATGTTTCAAATTGACGCAAAGTGGAGATCTCTTTTGTGTTTTGAGCATAACAAAAAGAGAACAATTAAAAAAAGGATATTTCCTCAGGTACCCCTGCGGTTTGATGTAATTCTCAAGATACCCCCACATTTGGGGAATTCCTCAGATACCCCTGAGGTTTGTGTTTGGGCTCAAGATACCCTTACTATGGACGGAACCCTAACGCCGTTAGGTTTTCCGTCCATAGTATCCCCAATTTTCTCTCTCCTCCCATTCCGCCACCCACTGCCAACTCCCCTCCCCCAGCCAGCGGCCGACGGCCGGCGACCACCACCCCCACTTCGGCGCCGGCGACCCTACCCCCTCCCTTCGCCGGCCAGAACAGTAGCACCCCGACGTTGGCGCCGGCGACCCCACCCTAGCCATCCCTTTCCCCATTCTCAATTCTCCCATCCCACCCCACCCCGACACCACCCCCTCCCCCTTTCCCCCTATCGGAAATGGCCCCCCTTCCCCGTCCCCCATCGTGAGTCGACCCCCTCCCCTTCCCCCACCCGCATACGCTTCCCCAAACCCTTAAACCCACCCCCGAAACCACCCTAGGGTGCTGTCTTTGTCTTCTTTGTTCAGCCGGCGCCAACGCCGGGGTGAGGAATCGGGAATGGGGAAGGGAGGGGGCAGTGGTCGCCGCACACGGAGTTGGTGGTGGTCGCCGATCGTCGGCCCGGGCCGGGAGGGGGGTTGGCAGTGGGTGGGGGAATGGGGGAGAGAGAAAATTAGGGATACTATGGACGGAAAACCTAACGGCGTTAGGGTTCCGTCCATAGTAAGGGTATCTTGAGCCCAAACACAAACCTCAAGGGTATATGAGGAATTCCCCAAACGTGGGGGGTATCTTGGGAATTACGCCAAACCTCAGGGGTACCTGAGGAAATATCCCATTAAAAAAAAAGGGCAGAGCTGGTATATACATCACAGTAGATCTGTCAACTTCCACGTAAGCAGGGTCAGTAAAGTGAGAGCCAATCATTGTATCATACTACATCCATACTTTTGTTTGTTTTGGGGCAATCTCAATCGTAATTTCATTATGTTTTATCGTCGTTAGAATTATCTGCTCTTCTAAGTCGTAGTTGATCAAATTTGAATCATGGAGGATGATAACGGTATGTTCCAAGTTAATTTTTCTTAACAGAAATAAATCCTTATTTATTTTCATTTTCAGCTAAAATTCAACTAAAGTTGGTTCATGAACTTTTTAATGAATCTTAGTGGGCACAAAATGATATGTTCTTTGGAAGCTTTATGTTTATTTTGTGTCATTTAATTTTCATTATTGGGTTGTTTTATACAGATTTTACATAACTAAACCATCATAAAAATATCGTTTATTTACATACTCTTTTCTAATTTTGTACTCTATAATATAAACTGAATTGGTGAACGGTAAAAGTTATTTGCTTTAGATTGCTGGAGTTAGCTCTTGCTCTGATGCATTGACAATTAATCAGATTTTGTTGGTTTCATTAATCCTTTTTTAACTGAGATAATGTGCAGTTGCCTATAATTTGGTAATTTTCTTGAATCTACCATTGGAAATCTGATATGGGTTGAAATATTTGTTACAAAATTACCTGTAATTTGATTGATTTATTCCAATTATCCTACGCACTTTATTCAAAGCTTTTCATTTGATGATTTCCAAATTCCAATTGTTCAAATTTGACTGACTGAGTTCTTTGCATTTTGTTAGGAATTCTGGCAAATAAATGTTCTGAAGTAATGATCTTCCTAATTTGAGTATAGGGTGTAAGGCTTATAAGTTAGGAAGTAGTGTAGGCCTTAAAATTAATTGATGTAGCATGTGGAGGCATTATGGAAAATAAAAATCCAACCATAGGAGTTGTAGTTGCTCTGATGCAAATGACAAAAAAATGTATGAATTTTTTCACTTGGGGTAGAGCACAAAACCAGTATATTAGTTGTGAGGGGAGTTTTAGGATTAGGGGAAATACTAAACACATTATATGTTATATCTAGTATTGCAGTTGCGGTGGTTATCATCGTACTCAACAATAAATATTAATAGTGAAGTTTTGTCCCTGTAGATTGGACTCTGATTTCCCCCCCTATTGTTAAAGGATTTTTCACGTAAAAATGTTGTGGGTTGTTTTTGTCATTTGTACTTCATATCTCTTCCCGTTTTTTTTTTGCATATATGTTGCATACTATATCCCAATATAGTTACCCTCTTTCACCAGTGGTTGAAGCCAAAGATGGAACTATCTTTCTGGCTTCTGCATTTGGCATTTGCAGGTTATTAAGAAGGTAACATACATGTTTATAATCTGCATATCGTGTTACATGATGAGTGATATAGCCAAGTTATTACTCGGTTCATCTAGTATAAGTTTGGCACATTGTCCGAACCCCTCATAATTAAGGATATGACATGATTTTATAATAAGACCCTTTATAAAAATTGGGCCAGTTTTATTGTATTTGGTAATGTGACAATTTTTTCCGGACACGGGACATCTTAGAATAGATATATGCGACTAATGATTCTGGGGGCGGAAAGAGTACAAGTTTTCTGCTTATAATTAAGATAAGCACTGAGTTATATTGTTTGATGGTACCTGACTACCTACAATATCCTTGTTTACGTCAAGAAGGTGAATGTTACATTGAATCTATCATGTCTTACTTGTAATTGTAACGAATGATGACTGTCCTAAACAGTTTTACAGGATAGAGACAGCAAATTCTTGACCAAAGCAATTGAGGAAGCTTATAACGCGGTTGAATCTGGACATGGAGCTCCTTTTGGTGCTGTTATTCTTTCTAATGACGAAGTAGTTGTTAGCTGTCACAACATGATTTCGAAGTACAGAGATATAACTGCACACGCAGAGATTACGGCCATAAGAGAGGTTAGATGACTATCTTTGTGGCTGTTTTAATTATGTGCTTGACATGGTATTTGATTCTGATGGTGTTATCCTGAATGCTACTCCCTCGCTTTCAAACTGCAACTTTCTTTTTTCACCACTTCTAATTATTCTTCTATATCGGTGAGAATTTGTGGTCAAAGTTCGACATATAAAGAGAAGTGTTGCCATTATCTGAAAGAGTTGTATTTGATTAAGATGTGTCTAAAATGATAGTCTTTTGATTATTTGAGTCATTGTGGTTGGCTAATGCTTTATTACTGGATGTGTCACATGTGTGTGCTAAGCGAAGTCATAAATCAGTACATCATTTTGGGCAATACTATCACCTGGACCTTGTAGAGGAGTTCTGAACATCACACTTGACCTTACCGGTTGTACAAATGAGAGAAAACGAGGCAAATAGTCCACTATAATTCAGATCTGATACTATTCTTTAAGGGTCTCGTTTAATATCATTTCGACTTTCCCAGTGTGGTCTCTGTTTAGATGGTTTGAACTTACTGTCATCTATGGTAAACCTTATTTCAGATTTTGAAGGAAACTTAGATCTGCAACTTCACAAGTCACAGCATTACCAGAACAAAAAGCCTTGCGCAGTTGCGCTTTGTGGTAATGACCTCTCAGTGAACACATAAATGTCAATTTGGGAATCACCTCTTGTTAGTGTTTGCTGATACTTTTTGATCTTTGGATGTAGGGTCAAAGAGACAGTTAAGTATAAAGAGAGGGAAGGAGGGATATGGTATTTTTCTTCAATCATTTCGCAGTGACGGTTATATCTTAGGTGGAAGAAATCTGTTTCAGAAAATTGGCTTTGTACAAGTCAGTCTCTTCATTTTGAGAGTAACCAAGTGAATACCCTTGTTGTGTTGTATTTTCAGTTGCAACCTACCTTTTACGAATTGGTGCACACTGTAGAAAGATCGAAGCTAGATGCCAGAAATCAGCTTTACTTTAAGTGTTTCAGGATAAGTAGATTTCTTGTTCTTTCAGGATGAGAATTGGTGTAGCTGTACTCTTGTATGTGATGTAAGTAGAGCCTACAATCTATAACCGATACGATTTAAGTTCCAGATTTTGTACATTAGGGTGCGTTCTCTTCACCTTAAAATAGAAAAAGAAAAAAAAATAGTTTCAAGTCTAATCCTGTCCAATTAAGTGAGGTGAAATCAGGGCTGATGCCGCTGATCTGGTCCAATTAAGTCAAGTCTAATAGGTTCAGTTTAGGTCCAAAAGTGGTGTCCCATTATAACATCACCCTAATCCGTGAGTTCTGTCAGATAAAACTATTCATCAACCACTTCATATATCTTCAACGGGGTCGTTTTTTCCAGGCGTGCACAAGGCTCAATCGACTGGACCTGTCGGATTGTGAAATGTATGCATCTTGTGAACCATGTTCAATGTGCTTTGGCGCTATACAATGTTCAAAGATTAAGGTTTGTTTTCATATCCAAAACGCCACTTCTCTTTGATGATTATCACCAGATTTTTGCTGTTTGTTGCTGTCATTATATAACTCCTGCAACTTTATGACAGAGGTTAATGTATGGAGCTAAAGCTGAAGCTGCACAAGCAGTGGGTTATAATTCTTTCATATCTGATGCATTGAGGGGCACTGGAGTTCAACCAAAGCCTAACCTCGAGATCAAACATGCTGTTGGGGAATTAGCTTTTATTGCCGAGCAAGTATTTGAGAAGACCAAGGCCAAGGTTTCTAAGTTAAGAAGGACCCCGGGGGAGAAGAGAAATAATCACAATTTTAGTGAAATTTCATCAATTCCAGTGCTTCAAAGAATAAGGAAAAACTAATGGAGTACAAGAAACCTTTCACATCTCATTAATGGATCAGATTATGGTTTGTAATAGAAGGTACAGGGTTTATTACTTGATAAAAAGATTTATTACTTGATAAAAAGATTCACTCATAATATATTTATTATTCATGATTATAGAAAATTCTGATGCATATCATAATATACTAAGCAACTATCAAAGATCTGATATTCATAATTCTAATGGTATTCGCCTTGTTTGGTTCACATGGGAAGTTATTTCCCATGGGAATTTACATTTCACGGGAAATTCTTTCCCTTGTTAATTTCCTAGGAATTAGGCAAAATTGTTTGGTTGACACCATAGGAAATTGCATTTCTTAGGAAATTACTCACCAAAAGGGGGCTTGGGTGAGTGATTTCCCATGTTCCATGGGAAATTCTATTTCCTTTTGGAATTTGTATTTCCTATGCTTCTCTCATTTCCCTCCAACCAAACACAACACCCATATTGTAT